>CM076576.1:602722768-602784810 GCA_034641835.2 Pinus albicaulis
CACCCTGATGGTCTCTGCAATTGTTGATTTTATTGGGTTACTCAACTATGTAGAAAACATCTAACACATCTATAATACCATATAGAAATTATATCAATGGACTCAATCTGATCATGTAATGTTCTAAAGAAAGATACTGAATCCTTCTACAATATTTGCAGAATATAAATTTTGATTGCTCAATCACATGAAAGTAAGAGAAAGAAGTAAATCAACACAAAACACCAGATATTCCTGGGGAAATAAACTGCTCAAAACCCCTCCATATTTATTTCATAATAAACGAATGAATCATGAAAAAATACAATGTATTTGTGATCACCACAACCTCATACACTCTACCAATTGCTTCACACTGATCTAGGGAAAATTGGAAAAACACATAGCCAATTATCAGCCTACCCTTAGCCTACCCTGCTTACACAATCCCTAGAGAATTGAAACCCTATTAAATAGAAAATTCAGCCTTCCTTGATTGTGAAATTCATCATGGGATTCCCATGGTTTTATAACTACACCTCGACAGTTTGCCTAAAATACAACT
Organism: Pinus albicaulis; assembly: GCA_034641835.2. Classification (NCBI taxonomy): domain Eukaryota; kingdom Viridiplantae; phylum Streptophyta; class Pinopsida; order Pinales; family Pinaceae; genus Pinus; species Pinus albicaulis. The sequence continues at coordinate 602,723,313 of CM076576.1, forward strand.
GCTAGTTTACTAGACTTGAACCTTTGTCTCAACTTGATATCCACCATAATTAACATGCATGCAACTATAAATAGTGAATCATCAATTACTTGGTAAATCACTACTGGTGAATTAAGTCTATTTTAATTCACTTGATCTTCCACTAGCTCATCAAACAGTTAGAATTGGTTAAATTATTTTAACTCAGTTATTATGAGTTACCTGACCCCACACACACTACATTAGTGCTATAACTCCAACTGTACCTTTTTAATAATAGAATCCTCTACATGCCTATCCTTAGACCTTAAACTAAAAATTCTTGAGCTAACTAAGTCTATCACACTTAGTTAACTATTACAAGTTGTTATGAGATAAGATTACAAATAATTTTCCAATTTATTTAATAAATTGGTTGCACACTAATGTGTTGCTAGGATCCATCACTGTGTGACCTTTGATGGATCCAAAGACTGACTTCCCCACTAGTCATCAGACCACTTCCCATGCACTATTTCCCATAATGGAGTCATACTCAATCATGGCATCAACCCATGTTGGCTGCTACACTACTTCCTCAAAAAAGGATGGTTCTGTCAGAAGACATTCACTCATAAGAGCCATGTATCTAGTGTACCTGTACGGGGACCTTCTCTTCATGCGTTGTGATATAGGTGCACCTACATGCTATGTCACATCTAGCATCAATATTTCAGCCTCTCTCGTGTGATTCCTACCATTTCTGGTGGAGGCTTTGCATGAGTGGTTTTTGCCACTCCATGATCCTCATCTTCTGGCTGATCCACATCTTGAGGTTCATCCTTTGGAACTAAGAGTTCCTCATCTGCATGCAAGTCAAGCTCCCTCTCAAGGGACAATAACATGGATTTCTCCTCATAAAATCTAACATCTCTCCTGACAACTGTCATCTTGTTAGCCGGCAAATACACTTGATAGTTGTGGGGAGTATCAGTGTATTGCACAAATATCCCAACCTCTGATGTTGGTTCTAGCTTCTTCTTGGCATCTTTGGTCACATGGAAATAGACAGATGAGCCAAAATTTTTAAAATATGAAACATATGGTTTCTTACCTCAAAAATCCTCCTGTGGTGTACTCATGCCAAGTATTCGATGAGAACTTCGGTTATGCACAAATACCATTATGTTGCATGCCTCTGCCCACACATGCAATTTTAGGCCCTTATCATGTAACATAGCTTGTGCTACTTCCACAATTAATCCATTCTATATTTTTGCAACCCCATTATGTCGTGGGTTATGAGGTACAATCAATTCTCTCTAAATTCCTTATTTGGCACAAAAGTTCTTGAATTCATTAAAGATATACTCACCACCATTTTCGCTCCTTAGAGCATTCACCTTCTTCCTTGTATCTTTCTCTACCAGTTATTTGAACTCACAAAACTTGGAGAACACATGATATTTCTTTTGTAGAAAGATGATCCAACATTTTCTAGAAAAATCATCAACAGAAATCACAAAATACCTGTACTTTTCTATGGAAGGTGTAGAGAATAGTCCACACACATCTGAGTGAACTCTCTCTAGGATTACCGCTGCTCGGTTCTCCTTCTCATGAAAGGTGGCCTTAGTATACTTCCCCATAGTACATCCCTTACATGTGTTTATCTATGCAAGAGTACCCTTTGGAATATGTGTAGAAATCTGTTGCATGATCCTCAAAGCACTGTGGTGTAGATGGCCCAATCTCTCGTTCCATAACTCACTTATATCCCAGCTCACCACCTTCCCTGCTTTACTGCTCAATGCTGCACAACCATATACATCAAGTTTGTAGATGTTCTTTACATGAACCCCAATATTATTTACCTGTGTTGTGGCTTTGTGATGAAGGAATGTCTTTCTTTCACTGAAAACCATATAATATCCAAGATCCTCCAACCTAGCAACTAAAAATAAATTATTTTTCAAGCCTGGTACATGCATGAAATATTTTAATAAGAAAGGTTTACCTGACTATCTATGGAAAGTAACTGTACAATTCTCGGCAATGCTATATCTCCCGTCATCACCCATATTGGTGTGCATCTGAAGATACTTATCCTCCAAGCTACTAAAGAGTTCTTTGTTTCCCGTCATGTGGAAAGATTCTCCACTATCCATGTACCACATAGATCCCATCACAATTGAAACCATGCATGTGATGAGAAATAAGTACAACTCAATATGTGAGGCCAAAGCTTCACTAGTTACAACTCTTGGAGCCTTCTTTTTGTTCTTCTTTTGTGGACAATTTTTGGCATAGTGTCCATGATCATGATAGTGAAAACATTTAACCTTTGACGTGTCGCACTTCTTGACTTATTTGCTGATCTCAGGTTTGGAATGGGAATTCCTCCCCTTCCCCTTCTTTGCCTTACCATCCAAGGAAAATTTTTCCTCATCATCAATCTTGGATGAGGATCTATCTCTGGTATTCCGCTGAAACCCTTCTTGTACCAAATATGACCATATTCGCTCCCAATGTGGTAACTTCTCCCTCCCATTCATAGAGTCCTAGTAACTATGTAAGCTCTTGGGAAGGAATAGAAGTGCTAGGCTCATCAAGTCATCATCAAATACAATAATCCCAAGACTTCCAAGCTCATATCGACATTGAGTGAAGTTAGTCAAGTATTTCTAGATTGTGTCGCCCTTCTCCATTTTGATTTTCGTGAGCTTGTCCTTGAGTGACAATTTTTTGTGGTCATTGCTGCTTGGAAATAGATCTTTCAAGGCCTTCCACATAGAATATGGAGTTTCCTTTCCATGGAGACTCAATAAATTATAATCTTGAACTCCCTCTAACAAGATCCTCCTTGCCTTTTCTACCTTCCTCTTCCATGGATCAAGAAGTTGGGCATCTACTACTGTGGGCTTGGGAATATCATTATCTATGAATTCCTTCAACCGATTGTCCTCTAACACTGCCTCCATCCTATCCTTCCATGCAATATAATTTGAACTTCCCTCGAGTGCATATTTGAGTCTCAAGCCATTGAAAGACTTCTTGATCCACTTATAGCTCCAAAGAAAGTACCTGCAAATTTGAATATTGGTCAACCCATACTCAATTTATTCTCCACTATTGTGATTCCTCGTGCTCTGATACCATGTAGAAAATATCTAACACAACTATAATAATATTTAGAAATTATACTAATGGACTTAATCTGATCATGCAATGTACTAAAGAAAGATATTGAATCCTTCTACAATATTTGCGGAATATAAATTTCGATTGCTCAATCACATGCAAGTATGAGAAAGAAGTAAAAAAATACACAACACCAGATATTCCTGGGGAAAGCAACTACTCAAATCCCCTCCATATTTATTGTATAATCAACCAAGGAATCATGAAAAAATAGAATGTATTTTTTATCACCACAACCTCATACACTCTACCAATTGCTTCACATTGATCTAGGAAAAAATGGACAAACACATAGCCAATTATCAGCCTACCCTATGTACGCAATCCCTAGAGAATTAAACACATATTAAATAGGAAATTCAACCTTCCTTGATTATGAAATTCATCATAGGCTTCAAATGGTTTTATAACTGCACCTCGGAAATTTTCCTAAGATAAAAATTCTAGTTTACTAGCCTTGAACCTTTGCCTCAACTGGGTATCCACCATAATTAACATGAATGCAGCGATAAATAGTGAATCATAAGTTACTAGGTAGATCACTATTGTTGAATTAAATCTATTTTAATTCACTTGTTCTTCCACTAGCTCCTCAAACAATTCGAACTGCTTAAACTAATTTTAACTCAATTATTGTGAGTTAACTATTCTCACCCACACTAAACTAATGATACAATTGCAACTGAACCCTATTAATAATATAATCACTCTACATTATCATCCTTAGACCCTCAACTCGAAATTATTGAGATAACCCACACTACACTAGTGATACAACTGCAACTAAACCTTGTTAATAATATAATCACTCTACATTCTCATCCTTAGACCCTCAACTCGAAATTATTGAGATAACTAAGTCTATCACACTTAGTTAACTATTACAAGTTGTTATGAGATAAGATTACAATTAATTTTCCAATTTATTTAATAAATTGGTTGCACAATAATGTGTCTCTAGGATCCATCACTGTGTGCCCTGTGATCCCACACTAGGGTGTGTGCATTTTCATATTGTTTTTGGATGCCAATTTCATTGTTTCTTGTTGCAAATTTCAAAAAACCATTGAATCAGGTTTCATTATATCATCCTATTTATTTTTCTTTCATTGTCACCCCAATTCCAGCTAGTGGGAGGTGTCATGGGCTCTTTCAATTTTCCATTAAACATAGAAACATAATGATCGAAGAATACTGTGACTGTTGGGTGTTGGAACTCGTGTCTCGTTGATTTTTTTAATGTTGATGCTATGCAACAATACCAAGAACAAAAACAAGTTTTGAGATGTGTCAAAATTTGGACCTTGGAGCTATATTGATGTAATTGATAACACAAAAAATGTTAAATGTGTGGATACTAAATGGTTTCAAAGCAAGGGAACAGAGTGAAAGAACTTTGTGAAGCGATGTGGAACCAAAGAATTAAAATGTGAATTGTGAAGACAATTACAGAAAAGGAGAAGATCACAACATCTAATTGATGAATGAAAAATTGATAAATCCATTTTATAGTGAGCTTGATATTTATTTGTTGGAAATTTCCTTCCTTTTACATGTGAGTTAATATGTAAGTGACCCTTGTTGAATACTACAATATAATTATGGGAGAAGAAAATATTATGCCATCCATCTGTATAATGAATCAAATGTGAGGTAATAGCACCTATGTTATGAAAATAATTGTTCACATAACATATCATGCTCTAGTCCATTAACGAGTCTAGAATTCACATTGTAGTCCTTGATGTTATGAAAATCATTGGTGAAATAAATCTAGAGAATGACAAAGATGCATATGTTAAATTATCATACATTCCAGAAGCATATGAATTGACTTCAATTCCTTTGTATCATTTGTTATTTGCATTCCGTTTCATCATAAAATGTGGGGCATTAGGCATAGGAAAAGCAATCGTTCGACTATTCGCAACACACGAAGCAAAATAATAGATTTTTCCTATGTCTTGTTATATATTTCTCTATCTAGTGAAGGTGAAGGCTAAATTGTTGATCTATGGTTTGCACAAAATTGGGGAGCCCTTGCCTATGTAAAGGACCTGCAACCATGTCAGTGTTAGAGCACTGACCGACGGAATGGCCACTCAAAAAATTAGTTATTTTTCAATTTTAAAATTATTTCTAAGACACTCAAAAAATTACAAAATAGGACTATAAATTGTTTTCTCGAAACTTCATTTAAAATTGAAAAAAATGCGACAAAATATTAGAAAGTCAATGAAATTTTACGTGAGGGGATTTATATATTCCCTCAAGAGAGAGGGACTATAAAAATCCAACATTAATAAATCACTAATTTCAAATGAAGAAACAATAATATCACCTTAGAATTGGGTCAACCAAAGCACAAATTTAATATTTATCTTCTTAAAGTGAGGCTCTCACTAACCGATCTCATTTTCATGCTTTGTAACAAATTATGCACCAAACAGTAAATAACTGAAGAAAAGATGTTAATAATTCTCAATTAGATGCATTAAAGATTGATATAGATAACAACTTTAGCACATCACCATAATAAAAATCTACATTAAAAGGGAAAGATACAAAAAAACTATTTAGCAATGCTCATTGGTAAAACATTGAGGTATGATAGAAGACTTAAGGGACATGACGATAGGAAACCAACAAATTAGTAAAACCTAATCTGAGATCCATAACTTAAGAGGGTGTTATACATTGCAAACATTTAGTGATAAATCCAAACCATGATATCAAGTCTAATCAACGTACAAAGCAACACGAAAGGAATACTTCAACTCAAAAGAATGCCTCCCATATTTTTTCAACACGACAATGATATAAAACTACATTATTGCTTCTGGAAATAAAAATGGGTGTATAATTTTGTATAGTGTTTCTCAGTTATACATAATTATTTATAAAATTAATTAATAAATATATCCAAAATTAACTAGTAGATAATATCCCTACACCATACACAATAGTTTTCAAAAAAAATTAAATAACCATATAAATTCAAACTATGAAACCCTACATTCTCAAATTATACCCTCTATAAATTGGAACATTTGTACGTGAGCAAGAGGCAGAAGGGGATTCATCGCATGGATCATTCAAGCCTTGAAAGGAAAGAAACAAACTAAAATTGAGGGTGCTCGAAACCCTAACCTTGTAACTGAGCGACCATTGACGAAACATAAGGAAAATCCATTGATAGATCCAAGAAGCCTCAACCTAAGCTTGTTCTCATGTGTAACAATGAATGGAGAGAAAACGTGGAGCAAATGATTTCTCTTCTTAGCATTACAAATGAGTTAAATAATATTATATTGGAGACATCAAGAATGAACGAGTGGAGTAAGACTAAACTAAACTGGACTATTTGAATTTGAACTAGGACACTTGAATGAATATATGTGCTAGCCTTTGAAAAATGAAAGCCTTTTGAAACGACTTAATAGACTTTCAAAAATAAACTACATTTCTGCTTTGCAACTTTAAAAAAAGATGATCCTCTTCCATTTTTTAAAATGCGGAATACTCATTTGCGCAACTTCGATGGCATTTTATGCAGAGTTTTGGTCATTCCTTCAATACAATTTTGTAAGTTTGCGACTTTTTTGTGCAGTTTTTTCTTAGGTGAGATGCGAAACTGGCACAATTATCTATGTTGACAGATGCACAATTGAAAGAGTTCCTCTTCTTCACAAGTGCAGAATTCAAGCTTCTTTCGCACTTTCTTCTCGGTCTCACGACCTTTGTTTTTTTGCAAGCCCAAAAAAAATAAAGCATTGGTCTCTCTAGAGTATTATGAGACCTGGGGCTCTTCTCTTTTATACTCTCAAAGAGTCTTACGTATCCTGCGCTTTGATACCATGACAAATAATGGAGAGAAAACATGTAACAAAGGATTACTCTTCTCATTATTACGAATGAGTTAAATAAGATTACATTGGAGATATCAATAATAAATCACTGAGATTGAGCTAAACTAGACTAACTAAAACTAAACTAGGACACTTGGATGGATAGATGTGCCACCTAGTAGGTGATTGGAATTAGATTCTACAACAATATGCTACCTCAATCCATTGAAGACTTCAAAAACTCGATGATCAAACCCTTACACCAACATTTTTTATCTTGATGATCCACACCTAAGGCTAATAAGGAAAGCATAAAAATGGAAACCCTACCTAAATCTAGAAAAAAATTAGGAGTTTCCCTATTTTTTCCTTCACCAAATAAGAAATCACCCCTTGGAAACTTCTAGGATCTTGGATGAAACGCACGAAGGGCCAAACCAAAGTTTCTGCAATTGGTGAACATTTTAGCTTTTATGCGAATGAGAATGCTCTCATTGAACACAACATATTCATAGTTTAAATCCATCCTAATAGTTTTTCGATACTGAGTATTTCATGTGATGGATATATGTTAGGTTTTTTAATTAGGTTGATAGGTAGTGAATGCATTTTTTTCTTAAAAAAAAAAAAAACATCTGTAATTTTATTCAACCTACAAATCAAGGAACAAAATTATATTTGCGGATACCCAAATACATTTGATAGGTCAGTATTTGAATGGATACATAAAAGGAGAAAAATGAAAAACGAACAATTATATAAAATTTGATGAAGCTAAATGCGATAAAAAAACATGAATTTCCCTTTTCTATCTTTTTTCCCACTTTCACCTTATTTTCACACTGAAAAATGAGCTTATATTATATAATATAAAGTATATTATATAATATAAATTATCAAAACATATAGTGAATAGTCATCACAGACATATCCCTATCAGTACCACACATTCCACCTAACCTCGGCAAAATTAATAGTTTAGTATTACATTCCACATCCTCCCTCTAAAATACTATAGCAATAGTATGTACCAGATATAAATATAATTACAAGAAATAAAAACAAAAAATGTTTAATATTACAGTCTTCTGAGGAGAATTGTAATTACGATAAAATAGATCAGGACCATGTCCAGCAGTGTAGTAGATTTTTCCTTCCTCAGCCAAAAGTGCTTTCTTGGAGAGCTCATCAGCTTCAGTATTATATTCACGGTAGGTATGACCAACAGAAATATAGGTGAAGGAACATCACAGCTCGTGGATCTTGACCATCCAAGATTCCAAATTCATAACCTGTAATGATGCATAATTTCTCAACCAATCAATAATAATCTGTGAGTCCACCAGCACATTCAATTGTGTAATCTTCAAGAATCTAGCAAATTAAAGAAAACACCAAAGGGATAATAATTCCCCTCTAGTATTTGATCTCGAGCCACATTTCATCATAACGCTATAAGTACCAATACCCAGACAATGCAAAAATTCCCCATCCCCACAGAATCTCCCATGATCCTGTGAGGCACCATCAAAATATCCAACCGCGCTGAGTACATCAACAATTTGAGGGCGAACTATTTGGAACTTTGTGGTCTTAGCACCACCGGCACGTTCACTAAGTAGCCGGATCACTTTTAGGCTAACCTTCTAGTAATCAGCTTTGATACCTTCGAATATTAGATAGTTCCTAGCTTTCCATATCTCCCAACATGTGACAAAAGGGACATTCTTCCAATTACTATGTACCTGAAGCCACTCCTTGAAATAGTCAGACAAATTCAATGAAACATAGGATAGAAAGAAGTTGTAAAGCCGAGCCCCATAACAGAGTAGAAAATGGAAAATGTACCAGAAGATGATCCACAATCTCATCCGCTGCACAACAGAAAGGACAAACACTTGACCAATGAATCCTCTACGTATCAAGTTGTCCCACATTAAAATATGATTCCCCACAGCAAGGAGACAGAATAACTTAATGCACATAGGAATCATATTCTTCCATATAATATATGTCCAAATGACCTCCCAATACTCAATAAGATTCTTAATGATGAGATCATAAGTAAGTGCAGTGGTCAACGAACCATCCTACACATTCCAAGTCCAGAATAGAGAATCAGGTTTATCAGATAGTGAAATAACGCATGCACAAGAGAAGATATATAGTGATTCCAATCATCAATATAGGTCAAAGAAATTTGAAGTCAAGTTGTTGACTTCCACAAGCTGTGAATCCATCCCACCCCCCACTATCGACCTGAGCACCTTACTCCTTGATTGGGAGCGACTAATATTATTTTCATTTGGTTTTCATCCACCTTCGAGGGAATTTTTCATTTCAATTTATGCCCATACTTATTTTTGAATGTGTATGGTTATGTAGCTTTGTCACTTGCTATTTTTATTTCATAATTATATCTTATCATTTCTGTTTTCCCATGTTTTAATAAATATTGTGAATTGAACACAATTATGTAGAAGTGAAATTATATATATATATATATATATATATATGAAATTATTATTATTTCAATTGTTATTAAATAAATTAAAAAATTAAATAAGATATTATTCAAGGACATCTAATATGATATTTGTATCTTCAGTCTATCTTACATTCATGAAGTCCATTTAATGGAGAAGAAATATAGTTTATTATTATATTTTTTTTTGTTATTGTTTATATTTATTCTTGTTTTTCTTAAATTATGTATATATATATATATATATATATATATATATATATATATATATATATAATTTTAATTATAATTAATTTATATATTTTTGTGAAAAGAACACATTTTGCATATACATTTGTAGTGCATTCACTAGAATCTACAAATATTTTACATGTGGCATAAGAATTGTAAACCCTAGGCCCTAAAAACCCTAGGCAATAGAACAAGTATTAGAAAACAAATTTGTAGGGAACACTAACGCGACAAAGAAAATGCTCCAAAAGAGCCATAAACAAAGCCCAGAATGGGCATCCATACATTGCAAAATGGGTATAAAACCCGTCAAAAAAACTCGACAACTGGACCAAACTTAGAAGAGATGGACAACCAACCCCAAATAGGTGTTGACAGAAAACCCAAGCCTTGGAGCTAAGAAACACACCACAAATAACTTGAAAACAATGTTGGAAGAAAATCTAGCTAGCAATGAGGCCCAATGGAAACCCAAACCACAACCAGGTGTGCAAAAAGTCAACACAAACAAATGGGGAAAATGCAACAACAACAAGAGTTGGTGACGATGAAAACCAAACGAGGAACCAAGAAAAAAAACCAAAGAAGACCCTAGTGGAGGCAGAAGGTCATATGGAACCTGCAACAATAACCTAACACAAAGGAACCAATAGTTTAATGGAAGCATCCAACCCAGAAAAATGCTAGGGAGCTCGTGCAAAACAGAGGCACGAAGAAAGGGGCAAAAAACCATGAGCCAAGAAGAAAGGGGCCACCCAACTCATCGCTCCCACACCCTTTATTTTAGACCACCATGAACCATGACATGAAAGAAATATTGAATATACCGTGGAAAGTCACGACAGTGGTTGAAAAGATCTGAGCATGCCACATAATAGCACGTCGAGGGCCCAACAAACCTAGAGCAGTACCCACAGGGAAACATTGTGACAAAAACTATAAAAGAGGTGCAAACCAAGGTAAGGTAGCTATGACTAGCCACCCCACCCTACTCCCTAAACTCCCTCCCATGAAAAAGGCACAATTAATAATGTAAAGCATTTTCTTTTATCAAGTGGTTTGAGTTCATCAGAGATTACATCAGGCTTGACCTGTGGCTTGAAAAACACGACCCAGGGGCATCTAAGCCATGAAAATCAACTGGGGATCGCACCCGATATAGGCCACGCCAACACTAAGCTAACTGAGTTTAACTTTTCTCCTCCTCCTAACACTCGCGCAACAACCTCCGTGAGGTTTGATCCTAGGTCGCCCTTCTGACGAGGCTCATCCTCAACCAATTGTGGTAATAACACTTGACATAATGTAAAGTATTATTAAAAAAATATTTTGAATAATAATATTCCATACAATTAATGTAATATTTAAATTAAAAACTCTATATTATAAAAAATGTTAAAAACAATGAACTAACTATCACATTATAGCAACTATCTTTAATATGGTATGGCAGTGTTAACTTTTATTATGAATAAACAATAAAAAGGAGTGTATAATAAATAAAAGAAAAAATATATATAATTAACTAAAAATAAATTTATGAAAAAGTTAAATTAACCCAAAAAAAAATTGAATGATGATATGTGATGAAATTTTTCATTTTAGTTATGTGATAAATGAGTTGTATTTTAGTTAGCAGTAAATGTAGTTGATTGAAATTTCAAGAGATGATTAGTTGTAATAAATATAGTTTAATTGAATCTATGATTTGGTGGAGAGTTATTTCTCTAATTATAATTAAATATATCATCAAATATTTGAGTATAATTGTTTTTAAATAAAAAAATTATCAATTATTTTTTATTTTACAAAATTTTCAAACTTAAAATTCCAATAAATTATATAGTTTTCAGTAAAATTTTATCTTCATCTATTAATCATTTATAAATTTTATATATAATTAATTTTTGTTTAATTTATAAATAAATTTATTATGTCAAATAAAACATGTAATCTTTAAACAATTAATTATATAATAATATGATTAATTATAACTAATTATATATTATAATATGACTGTATTATATCATAAATGTTTTATTTCGCACTTGCTTCTTACCAAGCAAGTGCGAAATAAGTTGGGTATATTATATCAATTTTACCAAGCATTGCAATTCGTTATATATATTGGATTGAGCCTGTTATGTGTTATAAGTTACATAATTATATGTAAATAGGTATGTAGTTTATATATATATATATATATATATATATATAGTATTGAATAAGATAATATAATAGTGTAAATGATGTGGTAAAATAATATAAATAAGACAATATAATAGTGTGAATGATGTAGTAAAAATATGTACCTATATCAATATTTATATATGTGATGTCTATAATATATATTTTTATAACAAACCGTTACATTTATTAAATGAGTCTAGCCAATGAACATTATTGTAACCTTATTGATAAAGTGAGATGATATTTTGGTATGTAGTCGACATAGTGGTGATTTTTTTTTTTTAAAGAGAGATTGTCATTGTATAATACTTAAAATGTTTTATATATATGTCTCACATGTTTATGGACATGAAGTAAAAGGTGTAAATATGTAAAAGATATTATTATTAGAAGTATATCAGATTTGTGTGTAAGTGATTCAAGAAAATTTAAGTTTTTAAAACATTTGATGAGATTATGGATTTAGATAATTTAGTAAATATAATTATGGAGTTTTTTTTGGTTGTTTTCCTAATAGTAAAGTTAATTTAGATTAGGCTGTTAATAATATATATGATTTGATGACGTTGAGCATAATTTTATTTTATGCTGTTACAAGGTTGGTGGTATTTATGCTTTTTTTTAATGATATCAATCACTTAAAGATGCGAATGAGATTTACATTTACGACTTTTGATGGATCGATGATTTAAATATGATATTGATATTGGTTATGATTTAATAATTTCAAATCATCTGGGATTCATGTTTGGCTTGAAAATATTTATGTTTTTAAGGGTTGGATATAAACATGGTGTTGGAGTTAATGAAAATGATCGTACAAATGACTGGATAGGTGGATTATTGAGAACATTAGAAATGTTGGAGAGTAAAATTGATTTAAGGATATTGATTTACTATGTTAATATTGTTGATAATTTAGATGGTGTTGATTTGATTTGGTGGAAATATGAAAAATGATTTATTTAATTGTAATAATAATGATGTTTTATATGATTAGGAAATATTTATGGAGTTTATTGTTGTTAGATTGTGACGAATGAAATAAGAGATTAATTGGTGTGAAAATAATAAGGGATTAATTGGTGTGAAAATATTAGGAAATGTCTCATATTTTCATATTAATGCATATGGGAATTTTTGTAATTATGATAATCAATGTTGAACAATATTTCAAATCATATTTTACAATGTAATTAAGAAATAAAATGAGAATTTGAATTTTCATGCTCATAGTTGGTGTGGCATTAGATTTTGAATGAGGTGATTGAACTTTGTGATAAATGAGCGGGAATTTCAAAATAAAGGAGAATTACGCTAGTTTTATTAATACTAAATTGTATCTCAGGCTAAATCCCCACTATGAGGGAGAGAATTGTGACACTCTTTAGTGCATTTCGTTATTGTATGATTTTTATTTTTTCATGAGGGTAAATGTTGTCATTTTTTATGGATGGTCACATCTTCATTGACCATTATTTACTAATGCTTACAAGTACCACTCTCCATGAATAATCATTGAATTTTTCCTAGGTGGGTAGTTATTGTCATATCACACTTTTGTAGCATGCAATGTCTTCCCCTTTAGTAATTATCATCAAGTTCTCTATTGTGTGTTGGCTATTGTTTTGCTAGTTTTTTGAATTTTTTTATTTTATTAATTGGACTTCTCTTTCGGCATTATCTCATGTTGAACACTTACTTATAATAGGACACATGTGTGACTTGATGAATGTAGCGTAGATGAAAAATGATAAGAAATAATTCTCATTTGATATGATGACGGTATTATTAACATGTTGATAATTTAGTCTACCTAATAGGAAGTGGAGTCCTAGACTCGCCATTACCCTTATGATTCTTTAGATGATTGAGCATGGTGTATATAGACATCTATGTGGCTTTCCTAGCTATGGTACATTTTGATATTTTGTTATTTGATAAGTTAAAATAAAATTACATATCAATATGATTAGTTTGTGATGGTTTTTTGAAACTATATTTACTTTTTATTTAACATGCTTATTTTTCTATATATGCTTTCATTATTAATGATGATATTGGATGAAACAATGGTATTCTAGTGATGGATGGTAGAAATGATGATCTTCAATAAAGGTTTAATATAACATACCCTTGTTTTGATAATATCAAAGGCATGAACATGTGTTGGTTACTTTTTCTTTGATATGATTCATGATATATGCACATGTTAAATGAATTGTTATGGTGATATTTGTATTGGATAACTTTTCTTTGATAGAACTCATGATATATGCACATGTCAAATGACTTTTGATCATGTATATCTGCGTTGGGCACCTCTCCTTTGATATGATTCATGATATATGCACATATTGGCTGAATTATTATGATGTATACCTATATTAGGTGCATGCCTTTAATATGGTTCATGATATATGCACATTTTGGATGGCTTGTTATGAAATATACCTATATTAGATGCATTTTCCATTTAATGTTCCTCATAATAGGATTGATTATTTATTTCCAGTTAATGATATAGTTCATGTGATTGATTATTATGGGGATGTTAAATGCACATTTGTATATTAGATGGAATAACCTAGTATAAGTTGATACTTGGATGAACAATGAGAAAATTGCACTCAGGGGAATGGATTTCTCTCAATGAATATGCCCATTTGATCTTAGTGCTAACGAAACTTTGGAAACTACAAAGGTCTTGTGAAAATCACTGCTAAAATTAACTTGGGTAAATGGATAGGAGGTGAGGTAAATGGATAGGAGGTGAAGTGGTTGTATTTCAATTTTTCTATTTTTTTTTTACACTTGTAATTTCACCCTCAAATCCAAATACATACTTGCATGGAAAAGGGGATTGCTGAGAGAAAATTATTGGGAACTTGTTACATTAAGAATAATTATAAAGGAAGAGGCTTTCCAATTGCAGGGCTTTTTGGCTCATGAGAACATACTCTATGAAGGTTGGTATTGTTGAGGCATTTGTGTTATGGTAATGGGGAATTGGATAGAACTATGTCTATGCCAACTAGATCAATATGAATTAGGTGTACCTACAACATGACGAGATACAAAATGATAGTATGCCTAGTTCCTTGTGTTGTATTCCTATGTGCCATAACTAGAGTAATGTCATTGCTATTTTATTGCAATAACACGTTGAAGGTGGTAGTAAGATACTTGTACAATAATATGCACTAATGAAGTTCAGAATAAGATCCTTGATTGAAGGGGGGGAATATCATTTTTGTGGTTGCAAATACTATTTGAAGGTGGTGTAAGAGCCCTACACATAATAATCATGTGGGATTTGTAGGTGCTACAAGTGTAGGAGCTTCTCCACCACACCTAGGAAATTTTTTTATAAACTTAATTATTTTTTCTTGGTTACTGCTGGGTTTGAACTCTTGAGATTTGTAGGGAATTATGATTTAATGAACTCATTAAGTTTAAACTGTAATTGGGGGCAGCACTTATAAATCTAGTTGCATTGGTTGGGTAGACGATTGACCCTTGGTGTAATTTCTCCCCTTGTTTATGGAATGCATTTTCATGGGATATGTTGAATAGTAGTTCATTAAGTTTATTGAATATCGGTCCATGTTATAATTTTATATTATTTTTTATAGGAGTTAGAGTGTAGTTGAATGAACCTTGGAATTTTGCAAGATACATTTTTAGGTGCTTTTCGTTTTAGTATATAATTGTGTATTGTTAGTTTATTGGTTGATGATATAGTTTGATGGTCTTCCTAGACCTTTGACATACTCTATTATTTGATGCATTTGCTAGATTTTTTATATACTTTTTATGATTCTATATCTAGTGTACTTATCATATATGGTCTTAGCATATGTTTCTAGTAATGTAATTCATCTAGTTACTTAATTTCTAAGATTGTTAGTAGTTTAAAAAATGTTAAGGTAACAACATGATATGTTGTTACACATAATATAATAATTTAGACTGTATTTCATGTGCTTGATTTCTTCAGTAGTATTCAATCATCGGAACTCATAATTAAACCTATTTTATCCACATTCAAATCCTAGTTCATGATTCAAATGCTATTGGCTTATTTATGCTATGATTTTTATAGTGGTTTTAGCATTTGCTACCATATATTTTAATATTTTGCACGGCTAAAAACATTTTTTCCTTATTAGATTTCATACCATTTAACATAAATGATCCTTTTGGTGAAAAAAACTTATAATCTTTATCATTATGGATGGTATTTTTAGTGAACAATGAACCTATCATATTTGTGTGTGTGTGTGTGTGTGTATATATATATATATATATATATATATATAATGAGAACCATCTTTACATTTCATTTGAGGATACATGTTGATCCTTGAGAGACTACTCAAAGTTAACAATAATGCTTGGAGCCATTACATTAAATCTCACAATGTCACTTGTAAAAATTAAAAATAAGTGAGAAAATAACCATTAATTTCTCCCAACTACATAAGATAAAATCAATAAAAACACTCACAAATGCTTTGATTATAATAATTTTATTTTTTAATAATAAAATAAAATATATTAAATTATTTTATATAAATGGAATCATTATATTTTCCCATTGTGTCCGCTATTTGTTAGTATTAAAAATGTTTTATATCACCTTATTCCTGGAAAATAATTTATTAGAACTAATAAAGGGTGACCAACCCTTGTGCACATTCATATGCCTTTGATTGAGAAAAAGTTTGGGACTTTCGTCGAAAAATGTTGGAGATGAGTAACTGATTGAGGGGCCATAAATTACGGTGGGCTTAGCATTTCTCAAGTTTCTTATTCAGGTCAAGGGATAGCCTAGGAAATAAATAATTGGACCTTATTCAAGCTCATTAATTTCTCATCATCAATGGTAAGCAAAACGTAAGTATACCGTCTTTAGACTGGAATTTATCCGAAAGTTATCCGAATGTTGGATATGGTCAACCATACAATCATGGAAAGTTTCCATTATCAAGGAGTGTTCATATGGTCAACCATACGATCATGGAAAATTTATTGTCATGATTTGACATGAATCATCTATATTGGTCTTTGGCATTTGTCTCCTCACATGGTTTGGGGCTTAGGATTTTGAATTGAGGCTCGGCTTAATCATGTAGTTTAGGATTTAGATTAATGTGGCTTATGATGTGATTTGGATTGTTTGTAATTTTAATTTATTTTTGGTAGTAGTCTTTCTGAATTATATATATATATATATAAAATATGTTTTTTTATCTTAATATTAAATCATTTATAAAATAAAGTAGGAATTTTTTTGGGATTTTATAAAAAATATCTTTGTCATACTTAGATAAAGGCATTAACCAAAAAATTTTGGCCATGAACAAACCATATATATAACAATGATTTTAATATATATATATATATATATATATATATGATTTATTTCAAAACACCTTACTTACATTCACTCGGATCGACAACCTACCCTTAATAATTAATAAAGCCAAAGGAAAACAATGCTTCACAATCTAGTTTTCCTAATAACTGTAATCCTTTACCACTATGATCAAACCTTATCTTTTGGACATAGTGAATTTATGAAGTAATTGAAGCCGCAATTGTTTAACTCCATTTTTCTTGATTTCATAGAAGAAAACTGGGACATAGTAGCTCTATGAAGCAATTGAACCCACAATTATTTGACTCTAGTTTGCTTGATTTCATAGTAGAAAACTAAGGTGTGCGCCTTCTTATAATCACTTCAAAATTGATGTAGCCAGTGAAGATAGATGTTACTATTTTGTCTCTGTGTTCATGGACATGTGCACACACAAATTAACATGTGAATACATACATGCACATGCATTTTAAGAAACCAAATGAGTTGGGTGATTTGGATTATGTGAAAATAATTTAGATACGACAATTAATGTGAGAACAGTTATAATGATGTGGCATCAAGAATTGAAGGAATGAAAAATACTTTCCTTCTCATACAAGGTTAGATTTAATTATGAAAAATCATCACATCATTCTAGTTAGTCCCTGCCTAGTCCCTGTTGTCACGACATGGGGCTATCATGATCGAGTTGTGTCTGTTAGCATTATTAATCCCTGCATTTTTTTTATCCGCATGTGTTAGGTCTAGAATACAAGACATAGTCTAAGTGATTTGGTGGTTTTGGCCTCTTCTCGAGGCGTAGAAGTCATAATTATAGGCTATATTTCTTTTTTCCATTCATATTTTCTGAGTTGTAGACTAATGCTAGCATTAGTCTGGAGTATGAAATGTTAGTGAAGGGTGGAGATGTGATGTGCCAAGAAATGTGAGGTTAACAGCTGTGGATGCATGTGGACGTTGTGTCACATGCTCAGAAGCTCTTATGTTCTTTGGATTTTCCCTTCTTGGGAAAATTTTGGGTTGGGTTCAATGTTGTTGCTTCTTCCTACCACTGGTGATATTCCTCGACCTATGATCCATGTGGCTCCCCAGACACACATAGGACAAAGAGAGCTTATGAAAGTTCAAAAATCAAAGTGACGGAAACGTGGAAAAATCAGTTTGAAGTTGAATATCTTGTAGTCTTGATTGCAACGGTTCGTCAAACCAAGTTCGTATGCGAAAGTTAGAGCTGGTCAAAGTTCTAGGGTTGACTTAATGATGTGGCGGGCTTAAGGAGGCAGTAAATTTGCAAGAATATGGTGACCAGATTCCGACCAACTCCGACCGGATTCCAAGCGAATTTGTGGGGTCGTTAAAAAGACTCCTTCAGTAAAAAATCATTGGAATTAAAAGTGTAGGGTTTATTATTAAAAACTAAAAATATATATAATTTTGGAGTGGCGGGCCATGACCCCCGCCCCTCCCCAAAACACACTAACAAAAATATTAAAAATGGTCTGATGGGTCGTGACCCCCGCACATACTATTATAACAAAATTTATATGCATGGGTCAGGTCATGTGGAGGTGGACTCACCCACCACTCCAACCAACATCGTATCATACGTTAAAACGTTATATCACCACTGGACATTAGGGTTGGGTCGGGTTGTGCAGTGTGGAGTAGACTCGCCTACTCGCCTTTGACTATTATTAATGTGTGTTGACATAAGAAAAGAAAGAGGTGGGATTTTATGCCCTCACCACTCTCCTCCAAACTTAGACACTTAACCATGGTGCCAACCGGTGGACTTTGTAAATTTCGCCCAAATTTTATATATAAATACTCCATTTCATCAGTGCACCCAGGCAAGTTGGAGTGGGGACAGCGTTCGAGGTTTAATAATATTTTAATTGTAGGCAGGTGCAGAAACATGAGCCAGATGCAGGGCTAGTGGAACCCTAATTGAGCATCATTTTGAGGAGAGGCAAATTTTCCCAGTGTCCAAATTGGACAAATTTTATATAAATTTTACACCTCTCAATGACACGAACTTAATGGCAGTGTTAGCTTCTACAATAAAGGTCTTGATTTTTCGTCCATATTCCAGATGGGAATGACGGTGTCAGATTTCAGCATGTGGACAGTCGATTTCTTGTCATTTGACACCACGTTTGTGATGGTGCATTCAAATCCAGCAATTGAGAAGCCTATTCTTCAGCTAGCATTAGATTTTAGGTATATGAAGTGTTGTTGCCATGTACTTAATTGATTATTGTTGTAGGATGCTTTATGTCATGTCGATTCCTTCTTGATGTATGATGCATAATCTTCATGTTTATATGTTGTTGTTGATTCCTGCTGATGTAAAATGAGGAAATTTATGTGTATTGATGTGGTATGTATTTATGATGGATGGGGATTTGTGTTGTGAGATCCTTTTGTTGCCTTGATGGCGGGATACTCTTTGTCACCATGTGTGAAGTTGTCATGCTGATAGGAGGTTTGTGATGAGTGAGATTTCCTTGTAATGGAATGTTTCATGGAGAATATTTTCCACTCATGCTAAGGGCTTTCCCTTGTCTAACAAGTCAACAAAATCCATGTACATTATCACCAATTACAACACTGAATGAAGCATCCAACACCATTGAAACGTCAAGGCCCGGAGACATAGTCCACACTAGACGAACTCCGTTATTAAACCTCTTGTGTATTTTGTTATGAGTTTGTTGACATGTATTCCTCTTGATTATATCTACATGTGTTCATTAATTGTTTTGATAAAATGTAATCCTAACACATCAACAGTAGTAAAAGGTCTTGGTTAAAAGGGTATCAGAAATTTACCCAGATCAAGTGGTATTAGAGTAGTCTTCTTGCTGATGTGAACTGCAAGCGTGAACCATTGAATGTGCAACAATGGAGGATTTCAAAGAAATTTAGAAGACCATGCTCAGGGTGTTCGATAAAGTGGACATGTTGTATGAAGCTTATGAAAAAGAAGCAGCTGATAATGTTGGGTTGAAAACGCTTCTACAAGAGGAGGAGGAAAAACATATATTGTAGCTTCAGTTGCAAGCCACGACAGAGGCATTGGAAGAATTGAAGCACAATGATGAAATTCATCAAGAAGGTCATGAGGCATTGAAGGCACTCTTACAGGAAGAGAAGGAGGAGAAGCAGCGATTGCAGCTTCAGCTACAAACCATGACAGAGGCCTTAGAGGAAAAAGTGCAACGAAGGCTTAGAGAATCCCTCTCTAGATGTTTCCAAATCGAAATATGAGGTAAAAAATTTGATCATTCTTCAGTTTCATCTTCACATGTTAATATTTCTGTTGGAAATGTAGAGATCCCCATTAGAGAACCGGCATGATACTCCTTACCAAGATGGGGTACAAAGGAGGAGGACTTGGCATTCATGACCAAGGCATAACTCAGTCATTGGAGGTTGTGCAGAGAATTCACTACGTAGGTTTGGGATACACTGAAGGAGAATGTTCAAAGGTGTCCAAAGCTTCCACGACATTGATGAAACCGTCGAGGAAAAATAATGATGGGAACACTTCACCACTGTCTTATGGAAGCGCATATTTCAAAAAGAAAGCTGATGCAAGCTCTCATCACCATAATGACATCAGAGGAAAACATATATTGTTGAAATCACCAGGCAAATGGATTAATGGTAACACTTCACCATCATCCTATGAAAGTGCATGTTGTAATAGAAGAGCTGAGACAAGCTCTCATCACCATGATCACACCAGAGACCACCAGGGAAGGTATAACAAGTCTTAATATTCGCAAGTTAATTTTTATTATAAGCATGTTTCTAATGATGAATGTAAATCATGGCATGAGATTTTTTTTTTTTTTTTGTGTGGTTTACATAGCCATTTCGTTGCTGAGTGTTGGAAAAGTATGACAACACAAAGGAGGATGAGGCCTGGAAAGCCTTCTCCACAACAGAAAAAGAAACTGGTTAAGTAGGTCTGGATAAAAAATAAAAAAAAACTTTTGCAGCCATTGTAACCAAGGTGGCCATCAAAGAGCCACGTGTTTGAGGCTCCATCTAGAGAAGTACCTTAAGGACGAAGCGTCAGTGCATGAATCGGTTGAAGCATTTGGTTGAAAAATGAATCCACTGCATACATTGTGGTCCTCTTTCTTAGGAAAAATATGGTTCTCCTAGATATGGTTGTGTGTCATGGCCGTGTTTTGTAAATCATGTGTTTCATTTCTTTTGTAAAAGAGATGATGTTTTTTTCCATCACTTGCAATGCGACAATGATATTTTTTGGCCTTATATTGATAGTTGGAGTATTATTGATTCCATTTTGATGTAATATTGGGCACCGAATATGTGTTATAAACTCGTGGCAAGTATGTAGATGTTTGGGTCATAGTTGGGCAATTTGAGCATGTAATTTGCAGGAGATTGTACTACAGTTTTGCAGAAGATGCAAGTGTTGGTTCATAGCTTATGGATATGAACAAAAAAGGTGAAGGAGAAGGAAGGGTGACATTTTTCAGGACACTTTTGGTGCAGACATTGTACACAATAGTTGCAGATTATTGTCAATGCTTTTGGAGGACCAAAAGCTCCTTTGTGGGGAGGATTGATTCAGGTGGATCCAGAGACACATAGAGGACAAAGAGGGATTATGAAATTTCAAAAATAAAAGTAACGAAAATGTGAAAAACTTAGTTTCAAGTTGAATATCTCATCGTCCTGATCACAATGGTGTGAACGGTTCACCAAACCAAGTTCGTATGTGAAAGTTAGAGTTGAACAAAGTTCTAAGGTCGACTTGATGATGTGGCAGGCTTAAGGAGGCAGTAAATTTTCAAGAATCTGGTGACCAGATTCTGGCCAGCTCTGGCCGCATTCTAGGTGAATTTGTGAGGTCATTAAAAAGACTCCTTCAGTCAAAAATTGTTGGAATTAAAAGTGTGGGGTTTGTTATTAAGAATAAAAAATATATATATTTTTTGAGGGTCAAGCCATGAACTTTGCCCCTCCCCAAACCATGCTAACAAAAATGTTAAAAATGGTTCGAAGGGCCCTGACCCTCATGAAACTTGCACATATCGTTATAAAAAAATGTATATGGATGGGTTGGGTCGCGTGGAGGTGGACCCTTCCACCACTCCAACCAACATCATATCATACGTTAAAACATTAAATCACCACTAGAGTTTGGGATCAAGTTGGGTCAGGCCACATGGAGCGAACCCACCCACTCGCCTTTGACCATTATTAAGTTGTGTTGACAAAAAAAAAAAGAGGGGCGGGATTTGATCCCCTAACCCCTCTCCTCCAAACTTAGACCCTTAACCATGGTGCCAACCAAAGGACTTTTTAAAGTCTGCCCAACTTTTATATATAAACCCATCATTTCTTTAGTGCGCCCAGGCAAGTTAGAGAAGGCATGGAGTTCGAGGTTTAATAATATTTTAATTGCAGGTAGGTGCGGAACCATGAGCTAGATGCAGGGGCAGTGGAACCCTGATTGAACATCATTTTCAGGATGAAAAAATTTTCCCAGTGTCCAAATTGAACAAATTTTATATGAATTTTACACCTCTCGACGACATGAACCTGATGGCGGTGTCATTTTCTACAACATAAGTATCTATTTTTTGGCCATATTCCAGATGGGGATAATGATGTCAGATTTCAGCATGTGGACAATTGATTTCTTGTCATTTGATGCCACATTTGCAATGGTGCAATCAAATCCAGTGATTGAGCATCGTATTATTACCCCAACATTAGAGTTGAGGTATATGAAGCGTTTTTTCCATGTACTTAATTGATTATTTATGTATGATGTTTTATGTCATGTCGATTCCTGCTTGATGTATGATGCGAAATCTTCATGTTTATTTTCTATTTTCGATTCTTGCTGATATAAAATGCGGAATATTTATGTGTATTGATGTGGTATGTATTTATCATGGATGTTGATTTGTGTTGTAATATCCCTTTGTTTCCTTGATGGCGGGATACTCTTTTTCACCATGTGTGAAGTTTTCATGCTGATAGAAGGTTTGTGATGACTGAGAGTTCCTTGTAACGGAACGTCTCATGGACAGAATTTTCCACTCATGTTGAGGGCTTTCCCTTGTATGACAAGTCAACAACATCCATGTACGTTATCACTAATTACAACACTGAATGAAGCGGCCAACACCATTGATACATCGAGGCCCAGAGATGTAGTCCGCACTGGACGAAATCCGTTATTAAACCTCTTATGTGTTTTGTTGTGTGATTCTTGACATGTGTTCCTCTTGATTATATCTACATGTGTTAATTAATGCTTTTGATAAAATGTAATCCTAACACATTAGCCAAAGTAAAATGTCCTGGTTAAAAGAGTATCAGAAATTTACCCGGATCAACCTTGACATAACTATGTCTTCCGGACGTGCTTCTCCATCCATCTCTTCTCACAGAACCAAATGTATTCTTGTGGCTCCTCCATACCCTTATACCTATTAATCATATCCAACTCTTGTGAGGGCTATTACGACCAACCAGAATGAAATGATACCAGGGCCTACCAGTAAAGATGTTGCAACAAATTATACACCAACAAGAAACAATGCTACAAGTAATGATCAAACAATAAAGAAAATTTTCCCTTGTTTCCCTTTCACGTTCCAGGCTTTGAACATGTCTGCTTGTTGGTTGGGGTGACCTTTGAGGAATTACAATACTAACAAGGTCCTTCAAGGAGCGGTGAAGCATCCGAGCCTAGTATCATAACCGAGTAGTAGAGCCAAGTGGCCATGAAAGCATGTTAAACTATCGATCCCTAGTAGGAAATATGTGAATGCTCAACCTGTGCTTCACTTTTTTCTTCTTTTCCCTCCCATCTTCACCTCTATGCAGGCATAGTCCAGTAGTGGCTTCATGAGCACTGCCATATTACATGCGTACTGAAACAATAAACAATTAAAAATTGTTGCATATTGAAAAATAAAGCAGAAATAAACAGTGTGTGGGAGGAAATAGCCGAACTTGGGGCTGAGCACACCACTTTTTGAATAGAATTCATGGCTTAAACATAAGCGGTTAATATAGATAGCTAACTCAATTTCATAATCGTACTACAACGTGGGTTGCATGCATTCATGGCATGAGTACCCACAAGTTTGTGTTGTTTGATTTATTTTTATATTTATTAATATATAATATAGAAATCTTAGGAAAATACAAGGTTTTGGGAGGCCATGATCGACCCAAGTTATTATTGTCACCCGGCTATCCAAACCTTTTAAAATATATGGAATTGGAAGAAGCTCAGTTGCTTCATATGGAGACCAGAAGGACTAACGAATAGGTGATTGAATTTTTGGTCCTGTCACCATTACCTAATGAATAGCTATATTAAAAATGATTATTTCTACTACTTTTTTATTTCAAATTGTCCAAATCAAGTTTTGTCACCAACATTTTCTTTCCTAACTCACCGCCAGATGTAACACCTGTATATTCGTTGTTTCTCACCACATTGTATTGCATAAAAAATTATGCTCTTTCCCTATTAAAATCACCTTCTCTGTAACACTTCAGAGCAGATAGTTAAGTTGGATTTATTTACTTTGTTTTAGCTAGTCAAATTAGTTAAGTCATGAAATTTTAATTAGTCCAGTTAAAATAAGTTGAAAATTTAAATAATTGAATTATTATTTCAAAAAAAAACATGTATATAGTTTATGCAATTACATCTACAATCATATTTCATTGCTACTATATAATTGTGTAAAGTTAGTAACTGATGAAATTTAATTGGAGAACTCAAGAGAGGAGATCGAGAATAAGTTACCTAACTACCAAAGAGTTAAGTGGTTATAGTTCTTGGCTTATCTTCCCTTGAGATAAAAAGGATCTTAGTGGGAAGGAAAGGGGTTCTAACCTTAGAGGAAGAAATAAGGAAGAAGAAATACCATAGATTAGATAAGCAACTGGGAGTTGCAGAGGAGGATTATTCCTGAGATGGGGTGATAGCAAGTGGAATACCTCCAAGTTAAGCTTGAGACTGAACTTGGGTTAGATTTTGAGGTCATTAAGAGGGATAAAATGGCCTTGAAATTGCTGACTATGATGGTAGTATGAGCTCGGGGGAAGGTTCAAACATCATTTTTGATGTTGTGGAAGGGTGGTGGACTATTCTAGTTGAGTTCCTTGTTAAAATTTCCAATAGACTATTCAACATATAAGTAGGCTATAATTGTTTAGAGTAACAATTCTCTTAGTTAAATTATTAAATGTATGTGTTTGAATTGTTTTCAGTATGCTTATGAATTTTATGATGTAGCTTAAAATGGGAAAGATTATATGCACAAACTTGGAATGTTAGGAGATCGTTGGTAGGGTAGCGTGGCATACATTTCTGGTATTGCAGCAAATAAAAGTAAATAGAATCTGCTCTTCTATAGGTAGATTAATCTGGAAAATTAGGGTGAACGGGTTAAAATCCATTAGATTGAAACTAAACTCAACTTTTTCACCTGGTAGTTTAGTTCTTAGGGGCCTGTTGTGATGAAAACAGCCAAGAACCGGTATGAGCAGATAAGTTGAAAACTTACTCGTCCAAATCAGCTAGTTTCCATAGTTGATTAACCTACAACGACTAGGATCAAGCCTAACATGGTAATATTTTTAAGAAAACATAAATGTGTAATATTCAATATTTAATAAAGAAAATGTATGTCGCATTTTATCGAACATTAAATACAAAAAATAAGATAAGGAGACTATTCTGGTATGAAAGACCTCATCTAATAAACCCCTCTTTCATATAGGTAATCATGGTTCAATAACCTTTCAAACCCTAGAGTTAAAATATATTTAAATATATCAAAAAATTGTAGTGGAATTCAATTAATGTATTGATTGCATATTTATAGAAATGAACTCATGAGTGCGCAAAAGAGGAAACAATTACAACAAAATTTTCATAACCGAAACTATAAGAGATTAACTAAGGTATTCCATTGAATATAAATTACCCTAAAACTCCAATGTCTGAAGCAGTTTTACAAAAATAACATTAACAGTTTGGATATAGGTCATTGTTTACTCCTTCAAAGACCATCTAAATTATCAACAGTAAATACTCAACAGATATTTTTTATAACCACATATAGAAACATAATGACTAAGCCATATTTGGTGGTCCGAGAAAAAAAAAGGCTTCAAAATCAAAAACCCTAGAAGCACCTTAAATAATACAAGGAAACTTTCCAAGCAGTTAGAGGAAAACGAGTGCCCATTGACGAACATCGACTCTCGAGTAAGAAATTGTTAGAAACCTGACGAGTTTCAAGAAGTAGCTGGTGGAAAAATACTAGGGTGAGAGTTAACTTAACGAAAACTGAACCAAAGAAAAGGGTTGGTAGAATCTCTGTTATACCTCCAGTTAGACAGAAAATTCAGTAAATACTTTCTTTATGTAATGAAAGATATCAATAAAAATAAATCAAAGATTATAACTGAGGCAGGAAATAAAATTACTTGGAGGATAAGGGTTCTAGTCAGCCATGAATTCTGAGAAGGGATGAAAAAGTAGTTAAATCACCTCAAAATAAAAATAAAGAAAAAGTGTAGTGTTAACATTCCATAAGAAATAAGGGTTTTTGTTAGGCTACCTGTCTCGGCACATGAGCCATTGACCCAAATTAATTTGACAACTGACATAAGAATCTTCCCAGAGGATTGGTAGGGAAACTAAGCGACATGAAAATGGGCAGAACCATTTGTCGATGGAGAAAATAACATAATAATCACCTAATTCAAAATAAATATGGTTAGAGCGGAATAGATTGCATATAAATTCTTCTCCGTGGAGTAAAAAGAAAAGAAAACAAAAGTCTCACTTGTGACAAAGAATCTAAATGGAAGTTGTTTCCTGTTGTCATGCCTAGCAATGTTATAGATGCAATAAGAGTTTTCAGAGAAAAGTTGTTACACATCATTTTGTCACCATGAGATTTGAGGGTCAATATGGATCTATCCCCATCCATACTCATGCTTCCTTAGAATTCAAACATTTATATTCCTTAACCAAGTCTTGGAAATTGGGAAAATAGCTCTTAAATACTCTTAAATATGGTCTGTGCACTTTTTGCAGTCACGTCCTATGAATGGGTGGATATTACTAATCTTACCTCCATACTTCTACACTCTTTTTCCCGTTAAAACTTGCGCACCAACTTAAAATAAAGTAAAGGCGAAAAGTAACTTCTAGAAGCATAGTTGGGTGCATATTATTCCAAATAAAAGCCTCAGAGTAGCGCCATTTCGAGCTAAATCCATCCAATCATGGAAATTATCCCCTTGGATCAAGGAACCCTAATCCACTTATTTTTAGATCACTCCCCTCTATTGGTGGATCTGAAACCCCCTCAATTTCTCCTATAAATTGAGCTAAAACTTTAGGGTTAGGGGGTTTGCTTATGATAATTTTATGATGGTCGTTCTAGTGTTAAACTAAGGAGGAAGATTGGAAATGCATATGGGAGGAATTTGTACAACATCAAGGCTCGGTTGTAAGATTTCTCTTTATATTCTTTATAATACATTTGGATAATTTTTCTTATTGTGCTGTTTTCATATTCATTAAAACAATGACTATTATTCATATCCTTGATCATTACGTTAAGCTAGTATTTTGATTATTACATACTGTAGATGATTTTGAGTATTTGCACATTTTTTATTGCAAGTTTCTTCTGAGCATTGACCGACTTCTTTGGGATAAAAGGCAAAGTCTTCATCAAACATCTCGTTCAAAGGCAAGAGCATTATCCTATCTTCTCTAGTTTTGATAATCCGAATGCTAATAACTTAGGGAAAGAGATATTATTATGTTTTTTTATTTCTAGTTATCTGTTGGGATACTCGGTAGATCACTCTTATCTGCAAGAGGGATTTATCTAGGCATCAAAATCCTAACTCCAAGTTGTGGAAAATGGAAATTTCTGCAAAGGTTTGGGGGATGGGTATAACCTTAACTATTCCTCTCAAATTCCAAGCCATAGGATCGAACTTCAAATGCACGATCAAGATTGACCCATATGTCCCATGTTTGATGATCCAACATGATGGAGGGGATGTCAACCCCATTTCTAAATAAATTAATCTAATATTGGTAGCAATTAAAGTCATCAAAGGTATAATGAATTGAGATTATACAATATTATTTTCCAAGGCTTAGTGCCATAAATGTAATTAATACATACGACTTCCCCATGTAACTATTTACCTATCATAATGTGTATGCCACCATTCATAAGTGATCAGGGCATGTGAGTCCCATGACATACATCCTTTAATAATCATGACTACAAACTCTTGAAGCTTTCGATGTTAGGATGGTGTTATATCAAAACTTGTTGTATAGTATTACTTTTCCTAAAATCAGACTTATGAGGTATATGGCTGAATTTCTATGTCACCATAGTATAAATTGCGATAATATTTTTGTGTAAAAGTAATAATTGATTTTTTTTTAAAAATTTCATGTGTGTTGAAAGGTGTTACAATTGGTATCAGAGTCCAGTTTCAATATTGAGGCCTGAATGGTCACTACTGTTAATGGTGAATGTTTTGAACTATACACAAAGGAAAAATAAGTGGCGAATGGTACACTACAATGAGGAGAAGATTTGGTAGTCCAATTCCAACCAGATCAGGAGTGGGAACAAGTCCCATGCCAAATATGGAAACAAATATAGAAATTTGGGTACAACTGGGGGTACACTAGTAACAACAAACAACTAGATCACTGATGGAACAACAAAAACAAATAACAAGACAACTTGAAATTATTCAACATTTGAAAAATTCTATGGAACGTATGAGGACCGACAATGAGAGACTAGTACACGAACAAGAAATAATTCTGAATATTGTTTTAGACAAACAAAACCAGTGAACTTACCAACCTAGTCCTGAGCATGAAATTCAGGGTGCAAGAGAACAACGCCAACATATGGAAGAAAATTCAAAATAAGATCATACACAGGAAAGTGACAAAAATAAAGTTTATAACGAGGAAGAGTCAGGAAATGTGTTATACCAACGGAAAGCAAAGAAATAGAGAATGGAACTACAAGGTGAATTTCAGAATATTAAACCCTCATTCTTTCACGGGGAATTGGAGGAAGGAGTAGAAGCATGGGTTATTAATATGAATAAGTACTTCCAAGTTTATGAGTAGAACAAGAACCTTCGAGCCATATTGGCTATTTATCAGCTACAGGGAAAGACTACTCTATGGTGGGAAGAGGTCAAAGTTGTGCAAGGGATAGAAGAAAAAAGCATAACTTGGGAATAATTTCAGAAAAACTTTAAGAGTAAATATTGGACATAGATTTTTTATGATGAAAATTATAAGGAGTTTCATGATATATGACTAGGACAACTAACCATGGATGAATATATATCTAAATCTACATCCTTACTGAGATATGTGCCTTATCTCTGTGAAGAGAAATCTAAGGTACAATGTTTTCTAAGTGGTCTGCCTACATATATGAAAGAAAGAATCATGTTTGACTGATCTAGGCGGACTGAACAGGTCCAAGTACAAGTGGTATCAAAGCAGGTGTTTGTAGATGTGAATTACATTCTTATATAATAACTAGAGACAGACTACGAAGAGGCGAAGGGACACTAAGGCCTTTTGATCCCAAAGCAGGACGTGCACATTGGAGAGGGAACATGGATGACGATGTTCGAAATAAGGAGGAGTTCAACTTCCGCAAGACCTTATACACCATGGCAGATCGGGTCGAGAAATTGTTCTATAGACTTGAGAAACTAGAGAAAATAGGGGATAATGCTTCATAAAGGCAAGGTTCAGGGCATGGAGATAATGGAGGAGATCCACCTCCTTCTCCTCCAGGGAGTGAAATTTCTTCCTCCTCTTCTCACCATCATCATAGGAATTCAGGAAATGCATCTAATAAAGCTTCCTTTAAGTTAGATGTAAAGTTTGATATACCCATGTATAATGGTGAAAGTAATGCAGAGAAACTTAACAATTGGATTAGGCAGCTTCAACTCTACTACAGGATTCAACAGATTGTGGAGGATGAGGCAAAGATCTAGTTGGCTTCTCTTTGACTGAATGACACTGCTCTTATCTGGCGAGAGAGAAAACTTCAAGGCAGCAGTAATTTGGGTAACCTTCTTTTATCATGACCAAATTTCATTACAGCACTTAAAGATTAATTCTATCCCTTGGGTTATAAGAAAAAAACCTTAATGGAGTGGTAGTACCTAAGGTAAGGCAAAGGACAAAACGTGTAAAGTTTTACCTAGGAATTTAGGATACAAGCACTAATTTTGGGCATTTCATTAGATTCACCTAAAGTTCTAACTAAATACATTGGGTCATTACATAGTTACATTAGACATTCATTGTTAATGTTTGAACCTGCTACTATTGAATCGGTTAGTGTAAAGGTGATTCATCTTGAAAATAAGGGCATAAATGATAAGGATGATCATTCAAAGAAACCACCTTCCAAACCTTCAAAGAAAAAATTCAAAGGGAAAGGAAAGGGAAAGGAAAAGAAGATAGCATCAATGAAGAAGGATGAAGGAGAAAAGCCTTATTGCACTCACTATAAAAAGGAAGGTCATGACGAGGATCATTGTTGGAAGTTGTACCCAGAAAAGAAGCCAAAGAGATATGGAGGAGAGGGTAAGAAAAATAAGATAGCAACCACGCAACCAGACCTTGGATCACACTCTAGCGATGAGGCATTGATCACATCAGTAGGCACAAAAGGTACTCATTCTCTTCATGTTAATTATGAATTGCATGAAAGCACTAGTTCAACAAATGAGCCTCAACCTAATGAACGAAAGATAATTTAGTTTCTTCATATTAAATGTTTCGAGTATTAAAATATTTTTCCACAGTTTTTTAAAACAAAAATCGAACTTATAAAGGAGGCAATGGGGTTTGACCACCGGATCCCTTCCTTCCAATTCAGGATCATAACCAATTCTCCCAACGACTTCCTTTGCAAAGTCTGCCGACTTTTAATATAAAAACCTTAATTTTATAAGTGTGCCCAGGCAGGTCAGGAGCAGAAACAAAGTACGAGATAGGTGGAACCATGAGCGTTGTGCAAGAGTGGGGTGGAACTATGATCTGAGCCATTTTCCAGAGGGTCCAGATTTTCACTTTGTCAGATTGCAGGAAATTTTATATAGATTCTGCACCTCTCGGTGCCATGAATCCAACGATGCTATCCATTTCTTCATCAAAGGTCTCTAATTTTCAGGCACTTTCAGCTATGGAGGTATAAGGGTGTAATTTTTCATTTAATACTTGTAATTTCATTTTTGCCACTTAATGAAAGAGGGCCTCCCCACTAATTGAGCAGGGCCTAGAGACGTAGTCCCTCCTGGATGAAATCCGATGTCAATTCTGTGTCTTCTTGCATGCTATTAATTGCTTCTCTCTTCTTATGTTTATGCCTTTAAAGTTTCTTATTTAAGCTGCAATTTTTACATGTAATTCTTTAACACATCTCAAGAAAAATATCTTGGACCATTGACAATCCAAAAACTATGGATGAGGAAATAAGAAAGGATCACATGTTTTATTAGAAAGAAAAACATAAGGACAATGGTAGGAATTGGCCTTTGAGGAAAGGGCATAAATTTTGTCAAAAATCTAAAAAATTCAAACATTCCAATGTCAGAAAATTTTCAAAATCATCCATCAATAACAATCGGGAAAGGGTCAGCAAAAATATAAGTGGAAGATAGAAGTGAAGCCCAATGAAGCATCCAGTAAACCAGAATCTGGTCAGATGCAGAAAACCCCCTTGTATTGATTGGGTTTTGGGGAAGAAAATTACTATAAAAACTATCCCCACCATGGGGTTGATGTGGTATCACCTGAATCGTTCCCTTCAAATTCCAAGTCGTAGGATCGAACTTCAAATGAACGATTATGATTTCCCCAAATGCTCCATGTTTGATGAGAAAAAACATGGAAGGAGATGTCAGATGTGTTAACCCGATCACCAAAGAAATTAATCCAACATTGGTATCATTTAAAATCATCAAAGGTATAATGAATTGGCATTATACGGTAGTACTTGCGAACGCTTAGTGCCATAAATGTAATTAATACACATGACTTCCCTATGTAACTATGTACCTATCGTTATGTGGATGCCACCATTCTTAAGTGATAGAGCATGTGAGTCCCATGACATAAGTCCTTAAATAATCATTACCGTAAACTGTTGAAGCTTTCAAGGTTAGAATGGTATTATATAAAAACTTTTTATATAGTATTACTTTTCCTAAAAGCATAATTATGAGGTATATGGTTGAAATTATATGTCTTTTTGTTTTGTAAACTTAGTAGATCCTTCATATTTTCTATTCAAAAATCAAAATCCAGGTCAGAAAAATATACAACTTTTGGTCTCAACCTACTCGTAGGAAACTAGGTCTTGGTCGTCTTAAAGAGTTATAGGCCATCCAGAACATAAACATATTAAATCTATCACTTACTGTCTTTAAGTAGCTAATATCAGTCTTTCCTTTCATAAACATAGAGGAAAAATAAATGGTATCCGTTATCATCACAATAAAACAAAAACAACTAAGATTAGTCATCATATGACTCGATAGGAGCTAGATATTTCACACTGGAGCTAGGAATGTCAACCTTGTGCAACTACTTCTCAATTCTCCCCAAGAAGATGCTTTGGTGATGCTGGCGCAGGTTAATTTCCTGTATG
This sequence comes from Pinus albicaulis, assembly GCA_034641835.2. Lineage (NCBI taxonomy): Eukaryota > Viridiplantae > Streptophyta > Pinopsida > Pinales > Pinaceae > Pinus > Pinus albicaulis. The sequence goes on from CM076576.1 coordinate 602,756,391, forward strand.
GCTCTGCTGATATCTACTAGATTTGAGGTTGCTTTAGGGTCTCCCCCAATCTCTTTAACAGAAACTATTTCCTTCACTAAAAGGAATTTTAGTAACCAATAGGTGCGAATTGAGTGATGAAATAAAGATAATATGCAGCGAGTATTGCCAGTGTCTGTAATCATAGGATTTAGTTGTTCCTCAGCTATGTCATCCTCCTCCTCTTGCATGGCTCTCGCATCATGCTCCCACCCATGAATCAAGGACTTAATGTAGCATGGTGTACCGTCCAAATATGTTTGGAACATATTCTCCATCACTTCTTTGTCAGAATTTTTTCCATGTTTGGATGGGGCAGATTTTGGAACCTTGGCTTTCCCTTTCTCCTTTGCATCATTCTTTACCGACTAGCCTTTCACCATTTTTTTCAAGTTCTGGTATTCCAACAAATTTCTCTATAAGAAGGAGTTGCTTAGAAGACCTATAACAGTACACATCATGAAAAGTTTAAAGAAACTCGAGATATTAACAAAATGATGGGGTAATAGAGCCTGGCTGCCTCTATTTGCATACAATGACTGCAACTTTGGAAGATTCAGAAGACTCGACTTGAAAAGAGACAACCACTCCTGAGCAGACCAATAATGACAATAGAAGACCTCACCCAATACAGAGAGTTATAGACCAAGCTCCACTTTCCCATACTAACCTAGACGGAGATAATTCCGCCATAATTACTAAAAATTTTACCCTTAATCTGATAATTAGTTAGATAAAAAAAAGTGACAAAACCACCGACATGACTGACCCACTAACAACCCAAAAAAAAATTTCTACCCTTTACATTGCCACCCCCCACATTAACATCGTTAGAGGCCATACGACCTATTTACCACCACTGATGATTACAATACAACCTGGGGCCATGTAGAGATAGAGATGAGAAAAGAACAGAGCGCCCAAATTGGGTAGAATGCAAATCGAAACAATGCCATGCAAGGTCCATACAGTGACCTGTCGGGTCCTTACAACTCCATGCAGCACCTATAAAGCCAAGAATACCATATATAATCTAAGCAAGGTTCAAGCCATACAAAAGTAGTAAACTAGGCCACAATGTGGAGGAGGAAATTCAAAACGATTCCGTTTGCATGAGAAAAGATACCATATATTCCTACCAGAGCTCCTTCACTTTAGTACCGAACATAGAACTCCTTTAAATCAACCCATTCTGGGCTAACTGTGGTGAGAATTTATAACTCCTGGGAAGCCAAAGTTCTACAATTAAACAAACATTTCAAGGAACTAAACATAAAACCAAAAGCTTGTTGCATGACAATAGTGATAGGAGATTTAAATACGAGACATAGGTAATACATCGCAGTATAATGAACCAGGTATAGGTAATCCAGGAAAACCAAAATCTTTATTTTCATGGAACGATACCTAGAGACTCATTTCATGGCAATTGTGAATGGAGAATTTGATACATACTGATGGCGACAATATGCTGCAAGTTAAACAGTTCTCCCCCGATCGTTGAACTGCTCATTATAACTCTACACGCGGCTGAAGACAAACAACCAGAGAATGGTAAGGGGAATTTACATATCTTGTTCCCACCACACACACTGACACACATCCCTAAAAAATCCCGACAACCCACCGGTCGCGCCGGGTTGTTTTGCATTACTACTTAATTCGTTCATAACTCTCCGTGGGTGGAGCCGCCCATCTAGATGTGTGCTCATCATCCTCGATTGTGGTGTGACGACCTTCGCATGTCTCCTCCATGTACCCTCACCCTATCACCGTGTTGTGCCTCTTGCATTGAAAGTTAGCACCTCGATTAGGGGATGGTTGAATTTCTATGTCACTATAGTGCACATTGTGATATTATTGTTGTGTAAAAGTAGAATTAACATAATTAGAGTCGTGGTAATAATTGATGTTTAATTTTTTTTTTGTGTGTTTATAGGTGTTATATTCTTAGTTTTTGAGAAAGAACATTTCACGATACAAAATGGATTTAGTGCAGAAACAAAGCACATGAACTTCCGAGTGTAATAATTTTTTAATGGTAAGTATTCATAGAACAATTTAATCTCTACGTGTCAAGATTTGGTAGGTATCATAAATTTAAATATGTATTAACTTCAAGATTTGGTAGGTATCAGAAATTTAAATATGTATTAATTTTATTTAATTAAATGAATAATTCTTATCTGGCCAGTCCCCTCTTATTCGCTTAAATGAGGAACCAAAATGAGATAATAATTCGTTAACATGAAGTATAATATCTAACAACCTAATATAGAAGATCTAATTCCTACTTTTGGTTATTACCATGTTCTTAATTGCATAAATGCACATTGTTTTAGGGATGTTTTCCATTGTATGGAGCAACTCGTATTGATTCTTCAGTTGATATAATTCCTACTTTTGGTTATTACCATGTTCATAATTGCATAAATTGTAACACCCCTAGTTTATGTGTTTGAAATTCAAAACTAGACATTTGAACTTTAATCCTAAGGGGAGTGGACCCCAAAGGACAAGTATTTTGTGGATGTAATTAAATATTTAATTTGAGAAAATGAATAAAATAATTTTGTGCAGATTGACCAAAATGAGAATTATGAGATCACTTGCTAAATCCATGAGGATGGATAAAGGCAAATACTTTCCCCACAATCTTTCAAAAAAAAAAAAATCCTTGAAAGAATTTCTAAATTAGATTTTGAGGAAAATCTAGTTTCCCGAATGATGTGGTGAGTAGTTGGGAAGAGGTAAAAAGCTGGGAAAAAAATAAAGCAGCTTTAAAAAAAATCCCTAAAATGGGAAGCCTAGGCAAACAGGAAGAAAAGCATCCTGATATTCTGGACGCAGAATTAGAAACAGGCTTTGGGGAACAACAGCTTAAATAAGCTACTCCTAAACAGATTAGAGGTTGATCTGTTCTTGGAGGGATCTCAGCTCGGGGGTGAATTCTGGAGATAAACGAATTCTAAGGTTGGGTGGATTGGTCATCTAATTAAGTGGTATGCACAGTTCAGTTATATTTTTATGTTATAATGTGTAGGTATAAATTTTATGCTGTATGGGATGTGAAAGTATTATATGTACATTCTGTGTGTGACAATATTCCATACATTTAACAGAAATCTCAACAGATTTAGCCTTCAATTTCTGTACAGTTGTAGGAATCACATCGATGGGAAAGAATTCATTAGAATCTCTAAACCATAACCGGTTTAAATCTGAGAATACATATTTCTCAAAGATGATTTAAAGTTTAACTTTAATCTGCTTCTGTTTTCATGAACTAAATCCTAACTATTGAAAAAGGAAACTAGATACCAAGTATATATTTACTTGAATTCAAAAGTGAAATAAATAAAGAAGAAAACATAGAGTATATAATGGATAAAAGTGCCAGGAATAGTTAGAAGATATTGAAGGCAATGAATGGGAAAATTTTGAATAGGTTACCAGTATACCTATAATTTCAGTCACAGAATTAAATTCATTCTAAAATTACACCTAGATGTATACTTACTACTTGGTACAGTTATCTATATCAAAACCAAAGGCATGTAATATAGAGGTGGTTACAGTACTCATTAGCATGGCATATTAGACATGAGAACAAATTATAATTACAAAAACTATATCCAGCAAAACTTAAATAAAAAGTCTAATGAGATGATGACTGAAATTTTATAAATTCATCTACATCATCGAACTTTGAAGATCTGGAGCTATATCAATAACCAACAAGGAAATGAATGAAGTATTTTAGGAGCATTAAAAATACTATATTGACAAAACCATATGCTATGGAAAACAAAGTCTGTACTAGAGATTTTAATTTCTGGTCATGAGAGAGTTCTCAATTAATACATCAAATTATATAAAATTTCTGTATACCTCGAAAACAAAGTAGATGCCAAGAGTCACAATACACTGGTGTAACTGACAGTACCATTAAAGAAAAATATCATCAGTATGAATGATTTCAACTTCCAAATAGGAAAGACCTGAACTATTGCATATAAGTTCTCACATACGGCAAGACCAAAATGTACGTTAATGAAAAATTATCAATAGAAAATAGTAATAGTAGGAAGGAAATTTATATCACCCTCATATGGGCAATATTTCACCCAAGTCAGAGTATATAAAGTCCGGTGTAAATCATAAGTAGAAATTATAGAAATAAGGGTATGAATCCCTTTGGATTCAAAATTTTCATCCATGGACTGATAAAAATCAAACGTTAAACAAGTCGCATGGGCAACGAGTGCACATTTAGCCGAAGTTCTCGTGAGTACCGACCTGTATCAAATAGAAAGGATTACAAATTCTTCAATGACCAATGCAACGAGCTCGCGGGAAATGCTTAGACGAAGTAGGAAACCAAGAAAATTTATAATTATTACCTGTGAAGTGAACGATTGTGAGAGTATCAATCTGAGTTACAAAAACCCATAAAAGAAAAACGAAATAGATTAGCAGATCTGACAAGATAACTGAGTGTAGTTACTGTAAAGAGGAATTGCGAAAGGGCTGAAGAGAAATCGCACCTAGGAAAATTTCTAATCGTGGAGAAGAATTCAATTGCAACGTCCTTGTCAGCGCCGAAAACAACGGGGAGTAGAAGACGCAGAGGATGAAAATCCTCGCCTCCTGTTGGTAGGACGTCGCTTGCTCAGACTTCCCACCAATCAGATGAGGTAACTATGAGTATCGATGCATGGGTACTAAGAAACGAGAAACTTAAAGGAGGAAGTAGACTGATGATCGTCTACTAAGTAGGCAAGAAAAACCATTGTAAACTATGAACGATACAAAAATTTCTGTAGTGTGTAAATCGATTTGTTTTCAGATGATAGAAAAAAAAACCCTCATAGAACGAACGCCATGGGCGAAGAGCCATTCAAAAAATTTCGCTCTGACTTTTATAACGAAGAGAATGGTTATGGCAATGTCCAAACAGGGTACTGTGAAAGAAAAATTGAAACGACCAGATACATGACACAGCTCCATAATACAAAAAAAAAGAAAAAATCAAACGTTGCAGAGGAAACTTAGCTTACCTCTGCGTATCGCTAATGGAGTGTTACAAAGACGGCGTGGTGCCCATTAACGCTCGGAGGTCGAGCCGAGATACCACGTGATGGAAAACCAAGAGTGAATGTGAGAATGGAGGCTCGAATAGAGAAGCAAACTAGAGTTACTACTCAACCCTTATAGTAACTGTAAACGAAAAACCCTAATAAAATCTATCCATACATCTGGCACAAATCGAGAGACTCTCACATGGATCGACGATAATCTTGACGGTTTGATTTCAATAATAGTTCAATACAAGCCAAATGTACAAGTACACCAAAATATTTAATATGCATTCAGAGCCGTAAGCACCAGGGCTATAAAATATATTAAATTCATAGTTAGTGTATACGCATAAATCCATAAATTTAATTCCCACGTACAATGAGATGAGTGTTATAAAGGCGACGCAATTACGAAACCATCAACAGAGATACGATGCAGTACTTGAGATGTACTCCATATCAATGAAGTAAGGGAAACGATAAAGTCATAAGTATAACGTATGTCAAAGCCCTAGGTAAAGAACCACATATCATGCGATTGGCTAAGTACCATCTTGCAGAGAATGCAATTCATACGTGAACCTATTAAAATAAAAACCAAATTAAATGATAGCTCCAATCAAAACAAAAATTCATCATCTCAGGTATATAGAGGGTAAATTTTATATAAGGGAGGATTATATTTAAACATAGGAGATGGATTTTACATTGGGGATCTTATATGGGATGGAGGTATCTTAGTTATATATGGTGAATGTTATATATATATATGGTGAATGTATATATATATAAAATAAAAGGGAATGTTTAATGATTGAATTTATAATAGTTAATACCACTAAAGGAGTTAGAAAGAAATTGTATATGCTTTATACTATTTAAAACTAGATAAAATGAGGACTAGATTAAACATAGAAATTATGTTTAATAAAAAGAGTATGGGAATTAATTTAAAAAGGCCATTCTGAATACCTAGGAAATTGTTAGGTGAACAAAATTGAGTTCATCAATCCAGAAGAATTGATAAATTCAGGAAAAAAAAAAAATTTGCGTATGTGGAAGAGAGGGACATTACGAATGGTATCAGAGCCCAAGTTATATAAAACTGGGCTGTTTTCATTGTGCTCAATGTTGTTATGTGCTCATTGTAATTATGACGTATAATTTTTATTTTATTTTATTTTTTTCTGATCTGTGTGGTTTAAGTGTACAGTGGTGTTGCAATGGCAAAAGGTGAGGAAATTTATGTCGATCTGCGTGATGAATATAATACACCAGATCCCAACGCTCCGGTACTGGCTATGTTGCACAAGTTGCAACGAGAAATGGCTGAGCTAAGAAGCCAAAATGACAAATTGTCACTAGCCAGTGTAGAGCAGGAAAAGGTCATCAGAGAACTAACTTCACGGAACAGCCAAGAAGGTGAAGGTTCCGAAAAGAGGAAGACTGATGAGTCTGAGGATGATGATGATGATGCTGTTAGGCATCAGTATAAGCAGAAAAAGGAATTACAAGGGGAATTTCGAAAGATCAAACCTCCCTCCTACGATGGGGAGAAGGAGGAAGATGCTGAAGCCTGGTTGCTGAGCATGATCAAGTATTTCCAGGTCTATGAATACAAAATCAATCTGAAGGCTAGATTAGCTGTCTACCAACTACAAGGTAAGGCTACCTTGTGGTGGGAGGAGACGAAAATGGTTCATACCATTGATGAAAAGACAGTTACTTGGGAAGAATTCTAGGTTAAGTTCAAAAACCACTACTTAAATGAATGTTACTCTGATGATAAAGCAAAAGCATTTCATGAGCTTAGACTGGGACAGCTTACTATTGATGAGTTTGTCACTAAGTTTACAAATCTATTGAGATATGTCCCTTACATTAGAGAAGAGAAAGCAAAGGTACAAAGGTTTCTGAACTGTTTTCCTACTGTATACAAAGAGAAGATCGAGTTTGATAAACCAAAAACTATGGACGAGGCAGTGAGGAAGGCTAGATTATGCTATCAGCAGTTTAAGGGAAAGGCTGAGCATGGGAAAAGCTGGCTAAACAAAGGTGAAATTAAAGGAAATAAACCGAAACCAGCCTATTTGAAGAATTTTGGCAGGGATCATCAGCGAAAGAAATTTAATAAACCCAAAGAAAGTCAAACTGCTCAGTCCCAAGTGGCTTCAAAACAAATAGATGGAGACAATAAGAAAGAGGGCACAGTGAAAATGAAGGAACCTTTGAAATGTTGGGGATGTGGAGAACCCCATCTATTGAGGTATTGTCCCCATCGAAACATTCAGATGATTATGAGGGATTGAGAAGCTACAACAGTAAATGACATAGCACGAAATATACCCACCATCAGTGCAGCCTTGGAGAACCAGCAAGCAGAGCACCAAGCTACCATGGTCGAAATGGAGGGTAATATTTCTGACAAATCTGTCACCGTTTTGATTGATCCGGGTGCTTCCTTGAGTTACATTAGTCCAAAAATTGTAGAAAAATGTAATCTTAAAACTGAAAAATTTCAGCAGTCATGGTTGGTTCAGCTGGCCACTGGAACCAAGAGGAAGGTAACACATAAATTTCCCCGAACAACAATTAAATTAAATGATTTTCAAACAGAAGTAAATTTGAACATTCTGCCATTAGGTTCATATGACTTGCTGATAGGAATGGACTGGCTAGAAAAGAAGAAGGCCCTGATGAACTGCTAGGATAAGACCCTGCATTGTGTAGATGAAGAAGGGAAACCTTTTATTCTCAAAGGAAAACCAAAACCCATTTATGTAAGACAAATATCAGCACTGCAATTAAAAAGAATAGCTAGGAAAGGACATCAAGTTTATGCAGTACATGTGGAAGAAATAGAACAGAAAACTGAAGAAAATCTGTTGGATGCTTTACCAGTAGTAAGAGATTTTAAGGAAGTCTTTCCAGATGAGATTCCTCATCTTCCCCCCAAAAGAGAGATTGACTTTTCAATCGATCTGGTGCCTGAAGCAACACCTGTTTCCCGAGCCCCTTATCGAATGAGTCCACCTGAACTCATAGAACTGAAAATGCAATTGAAAGAATTGTTAGATAAAGGTTATATCAGACTGATTGTGTCTCCTTGGGGAGCACCGGTGTTGTTCGTGAAAAAGAAAGATGGAACCTTTAGGATGTGCATTGATTATCGTCAACTGAATAAGTTGACCATTAAAAACAGATACCCCTTGCCCAGAATTGATGATCTTTTTGACCAAGTGAGAGGGGCTTCAGTCTTCTCGAAGATTGACTTAAGGACTGGTTATCAGCAGCTCAGAATTAAGGAAGAAGACATCAACAAAACAGCCTTTTGAACCAGGTATGGTCACTACGAATTTGTAGTCCTACCTTTTGGGTTGACAAATTCCCCTGCCACCTTTATGTGCTTAATGAACAGTGTGTTAAATAAGTACTTGGATAAATTTGTACTTGTGTTTATAGATGATATTTTAGTCTACTCAAAAAGTGAGGAAGAACACAAAGAACACTTGAAGATAGTGTTGCAAACGCTGAAAGAAAACCAGTTATATGCCAAATTCAGTAAATGTGAATTCTATAAAGACAAGATCCAATACTTGGGTCATATTATTTCTGAACAAGGGTTTGTTTTTGACCCTGAAAAGATAAAGGCTATTAGAGAATGGCTTGTGCCAACTGATGTTTCAGCAGTGAGATCGTTCATGGGGATTGCAGGTTATTATCGCAGATTTGTGGAGAGATTTTCTGCCATAGCACACCCCATAACTTCACTGCAAAGGAAGGGTGTCAAATTTGAGTGGACTGAAAAGTGCCAAAACAGTTTTGAAAAATTAAAGCTGAAACTCACTACAGCCCCTATTTTAAAAATTGCGGATCCTGATAAAGAATTTGTTGTATGCACAGATGCCTGTAGAGAGGGATTCAGAGGAGTCCTTTTGCAGGAAAATGCAGTTATTGCATATGAGTCTAAGAAACTGAAGACACATGAACAGAACTATAGTGCTTATGATTTGGAGTTAGCTGTTGTTATTCATGCCTTGAAGATGTGGCGACACTACCTTCTTAGAAAGAAATTTACATTAATGACATATCATATTAGTCTTAAGTATTTATTTTCCCAAACTGATTTGAATGCGAGACAGACCAGATGGTTGTCCTTTTTGAGTGAATTTGATATGGACATAAAACATATCAAAGGAAAATAAAATAAAATTGCTGATGCCTTGAGCAAAAATGCTTGTCAAAATATAAACAGCATTGGAGGTAGTGCCCAATTTGATATAGAAGATTTATTGAAAAAGGCAGCAGACCAAGATCCAAATTATGAAACACTACAGGTAAAACTACTAAAGAAAGAGATAAATGACTACACTCAAAACCAAAAAGGGCTAATCTGCTACAAAAATAGATTGTATATCCCCAATGTGTATTCTTTGAAAAGAGAATTTCTAGATGAATATCATAAACAACCATATGCAAGGCATCCTAGATATCAGAAAGTGTTAACAGCTTTGAAAAAGAAGTTGTTTTGGCCAAGAATGAAAAGAAATGTAGCAGAATATTTAGCTAGATGCATGGAATGTCAACTAGTTAAAGTTGAGCATCAGCATCCTGCTGGTCTTTTAAACCCTTTGCCGATTGAAGAATGGAAATGGGACACAGTTTCCATAGATTTCATAACAGGATTACCCAAAACTAAATACCAACACGATTCAGTGATGGTAGTAGTAGACACTTTAACAAAAGCTGCACACTTCATACCAGTGAAATCTACTTTCGGGACAGCCCAAGTAGCGAATGTGTTCCTGAAGGAGGTAGTAAGGCTCCATGGGGTCCCAAAGGTGATTGTTTCAGACAAGGATGCTAAGTTCATAGCAGATTTTTGGAAAGGTCTATTTGGAGGCATGGGTACTAAATTGAATTTTAGTACTGCCTATCACCCTCAGACCGACGGTCAGACAGAGAGAACTAATAAGATTTTGGAGGACATGCTGAGAATGTATGTGATGGATAGACCATCAAAATGGGAAGACTACTTGCATTTAGTTGAATTTTCCTACAATAACAGCTACCAATCCTCCATAAAAATGAGTCCGTTTGAGGCACTCTATGGAAAAAAATGTCATACTCCTTTGAGTTGGAGCCAGCCAGAGCATAAACTAATGTTGGGACCAGATGCCTTACAAGAGATGGAAATAATTGTGAAACAGATACAAAGAAACATCAAGACAACACAAGATCGCCAGAAAAACTATGCTGATAAGAAGAGAGTACACCGAGAATTTAAAGTGGGAGAACATGTGTACTTGTGTATTAAACCCAAAAAGAGCACACTTTATGTTGGAAGTTGTGAAAAACTGGCTCCTAGATATTGTGGTCCTTTTGAAGTATTAGAAAAGGTGGGACCAGTGGCTTACAAGCTGGCCTTACCACCCCATGTTAGAGTTCAGGATGTGTTTCATGTTTCATTATTAAAAATATATATACATGATTCTTCTCACATAGTTGATTGGAATGTGGTACAGGTGGAACCAGAAGGGGAGCTCCTTCCAGAACCGCTTCGAATATTGGAGCGGGAAGAAATTGAATTGAGGAACCGAATGGTAGCACGAGTAAAGGTGCAGTGGAAGCACTTTACTGCTGAAGAAGATACATGGGAAAGAGAAGCTGAAATGATGGAAAGATATCCATTTTTGTTTGAACAATGAACTCTAGTAGTTAAATAACAACACCGAGGATGGTGTTTGCTTTTAGAGGGGGAATATGTAACACCCCTAGTTTATGTGTTTGAAATTCAAAACTAGACATTTGAACTTTAATCCTAAGGGGAGTGGACCCCAAAGGACAAGTATTTTGTGGATGTAATTAAATATTTAATTTGAGAAAGTGAATAAAATAATTTTGTGCAGATTGACCAAAATGAGAATTATGAGATCACTTGCTAAATCCATGAGGATGGATAAAGGCAAATACTTTCCCCACAATCTTTCAAAAAAAAAAAAAATCCTTGAAAGAATATCTAAATTAGATTTTGAGGAAAATCTAGTTTCCTCAATGATGTGGAGAGTAGTTGGGAAGAGGTAAAAAGCTCGGAAAAACATAAAGTAGCTTTAAAAAAAATCCCTAAAATGGGAAGCCTAGGAAAACAGGAAGAAAAGCATCCTGATATTCTGGACACGGAATTAGAAACAGGCTTTGGGGAACAACAGCTTAAATAAGCTACTCCTAAACAGATTAGAGGTTGATCTGTTCTTCGAGGGATCTCAGCTCGGGGGTGAATTCTGGAGATAAACGAATTCTAAGGTTGGGTGGATTGGTCATCTAATTAAGTGGTATGGACAGTTCAGTTATATTTTTATGTTATAATGTGTAGGTATAAATTTTATGTTGTATGGGATGTGAAAGTATTATATGTACATGCTGTGTGTGACAATATTCCATACATTTAACAGAAATCTCAGCAGATTTAGCCTTCAATTTCTGTATAGTTGTAGGAATCACATCGATGGGAAAGAATTCATCAGAATCTCTAAACCATAACCGGTTTAAATCTGAGAATACATATTTCTAAAAGATGATTTACAGTTTAACTTTAATCTGCTTCTGTCTTCATGAAATAAATCCTAACAATTGAAAAAGGAAACTAGATACCAAGTATATATTTACTTGAATTCAATAGTGAAATAAATAAAGCAGAAAACACAGAGTATATAATGGATAAAAGTGTCAGGAATAGTTAGAAGGTATTGAAGGCAATGAATGGGGAAATTTTGAATAGGTTACCAGTATACCTATAATTTCAGTCACAGAATTAAATTCATTCTAAAATTACACCCAGAAGTATACTTACTACCTAGTACAATTATCTATATAAAAACCAAAGGCATGTAATATATAGGTGGTTACAGTACTGATTAGCATGGCATATTAGACATGAGAACAGATTATAATTACAGAAATTATATCCAGCAAAACTTAAATAAAAAGTCTAATGAGATGATGACTGAAATTTTATAAATTCATTTACATCATCGAACTTCGAAGATCTGGAGTTATATCAATAACCAACAAGGAAATGAATGAAGTATTGCAGGAGAATTAAAAATACTATATTGACAAAACCATATGCTATGGAAAACAAAGTCTGTACTAGAGATTTTAATTTCTGGTCATGAGAGAGTTCTCAATTAATACATCGAATTATATAAAATTTCTGTATACCTCGAAAACAAAGTAGATGCCAAGAGTCACAATACACTGGTGTAACTGATAGTACCATTAAAGAAAAATATCATCAGTATGAATGATTTCAACTTCCAAATAGGAAAGACATGAACTATTGCATATAAGTTCTCACATACGGCAGGACCAAAATGGACGTTAATGTAAAATTATCAATAGAAAATAGTAATAGTAGGAACGCAATTTATATCACCCTCATATGGGCAAGATTTCACCCAAGTCAGAGTATATAAAGTCCAGTGTAAATCATAAGTAGAAATTATAGAAATAAGGGTATGAATCCCTTTGGATTCAAAATTTTCATCCATGGACTGATACAAATCAAACGTTAAACAAGTCGCATGAGCAACGAGTGCACATTTAGCCGAAGTTCTCGTGAGTACCGACTTGTATCAAATAGAAAGGATTACAAATTATTCAATGACCAACGCAACGAGCTCGCGGGAAATGCTTATACAAAGTAGGAAACCAAGAAAATTTATAATTATTACCTGTGAAATGAATGATTGCGAGAGTATCAATCTGAGTTACGAAAATCCATAGAAGAAAAACGAAATAGATTAGCAGATCTGACAAGATAACTGAATGTAGTTACTGTAAAGAGGAATTGCGAAAGGGCCGAAGAGAAATTGTACCTAGGAAAATTTATAATCGTGGAGAAGAATTCAATTGCAACATCCTTGTCAGCGCCGAAAACAATAGGGAGTAGAAGACGCGAGGACGAAAATCCTCGCCTCCTATTGGTAGGACGTCGCCTGCTCAGACTTCCCACCAATCAGATGAGGTAACTATGAGTATCAATGCATGGGTACTAAGAAACGAGAAACTTAAAGGAGGAAGTAGACTGATGAACGTCTACTAAGTAGGCAAGAAAAACCATTGTAAACTATGAACGATACAAAAATTTCTGTAGTGCATAAATCGATTTGTTTTCAGACGATAGAAAAAAAAACCCTCATAGAACGAACGCCATGGGCGAAGAGCCATTCAAAAAAGTTCGCTCTGACTTGTATAATGAAGAGAATGGTTATGGCAATGTCCAAACAGGGTACTGTGAAAGAAAAATCGAAATTACCAGATACATGACACAGCTCCATAATACAAAAAAAAAAAAATCAAACGTTGCAGAGGAAACTTAGCTTACCTCTGCGTATCGCTAATGGAGTGTTAGAAAGACGGCGTGGTGCCCATTAACGCTCGGAGGTCGAGCAGAGATACCACGTGATGGCAAACTAAGAGTGAATGTGAGAATGGAGGCTCGAATAGAGAAGCGAACCAGAGTTACTACTCAACCCTTATAGTAACTGTAAACGAAAATCCCTAATAAAATCTATCCATGCATCTGGCACAAATCGAGAGACTCTCACATGGATCGACGATAATCTTGATGGTTTGATTTCAATAGTAGTTCAATACAAGCCAAACGTACAAGTACACCAAAATATTTAATATGCATTCAGAGTCGTAACCACCAGGGCTATAAAATATATTAAATTTAGAGTTAGTGTATACGCATAAATCCATAAATTTAATTCTCGCGTACAATGAGCTAAGTGCTATAAAGGCAACGCAATTACGAAACCATCAACAAAGATACGATGCAGTAATTGAGATGTACTCCATATCAATGAAGTAAGGGAAACGATAAAGTCATACGTATAACGTATGTCAAAACCCTATGTAAAGAACCACATATCATTCGATTGGCTAAGTACCATCTTGCAGAGAATGCAATTCATACGTGAACCTATTAAAATAAAAACCAAATTAAACGATAGCTCCAATCGAAACAAAAATTCATCATCTCTGGTATATAGAGGGTAAATTTTATATAAGGGAGGATTATATTTAAACATAGGAGATGGATTTTACATTGGGGATCTTATATGGGATGGAGGTATCTTAGTTATATATGGTGAACGTTATATATGTATATGGTGAATGTATATATATATAAAATAAAAGGGAATGTTTAATGATTTAATTTATAATAGTTAATACCACTAAAGGAGTTAGAAAGAAATTTTATATGCTTTATACTATTTAAAGCTAGATAAAATGAGGACTAGATTAAACATAGAAATTATGTTTAATAAAAAGAGTATGGGAATTAATTTAAAAAGGCCATTCTGAATACCTAGGAAATTTTTTGGTGAACAGAATTGAGTTCATCAATCCAGAGGAATTGATAAATTCAGGAAAAAAAAAAAAAAATTGCGTATGTGGAAGAGAGGGACATTACATAAATGGACTTTGTTTTCAGGATGTTTTCCATTGTATGGAGCAGCTAGTATTGATTCTTTAGTTGAGTTTTCTCCTTTTCCCATACAAAGTTTTTAGATTTTTCTCCTTTTCCCATTCAAATTTTTTAGATTTTTCTCCTTTTCCCATTCAAAGTTTTCAGAGTGTTTGGCTGGTGATCCTCAAATTGCTCTGAAGACACCATGATACCTCTGATTTTACCTTCAAATTTTTCTTTTGATAAGGCGCTTCTCGGTGATGATGAACAACAAGGCCGACAAGTGTGAGATTTTCCTGAGCCTTCTTATTAGAAATAAATTCGTGGGTTTTTCAAGAACCAAAACCAAAAAATCAAAATGAAAAAAAATATTAGACCTAGAGTCCACTCCCTTGTTGTGTTCTATGAGTAAAATATTTTTTTTTGTTTTAATACTTTAGAGGGCATTTCAAAAAAGTATTTATTTTAAATACTTTGGAGTACACTTCAAGAAAGTAAAATTCAAAACATGTTATCTTTTAATTTGAAAAAACACAATTTATACTTCAAATTTCCTTGTCTAAAGAAAACTTGGTGAATAAGAGCTGGGTTAATCTTCGTGAATAATGGTTGGGTTAATCTTCTTGATATCGTTTTTTGAGCTGTTACAAAAAAGACTAAAAATGCGGATTACAATTTCTTACACAATCAAAAGTTATTTCCATCAAGGGACCCAATTTATGCAGAGGTCTAACTTTTATTTTTGTAATAAAACTAGAGTAAAAAGAGTGTTTCTTTGCCGAAATATAGTCAGTAAGGCTATTTGTTAATTTAGAACCTTCTGCAAGTTTCGTATGTTGATATAAATTGCATTGAATTTTCAGGATAAAAATTCCTTCCTTGTGGAGGAAAATAATGATCAGAGAGTTCTAGATGTTGTATTGTTGTATATTGTAGAAATTTTCCTAGATTTGAGGCAATGTTTGTTTGCAAGATTTAATTTGAAGTCAATAATCAAGCCAAATAAGTTTCTTTTTTTAAATTTCCCCATCATTGTGTCGTTGGTACAGGAATATAGAAGCAATAATTTGTAAGACACACAACACAAAAACTGGAAACAAACTTCAACAATATATTAATGAATGTCTCAAGGAATTATGTACATTGTGTAAACATATAAATACATCAAGAAACTGTTGAATCAATTCCCCAGGTTTCTTGGACTCTAATAACTGATTACCTAACACAAACTAACCGAGGGATTATTTTCCTAACATTCCCCCCTTAATCTGAAGGGATATACCAAAGTCCAAGAATGAGAGCTCAGAATGCAGAAATGCATCTTAGCCAAGAGTTGAATGTCTCTCGAAAATGGTTTTTAAGGATAGCCACAAACTGAAAATGGGAGAACTCAATGTCTCAACCAACACTAATTCTAAAACCTAGATAACAATTCTCGAAACAAAAAATGTGGTTTTAAGATGACCACAAACTCCGGAACAATCATAGCAGTTCCTCGAACAATTCCAAATATGGAAGTGCTCACTCAGAAACAACTCAATCAACTAAGGTTTTGGCTCAAGATGTGGATCAATGACTCATGCTCTCTTGACATCTCGAAATCGAACCTGTAGTAGACCACCCACCAAAAAATCCCCCCTTGTCAGATACAAGGTGAGAAATATTCGACATCACTGCAAGACTCGTCACTCTCAAACAAATTCTTCGATATGATCTGTAGATCTTCTTAATTGCTTTCATCCATTCCCAAGAATCAATCCATCCAAAACTTAGCTTCTCTCTTGCAGTTCTCTTCTTTTTGGAACATCTGTTTGACTCATGATTCTGCTTTCCACAATGCTCGCATGGGTGGAGATAAAAACATCAATATTTCGTATGTCCAACTCTGTTACACTGTTGGCATCTATCAATTTTTTATGGAACTACACCATCCATAAAACCTGCACTTTGAAATTTTATAGGTTTAGCAAAGTCTGTAACGTGAAAAGATACACCACTGTTATAACCAAGACCTATTCTGTGTTTATTGTGTGTCATCTCTTCCCATGGTCTTATAACAGGCTTCACATAAGCACTTCTAACTGCGTCCAAATTTTCACCTGAAAGCATTACATTTCTCTGATCATTCTTTGAGTAATGATCAGCCTCAAACAAATTTTTGTTCTGAACAAACACTAGTTTAGAATCACAAGTTTTCTTTTGAAGTTCATCTCGCTGTAACTGCGATTCTAACTCCAAGAATTCAACTTTTCTTTTAGCATTTTGAAAACATGATTGGATGTCATAGAGCATGTATTTTCTAACTTGGACATCGTTATGGATAGTAGATAACATTAAATTTCTTAATAATTGTACTAAATCATTTAGTTTGGCCATTTTATCTAGTGCAATATCAAATTAAACTTGTAATTAACTCAGAAAAATGGGTGTCGGCTACCACCAAAAATGCAACCAATACAAAAAAATTTACAATGATTTACAATGATTTAATCGAGTGTTAGGTTCAACTGATCATGCACCCATTTTACAACATTGGAAATTCTGATTTTGACTTTTTGATTTCAAATTTAACAAATTTCATGGTAAAAAAAAGCATTAAAAATTCTTCCAAAATAGTCTTGTCAAAGATTTGAACTTATCAAATGAGCCCTTGTAACCACAAGGCCTTATTTTTTTAATTCAGTTTCTTAAAAAATGTTAGAAATCCTTGCCACATATGCTTCAAATTTATGTTCACTTAAAACCACTTCAATTCAGTTTCTTAAAAAGTGCCTTCACATACGCTTCAAATTTTTGTATGCTTCAAATTTATGTACCCCTTATTTCTGAGTTAATTGCAAACTCCAAAAGTTGCCCAAAATGAAAACAACGTACACAATATTCTAACAACAACTCATCTAGTTCCTTAACTCAAATAAATCTTGGAAGTTTAAAAATGGTCACGGAGAAAAAAATAAATAAATTTCCCACACGATTATAAACTGAGACTTTAACCGAGACTTTTAATGCTCATATCTTATCAGAGAATTACCATTACCATTATTCTCTTCAGCATCAATATTTAACATAAATTTGAGTCAATGTATCAATGTTCCTCTTCGACACATTTATCTATAAAACCTGAACATTTTTTGACTTCAACTCTATCTGCACCGACTTCAACACTATCTGGCACCTTGAATCTTGTAGAATAACAAAATTAAAGCTCAATGAAATTTTGATGCAACTACTTAATTATCATGGTATGCTGGGATTTAAACTTTCACTGTATCGATTCAAATTCAAATTCCAGTGCTCAGTTCAACTCAAATTCAGGTTTCAAAATTTCCAAAGTAACTTCTCGTTGGTAAAACAATGGAAAAAGCCCTAATTAAAATAGGAATGTCAGGACAGAACGTGTACAAAGGCTCCTCCTTGTAAGCACAATGTAAAAGAAAAAATAAAACATTCAATCAAAAATTGGGCATTCAATTCCTCGAAAATCCATCCTTACGAGGGTCCTCCTCTATCACGCATGCACAAACCAACATGTAAATCCTCAATGGAAAACATTCTGCACTAATAACATAGTTTAGATCTCTGGTGACTTTGTTCAAATTTTCGACGAATATAGAATCTCATTGATGGAATAAACAAGACTTTCGGCTGCAAATTTCATCCAAGGACGGAAATGGAATATTTTTTTTGCAAAACAATTTGTTGCAATGGTTTTCAATCAAGAACGCTGACAAATATAAACTCAAATATAACAACACATAATAAAAATTCTGTTGATAATTCGGAAACCTTTTTCCAAACAGAATTTTCACTGATTAGACACAATTCAAGATATCTTCTCCAGAAATCAGCCAAAGACCCTCATTATTTTCTCATCTACACTTGTGTTGCTAGATTTTTCTTGATTTTTCTTTTAATAATGAATACTAACGGCAATTCAAAAACCCTTTAATTGACAGTCTCCGTTTTTCTTTTTTTCTTTTTTGGTATAAAGCTATAATCTAACTTCTGGTTGGACAGGATGTAAGATTCAGGAGTAATCGGCCAATGAGGTGAAATCCATACAATTTGATAAGGCATTGTATATGGCTAGCATCTAAACCTTCTTTGCTTTTCATATGGCGAGTTCGAGACAGTTTCCTTACCTATACTCCTGGAGCAGTTCGTTCCTTCTATAAATTCACTCACGCCTTGACCTCCTGGAGCAGTCATTTTGTGGTCTGGTTGTTTTCCTGCAGGGAGAGTTGTGGTCTCATCCTGTGATGTCTCGCTTCAGGCACTTTTTTTATATAAATTCGTTCTCCTGCCATATCTCACCCAATGCTCTGGATGGCCACAAAACTAGTGGCCCATGAATTCAATTGAGCAACCTTCAATAATTAAGCTTCACTCTCATTCAACAGAGCATCTCACCCTCATTCAACAGATCATTTCACCTGCTCTGATACCACTGTAAGACACACAACACAAACTAGAAATAAACTTCAACAATATATTAATGAATGTCTCAAGGAATGATGTACAATGTGTACACATATAAATACATCAAGAAACTTTTGAATCAGTTCCCCAAGTTTCTTGGACTCTAATAACTGATTACCTAACACAGACTAACCCAAGGATTAGTTTCCTAACATACTTCAATTTAAACTTGCAAGTTTTGTGGAAATGATGTTTTATTTGCACTTACAAGTTCTCCAAGTTTTCACTTACAAGTTCTCTATAATTTGCGAGCTAATTTTCTCTTTACCGAGTGGCAAGGACTTGTTGCTTCATAGCCTCCCTAATATTGAAAATATTTTCGCTGTTCCTTTTATTTTATTAGTCTCATTATTTTTAATTATAACTTAAGGTTTAAAATGTCTTACAGCTATGAAAATCACTATGACCAACCCCATTTATTGGTTAGAACCTTCTCGTTAGATTTTACATTTTTAATATCACTTCAGGTTATTATTTCCTTTATAATCCCTTCATGTTTTTGGCTATAATTTATTAATAATTATAACATCATTAATATTTTTAAAATTATAATTTTAAATGAAGTTGTGTTATAATTAATTAATTAAATTATTATCACAAGAATGTTGAAATATTCTTTTTAAATCTTAACTTCGGATTCATTTAAACTTGCAAGATTAAAAATTACACTGAAAACTATCTATCCCAAATAAAACAGGCTAAATCTTGTTGGAGTTAATGCTTACATTCCATATTTTCGAAATTGGTTTGTGATGGTCGAGAAATTCTCTCAACCGCTCTATCTAAATTAGGAATAAGTTGGATCTCAGAAACTCTATTTAATAGAGTGATCTGAATGTAATATGTGTGTGAGTGTGTTTACACATACACCATTTGTACATAATATATGAGTGTGTTTAGTAATTATGTGTGTTTTTAGTTGTTTTTAACATGGTATTAGAGCACAGGATCAGAGGCCTGTGTGTTGTGCTGTGTTTATCCAGTAAAAGATCTTGTTTGCTGGAAGAAGTTCCATTCATGCTATGAGGTTGAAGCAGGAATGAGTTTGCATTTTTTTCCAGAACGTTGATGGAACTCTTAGTTTTATCAGTGGCTGTCGTCAGTATTTCTGTTTGTTTTGGTGAGAACTGTGAATAAAATATGGTGGGATCAGGTGACAAATGAAGATTCAAATACTCTCTTCTTGACAGAGCTGACGATACATACGTCGGCACCGTCTATCAGAAATCTAAAGTGCACATTCACATTAGCACAACCTGTGACAGAGAGAGGCCATCCAAGAATTTTTTTAATGTGTTGTTCGGTGATTGTGCTCTTCTGTAGACCGTAAATATTTGGGTCCAAGATACTGGTTGGAGGAAATGTCTCTGAGCACTTAATCACCACAGGATTCACCCCCGCAAGCGACTGGCATGCAAATTCTCAATCAGTCTTCCACGCGAGTTAATTGGCTTCCACTATTCCCTGCACATTTTGAAGGGGACTGGGCTTCTCGCGAAGGCTCTTCATGGAATTTAAAGGACTTTTGAAACTCCGAACGTAGAGTTTTTTTCAATTTTTTCAAATGTTTCGAACGTTGTTTCAAATAAATCCTCAATAGCAGGGGCAATCATGTCGGAAAAAGCTATGATGGTGTGAGCTCCGTATGAGGAAACCTCTCGTCCGGCGGAATGTAGTTCACGTTTGGAAAACTAGCTCAGTTGTCATTATTTAGATGGAAACCTCTTATCTTTCTATGGTCTACGCATTTTTGTGTTGGGTGGATGGGTGTGTCTTCCAGGCATCGTGATCATCTGCGTGTTAAAAAGTAGTATTATAAATTGTTTGTAAATTATGTTATGAATTTCAAAATAGATAAAAAGGTTATGTTGTAAAACTGATTCTAGATACATTCTGTATCTAGATGGATTCCCTAGATAACTGGCGAGTACAGTGGTTAGCATCCATGTATTTCGGTGGATGGGAGCTCGTCCATAGAATGACTAGGAGTTCAGTGATTGCAATCAATTGTGTTTGAAGAGATCAAGTGACAGTAAGGCTCAATATGGATGGTTGTCCAAATAGTATGGCAGTTGCGGATCTAGGGAAGGATCCCTTGTTAGTGGTAGACGTGGAAGTGGTCTCCTAATGAGGTTATGCGACAAATTGGGATGTTGTCCAGTAATTGACTTCGGGAGATCCTTGATTCGGGAGTTGAGGAAGCGAACACGGGAATCCAACTTGCCAACTACACCTTTGCGAGGGTTATGAGGCAACTTGATGGAGCATCTACTGATAAGCTTGATTATTTTGTTATTTTCATGTAATGTAATCATTAAGGGGGGATGTTGGAGTTAATGCTTACATTCCATATTTTAGAAATTGGTTTGTGATGGTTGAGAAATTCTCTCAACCTCTCTATCTAAATTAGGAATAAGTTGAATCTCAGAAATTCAATTTAATAGAGTGATTTGAATGTAATCTGTGTGTGAGTGTGTTTACACATACACCATTTGGACATAATATATGAGTGCATTTAGTAATTATGTGTGTTTTTAGTTGTTTTTAACAAATCTAAAATGAAAGAGCTAAAATAAGAAAAGAGCATAAACTAATTTTAATACAAGGAAATCTATAAATAAAATAAAATAGCACTACTATAATAACCAAAAAAAATCCAAATTTCAACTTTTTAGTTTACTTTAATTCTTCAACATTGATGCTCTACCACAAAGTTTCAATGGAAATTTTTACTTATTCTTCTATGGAAATTTTTACTTACTTTTCAAGCTTTATCACAAGAGCACATCATATCCTAATAATCCAAATCTAGCATAAACGATAATAAACCATTGTTCAAATCATTGAATCTATTATAATTTTATTGGTGATCTTTATGAGATTTCACCATCCATTATTAATGTGAAAAGGTTTATTCATTTTATGAATAATTTATTGTGAAAAGAGCTGTCTTACAATGAGTATGGATGTTGTTTGGTAAAATAATACAATAATAATAATATAGTGATATGTGGTTTAACAATAAGTTTCTCTGGGTGAAACCAACAAGACTAGGAGTAGGCTTTCCCTTTTATGTGGGGTCTCTGCTCTTGCAAAATCATAAGATTCGATATCAATGTATTTTAAAATTAAAGTGACTTCTAATTTACTATACGATGCACATGTGCAATTCAATCACTTTTTAACATGAAGTTAAAAAAAATATTAATGAAAACATTTAATGAGAGAGAAATCCCATAAAAAAAACATTTTAACTTGAAAAATTTGCATAATAAAATATTTCAATACCTATCTTGAATATCTCAATTATGAATGTATTATATAATATAATTAAAAATTAAAAATTTCTTATAATTAAAACATTTTATATTTATAGTTCCTTTAAAATTTTAAGAATTGACTATATATATATATATATAATTTTAGGAATTGACTTTATATATCTATATATAAGTTTTGAAATAAATAAAAAATATTGCAATTCAAAATATCTAATATCTTAAAAGTTAATAAGTACTTAATATATCTAGTCTTAAGATGAATAATTTACTTTTAATAATTTTAATTAATTATATAAATTACATTCTCTCCATTATTATTATATATAGTTTTTTTTTTTTCAATTTTATCATCAAAATTTTATTTTCTTAATATATATAAAATATTATGTTATATCAATATAGATAATATAGAGAAATGGACTAAAACATTTAGTGAAAATATAAAATGATTTGCACTTAATTTAAATTACGAATTGGCATGACTAATTGGTTTAATACATTCGCATATCTTAAAAGAAAATTAACATAAACAAAAGCTAACTTCCAACTAATATAAATCACACATATAGTTGATAAATTATGGCATGACTAATATCTTTAGAAAATTCACATATATTAACTCTATAAAATTGATTTGATCAATTGGCATCATCAAATCAATTTTAAATTGTACAAAATTGTGTTTCAAAACCTGAAATAAAAGTTGTTGGGAGAGACTTAGGGCAATATCCATACTATGAATCGATGAATGGAAAGAAGAATAAACTTTATGGATTGCGTGTAGTTAATAGTTCACAATTATTTATTACTATGGTTTCAAATTTCTACATAAATATTATATTTACGTCAGAAGGCCTCTTATTAGAAAACAACTTTCCCTAGATACCAATGTGTCCATGTCTCAGGCCATTGGATCAAAATGTTAATATCAATGTTTTAGGCCATTAGATCCACAATTAAATAAGCTTTATATATTTTTTATAATGTTATTTTTTTTTCTTTTTTATTTTTAATAAGTTAAATTGATCTTAGGTGTATAATAGAAATTTCTCTTATTTGAAAACAACTTTCCTAGATGCCAATGTGTCCATGTCTGAGCCATTGGATCAAATGTTAGATGATTGAAATGTTTTAGGCCATTAGATCCACAATTAAATAGTTTTATATATTTTTTTATAATGTTATTTTTTTTTTTATTTTTTTTTTTAATAAGTTAAATTGATTTTAGGTGTATAATAGAAATTTTGTAATGTCATGTTTAACATTTTGACTATGTCAAATTACACAAAATAAAAATAAAAGTAAATTAAATAAAATGATTGACATAATGTAATGAACATTTTAAGTAGGCCAAAATACAATAAAAAACAAAAATAATAAAATGAAATAATAATAAAATATAAAAACCGCCCATGGTATTGACCTTATTTGAAAACAACTTCCCTAGCTGTCAATGTGTCCATGTCTGAGCCATTGGATCAATGTTAGACGATTGAAATTTTTTAAGCCATTAGATCCACAAGTAAATAGTTTTATATTTTTTTTATGATGTTAGTTTTCCTTTTTTTATTTTTAATAAATTAGATTGGTTTTAGGTGTATATAGAAATGTTGTAATGCCATGTTTAACATTTTGACTATGTCAAATTACACAAAAATAAAAATAAAAGTAAATTAAATAAAAAGATTGACATAATGTAATGAAAATTTTAACTAGGTCAAAATACAATAAAAAAAAAACAAAAATAATAAAATAAAATAATAATAAACATTTAAAACAGCCCATGGTATTCATGTGGAATATAGTTTATTAAATTATTTTAGAGGACATGATTTATCTTGATTAATAATGATGAATGTTCATAATTCTCATTTCTTAAATAACACTAAATTTACCTTTAATTACTTAATTGTAATAGTTTGTAATTACATAACAGTTTGTAACTACATACATACTCTTTCCAATTTTTTTTTGTTAATGAATATCCAATTTCTTCTATTAAAAAAAAACTATATACAGATCTTTAATTACTTAATTGTAGCTAAAAAATATCATATGTTTTTTACTTTATAATCATAAACAAATTTCATATTATATGATGTCAAATTTACTCAACATTTTATTATGAAATTTTAAACAAGGTTTTTCACTACAAAATTTTAGTTTTTATAATTTTTTTATTTTGCAATTCAAACAAAGTTTACAAAAGAAAAAATAGTTTTACAAAATTGGCACTATGTGATTAACAATAGAGTAAGTTGACATAGCCCTAAGGGGTTCTTTTACAAGTTTTATCATGACCTTTCCCTTCACCCAATCTAAAATTTATATCATGAAATTAAACTCCACACAAACCAATTAATTTATATTACATGGATAAACAACAATTAAAAAAAAAGGAAAATAACAATATATAGATTTAAATATTACATTTTTGTGTTACTATGCTCTCCAACAAAGTATGATAGAAATGAATTTGGGAAAAGTCATAAAGCTTATCTCAAGTTCCATTCATTCAGATCTGAAGTATATGGAAGAAGAAAAGTAGGCCAATGGAGACTTATCAAGAATATATGATTCTTTAGAAGGAAACGATGTTGACAAAGGCTACGAAGGACCAAATAGTAGAATTAAAAACAGAGGAAGACTCTTCATAAAATGGGTTAGTCAAGGATTTTGGAATCCAGATGAGCTACATTATCTCACGGATTCAAGCAAACGCTCAAAAAGAGACAAACAATAGTGATATAGAGACAATTTATTTAGAAACAAGAGAAAGCTATAATTACAGCTCGAAGATAGAGTTATGGGAAGAGAAACATTCCAATTATCAAGAGTAGTCGGAGTTACATGAGTAGTAGTTCACTCAACATAATTCTCCATCGCTTATTCTGGAAGATTTGGAGGTGAGAAAGTTCCTACTACCTCATCAGTTGAAGAAGGCCCACATGAGAAAATTAGAAGATATTCCTCAATGTTATTTTAATTTGACATTAGTTCACTCTGCTCTTTTTTGTCTAGTATTCTCTTTACCTCTACCTTTAAATTCAATGGCTCAAAAAATACTATACAAAAGACACTTACCTATTGCAATCAGTTCAAAAAAGGGGTATTTTTAAAGGGTCACTTGGGAAGGAATCTATTATTTAAAAGATCAAGAAAATAATTTCCTTTCAAAACCAAAATGTGCTATCACTAGGGAAGGGAGTTATTACAAGTAAAACCTTTTCCCATTCTTGTCACTACAAAATTTGATTGTTGCTTTTTATTTGATAGGAAAATAAATGATCTTTAAAATGCACTAAAGTCTTGAATTATGGTCCTTAAAGAAGTCGCTAGATTCCTTGATTATGAGCTGATTTTTTCTTCTTACTTCTGGGTCCTAATGATTTGTTATTCTGACTGAGGTGAAAAGTTCCAAAGAAGTTGAATATTGACCGTTCAAAGACAAATTATGGAAATATGACTGTAGATAATTTATTAATATAAATGATCTGAAGTGAGATTAATTAATCATCCCCAAGGGTTTAAAAAATCCTAAAAGTATCTTATCCATAAAATTTATTATTAAGATAACTCTATGCTCTATGTTCAAATGATAGGTGAAGGTGGATTTACCATACTTAAGCTTCTTAGTAGTCTCTTGTGAAGTACAAAATGTCATAGTGATAAGTTTTTATTCCATTAAATAATTCTAGTTGCAAAGCCGAGTCAGAGTTCTAGAAGTAGTATCAGAGGAATTCAACATTGCGAATGCGATAGAAAAATAATTTCGTGGAAGGGTGAACTCTGCGCAACCTGGTCATAAAAATCAAGTGCATCCTTCATGGAGAAAAAAAATAAACATGCAGATTTCATCATATAGAGGTCTTGAGTACTTTGGCCAAACTTGCCCATCCATTATCACAAAACACATCTTGCATGCAATTAATAACAAAGAAGTTGTTCCACATCAATTACCCAAGATGGATATTTTTATTTTTATTATTTTTTAAAATTTTGCAAAGGCTTACCATTTTCTATATATCATAAAAGCGTATCGCTATACATATACTGATACATTTCGTGGCCTCAACCTGCCTGAAGGAAACCAGGTCTGTCGGCCACTAGAGTGAATTAAAAGCCAACCAATATTGAAATTGTTTTTCCTTCTACTTGCCGCTATATCTAATGTCCAAAAAAATTATAGTTTTGCCAATGGTTGTAAAAACTTGTCACAAAAATCATTAAAGAATAAAATACTAATAAGAGCAAATGTCACCCATCAGAAGAGTCAATAGGTTCCGGGTCTTTTGCAGTAGAACCCGACATCTCTACTTGCTACATTTCTTGTAGTTGTTTTTCAATTCTTCTGATTCTTGCCGTAGCATGGTATTGAGACATGACAATATCTCGGATTTCTTGTTTAATTTGTTGCAACTCTAAAACCACTGAAGGGTTTCCTTTTGTTTCCTACATGCTAGTCATGGCCTTTGCCAAGACACACTTGAGCTTCCAATAGGTGTTGACAGATTGATGGAAAAGGGATAACCTTCCTCTTGTATTCCCCGAGTCATAGAGGAAGTCCATGGTGGCCTCTTGCTGCTTGGTATCTTCATATTTAGGGTTACTCTCTCTTTCCCAGCCTTGGATGGTATTTCGGATTTGAGTTGGGTTTCCAGCTTCATAAAGATCATAGATATTTTCCATAACTTTTTTATTACTTTTCCTTCCGTGCTTACTAGGTCCCTCATTCTGAATCGGTTGTTTTTATTTCCCTTTTCCATAATGTCCTTTGCGTTTTCCATAATGTCCTTTTGCCATTACTTTGGCCTGACGGGCAGATTCCAAATGCTTTTCTGTTATCCCTATAATACTTTGGAACAAGCCTGTATAAGGCAACATAAAATTAATAACAATTTGCAGGTGAATTTTGGTGGAGTTCACTACGTCCTGATATACTGGTGGATCCTTAGACGTTGCAGAGCAACCAACCTTTTTCTTGGTATTAATATAAAATATAGAGACATTTAAAGTATCTTTGCAACAGTTGAGATCTAGATTACTTCTGAGGTTTTTTTAGCATCGAAACTGAAGGTAAGGAATCTTGACATCACATAACAGAGAGATTTGTTGAGATGGGAAATTATGGGTTTGAAGATTTTCATTTATGAGCATGCAAGCCCGCTCATACGCTTGACAGGTAGCGTCATTGTTGATGGTGCTAGGACCCCGAATTGTGGGATGAATCTCCTACGGAGGGGGTTTCCAAGGAGCTTGCATGTGGTTCTCATCATGAGATAGGGGTGTTGGATAAGGAGCATTAGGGATAAGGCCATGAATTAGCTCGGCTCTATTATTAAAACACCTACAAGGGTTTAGCTAGATTTCTACACTAAACCACATACTTGACTGAGCATTCTTGAGACATAAGAGTGGGCTTCTAAAGCAGGGCTCAATAACTAGAGACCCTGCATTAGCATTGTAACAGAAAAAAACGAAAGATAAAATCATACTTTCAAGCAAACCCGCTAAAGGAGTGAAGAACTTCCTGCGTGGCATTACAATCATCTTCCAAATTGGTGTTGCCTTCATAAATTCTGACAGTAACAGGAAATTGACAAAGGAGGGTGGCAATAGCCATAACATACCAAATTTCTAGACGTCATAGTAGCTCTACCTCTGTTTCCTCGGACTGCTCTCGGGAACAGCTGCTGAGAAACTTACCTCTCTAAGGTTCCCTTTCCTATTTTAACTCCGCCCATAGGCACTATTTCCAAACTCTACCTGACAAGATATGTTGGCATCCTTTTTTTCTGCAGGCTTGCATTATGTTTGAGCGTGTGACCATATGCCTTCACCGGCCTCCTGCAAAGGTTGCAATTACTCGTTATGGTGGACGGTCAGGTGCACACCTTCGCGTGGCACTAACCTTTGTCCGATCGGAGCAACGTGGCACCCCGATCGGGGGCAAGATGGATATTTTGATTTGAGGTCCAGTAAACATAATTCTCCACCCCTTATTCTAGAGGTTCAATTGGAGCCGAAAAATTTTCTACTACCTCTTTGTTATTATATGTTATTCTTTCCTATACTACAAC
>CM076576.1:603384910-603634801 GCA_034641835.2 Pinus albicaulis
AGACATCCCTCTAATATTTTCCACCATCCTATCCCAACTCTTTATCTTATTCTTGTTCTTTCGTATCCTCTCTGTTTACACGCCATCCCACTAAAGAGCTGCATGTCCCTTCAACTTTTTCACTACAAAATTGACCTTCTTCTCTTCATCCATTTCTTCATATTCAAAGAAATTATCCATATATATAATCCTTTTTATGAAATATATTGGATTCATACTAAATATATAATAACATAGATTTTGTTTTCAGTTGATGATATAAACCAAAAATTATCCTAGAAACTTGGCCTCTGCCGGTTCTTCTGCAACTTCCTCTTCTACAATTTCTTCCTCCTCATAACTCTAATCTCCAAGCTCTAGTTTTCATTGTTAATTAGTATCCATTGTAGTCATTCTTTAGTTCAGTCGCTAAATCACTCTCAACACTTCTCTATTAGTAATAGGGCTCGGTCCTTATCCTCTTGTACCTTGTCCAACAACTATCTCAACTCTGGGAGACATGATTTCTTCTCATATTCTTGAAGGAGACATAGGGTCTTCTTTGATACCACTTGATGTAAATTTGGACAGATATTTACTTAGATCGACCCTTTTGGAGTTGGTCCATTTAACTCATTGCATCCTTCAGCCCACAAGATCAAATCCCTCTTAAAATTTTGTAGAAAAAATCTCAAATATAGTTGTAATATTATAAAGGGGAAACAACACAAAAATTCTCCACACTAACCATACAATCTGGCGATGTTGGGTCCCTGGAACTCTTTAATAATACAATCAAAATTAGTTATACGATTTCGGCCCACCGATATTCCCACTTAACCTTTTAAAAAGGGAAAACTACATTGACACGTTCACTTCCTTACAAGCCCCACAACCCCCTCACTTAACGGATCCAGGGAACATAAACTATTTCTGTCACCATCAATTGTTGGTCCTTGCTCCCCTAGTTCATGATACTTAATTAAAATAACTTACGAGATTTCAGGATTTATGGGCCTCCGGGCTAACCTCTGTTATGGGATTTTGTCAGTTGATGATCCCTGGTCTGTCACTTGAATTACTACCCGATGTTGGGCCTCGTAAAGGTCCCATTTTCATCCACGTTTTCCTTACATTTCATTGTCCCATTAACCCTTTATCATACCATTTCCATACATATACTTGGGTATTTCCTTATTATTTTCCACTTTATTCATTTTAGTATTTTAAGTGAATTAATGATTAAATATTAGAAAATTAATATGCTTTTCATTAATATCTCAAGTATGGATGAGCTTTTTTATTTATTGGAATATGTTACGGATTATTTCAAAAGACTTCTTGAATATTTCCTCTGCCATTTCAAGGAAATAATTATTGAAAACCTATTCAAAGGAGAATATTATGGGTATTATATATTATTTAAATATTTATGAGAGATATGTGTGAGGATTTAAAGGGATCATATTTTGTATTAATGGAAAATGGTTGAGAGAATAGTGGATATGTAATTATGAGAGGCTTATCTCCTTTTCAAAGGAAATTCATGTATAAAAGAGAGTTCTCTCTCTTCATGAGGGATTCATTGTAGATTCATTCTTGAGTGATTATTGAGTAATTCACGAGAGGGGATTCTTAGGTCATTATTAGTGGTCCTTAATTTATAGTCAGTTATGATTAGAATACTAATTTTGTAATATTTCATTGTTATGATTTCCATTTTCCATAGTGTGATATGATTCTTCTATTGCTATTGTGAGCTCACAACTATTGTCTTGTTGCTCTTCAAATGTTGTTTTTCCTTATGCAATTTCCTGCTTTGTTAGTTAACTCATTTCATGCTATTTACTTTCAGTCAAGCACTCTAGATTAGATTAATCACACTTCAGTCCTGCATATATTTCGAATGAGTTTCGTAAGTTTGCTATCCTCAGATTGACAATTAAATGATTTGGCAGTACTACAACATAATAAATTAACGACAAAATTTTGGCCCAACATTTTGGTGCCATTGTCGGGGAGGTAGTCAAATAGCATTACCACATTGATATCTGGTTTTAATTAATTTCATTTTTTTTCTTGTTTTAAAAGAATGGGGTATTGAAAACAGGAGGTAAGAACCTACTTAACCAGAAAAGTGAAATACTTGCTCAACATCCCACTTTTTGGCAAGTGCACCAGTGTTAGTTGTTGTTATTTTCTATGCATATATTTTGTTGATTGCCTTGAAATAGACACGTTCCTTGATTGATCTATTCTTTTCAGGTGAGTGTGAATTTCAATTTCTGCAAGTGTGTGTTTTCTGCAACTATGAAGAATAATTTTTTCTATTTCTGTATGAGTGCTTGATTTTTAAAATTTGTGATATTTACGCTATTAGTTTATTTTTATTATGATTTTAGTTTTGGGTGTTGTAAGAACCTCTCTAGTAACCCATGTATGTAAGATAATTTTGTGATGAGTGTTAGCTTGGAAAAACTCACTCAGACCCTTGCAAAAGTCTGAATCTCCTCTTCCCACGAAGAGGAGATCTTGACAGCAGCAGAGAGCTTAATTGCTCCTCTAGCAACAAATGAGGATTCAACATCTGAATATTCCTACGCATCTGAGGGCGAACAATCCTTCGAATAGGAGATTGAGGAAGATGAAGAAAAGTTACAACATGATCTAAGTGGGGGAAATCGGACCTACAAAATATTTATCGAAGAATGGTTCCAAGTAAATACTCGATTAGATCATTTTTTTTAATTTTTATTCAGGTAGTTCCCAATTACAACAATTAGATTTATCTATTTTTGCATATTTTCATTTTTCATTTACAAAATTGACAATGAACATGAATATTGTTGCGTGGAACTACACGTAAATAATTCCTAAACTTTAATTGGCATAGAACAGGTAGGGATAATGAATAAAACACTATTTTTAGAATAAGTATGAGCTCCTCCGTGCATCATGCAATCACGAGGATCAGAAAGTAGGATGCCTCTAACGATTTTAGTGTTTTCAAGAAATAATTTTTATTGTCGACGATAAAACAAATTTTCCTAAGTTATTCTTTGTCTATGATTTGTTCCATTTTCTCATAAATATTTTTCTAAATAAAAATTTCAGATTTTTTTTATTCCTCCTTTAATTTTTTTTAACCGATCCAAATTTTGACTCTTGAACATCTCACCTCTACTCGGCTCAAGAACACCAATATTCCTACGATAAGGCAGTACCTCCACTATTAATAAGAGTAGTATCCCTTTTGTTTGAAAGATACCACTCCACCTACAAATTTGAAGTGAACAGATTCACTGGTGTGTCAAAGTTAGTTTCTATCGTTGAACCGATAGTAGAAGAAACTTATTATTCTTTGGCATCCATGCTGTCTTCTGAAAAATGCACTTGTGTGAGGGAGAGCTTCATAGAAGGACAACGAGCTACTTATGAAGGCAATATGGAGGGTCGGTTCATAATAGAAGAGATCGAGGAGTGATAAATCTATTAAGGGCAGCAGTCACAACAGTCAGTCACAACATTTCTCAAATACTATTAAGGCCATCCTCGTAAATATTACAAATGAAGCGGTGAAAGGTCGTAAATTTTTTGCAGAATTTCACCCTATAATACAACGAAGGATATCTAAAACATAGCACATTTGAAGATATTTATCCTCAACAGACTGCAGATCGTGCCTAAGAATGACACATCTATTTTAGGAAGGCTATTATGGAGTAACCATTCTACAAATTCCGTGGCCAGATTGATGGGCACGTATGATAATGTCACATTTTCTAACAATGCACATATGTATTCAGTGAAAAAATTGTCGTTCACACCTACACAGAGAAACACACAAATCAGAGAAAGTTATATTCAGCCATAATATTCATTTAAAATGAAAGTGAATAAATTTGTGTTAGTAATTTTTATGAATTCTTAAGGTTGGGAAGTTGATTAAGCAATAGAAGACTGATGGCAAAAATCTTGCTTATATCCATGGAAGTAATTGGGACTCATAGAAAGGGTGGAATTGATAAATATAGTGATGCCATAGAGACAACTTTATATAAACCTATAAAGAATTTTAAGTTTAGCAGTGACAGAATAGGCTGCGAAGAAAATAGAGGCCATGTTTAACCCATTATTTTCCTTCAATCAATCTTTGAACCTCAACACACGATGAGTCATAAGCATCTGTTGTTATTGTCGGTAGTTGTCGCGACTGCGTGCAATTCTAGAGGAATGGAGGAGTAGTGGGTATCATGTTTTTGCATTTTAAGGACATATTTTCTTGATCGACCATAATATGTGATCAGATAGTAGACATTGATGCCAATGATACACCATCATATCGTGCAAGAAATCAATCATAGTTATGGTTGTTACTTAGGCAGACCCATTTTTACGTCACTACTCGTAATCTCACAAGGTAAAGAAGGAAACATGGTAGCGGGAAATAGGTTTTAGCCAATGATACACAGAGATTCGAACATTAAACCCTGCCATTTTTTTTTCGTTTGTTTATCCATCCTTATTATGACTTCACCCCGCAAAACCATTTAACAACAGAAGAATTTCTTTGCACTATTATTTCAGATGGATGGGTGAGACAGCTCTTATATCTGTTATTTAATAACAACAAGTAAATCCGAGTGGCAAGAAACCCAAAGTTTTTCGTGATCTATTTTTCTAGAACAACTCCATGCCCAACACCACGTGTAGAGATGGAATTTTTTTTCACACAAATCGATGGCAACGACTACATGTAAGAGTGATGTGGTGTTTTAATGAAAGGCTGTGTAACACACAACACTTGGTCCTTTAACTTGGCGATGATGTCATCTATATTCACAGTCTCAGAGAATTATTGACCCTCTCATGCACCCTTCAATTAGAATTATTTTGAACATATGTTTATGCACATAAGGTATTTTTAGGTAGTTTGCTACCATGCAACAATTATTGATGCCTAGGAGTAATTTTCTCGATAAAATATAAACAAAGAGTTATTGATCATTCTAAGAGAATGGGCAAAGCTACAACGTGAATAATTTTAGTTTTATCTGTTACTGCGTGTGTTGCGACGGGTTTCATTGTTAGGTAGCGAATTATGAGAAAAATAAAATATAGGTGTGCACTAGCCGTTCTGGAGGAGTTTCAGCAGAAGTTGTGCTACTCCTTTGATGCTTCTCAAGGATGTCATGGACGCCATGGAAGTCGATATGTTTGTGGGAATTGTTTCAGAGAAAGGTAGTAAGCTCTAGATGTTGTTAAGCTACGTAAAGAATTTGCCACTGGGTATTTATATTTTCCCTCTTTATTACTCCCACAAACACAGATTACAAGCTTCAGATTCATTTCAACTGCATAATTATTATTAAGATCATGTTTGAATCCAATGTTTACTTGAAGCTTAAGTCTATTTAGTGGTTTTATTGTGCAACATTGAATAGAAAATACATCATCAGAGGGATCCGTGACACTAGAGAAAATATCAAGCTTCACAACCTTGTGGTTGCATACACACAAACACAAAGTGTTGATGGATTTGTGTTCATAAAGCTCCATCCCACTGGGAATCCTCTATCCATTAAAATACATCATCAGAGGGATCCGTGACACTAGAAAAAATCTCAAGCTTCACAATCTTGTGGTTGCATACAAACAAACAAAAAGTGTTTATGGATCTGTGTTCATAAAGCTCCATCCCACCGGGAGTCCTCTGTTCACCAGGAGAAACCTTCCTTCAATGCAGACACCTTCATCGCATACTCATTGATATGAGAATTGCTTGAGTTGGCCATGAAAGAGAGAGACTAGGAGATCAGATCTCAATCTATAAATGGTGATCCATAAATCTTGTTGTCTACCAGTTAATTATTAGTTAAATGCGTAACTGGGACACTACATTTTAATGCCAATAGTGATACCTTTCTTGGAATTCATTCCAAGAATTCTCTTTTCAGGATGATCCAATGTGAATTTTGTTTGCATAATTTTGTTTACATTCCCATGATATTTTGTGGTAACAAGGTTGATGTCACAAACCGACAAGGCCTGGTATAACCCGTGATCATCATGCTAAAAGTGTTTCCACTCATCATTTGCGGACAATGAAGATTGCTCGACTTCTAGAGACAAAATTACCACTCACAAGTGTTGAAGTGAGTCAAGATGGACATTACATTACAACTGCTCACAGAAATTCTCTGGATAAATATATTCATGATTGATTGATTGCTCGGTTGAGACAATTTTTTCATACTTGTTCCAGAGATCTTTGATGTTATATAAAACTTTTTGTTGTTCTATTGTTGTTCTATAAAAGGTTCTGTAAACAATAAGACAAATTAACAATAAAAAAATTAAAAATTATAATAATATAAAACTAAATCTAAATAAAACTTGAAAGAAAAATTAAATATAAAAATATTTCACAAATGGACATCTCATAATTTCTGAAAACAATTTAGGCTAATTGATTTCTTAGTATTACTTCAAAGGAACTTGTGAGCAACAACAACAGTTAAATGCATTTCATTTTATTTGGTTGCCAACATTTATACTCATTTCTGTGTTTTGTTTTTTTCCAAGTTCTCACAAATTTCATGCGGGATTCATACTAATTTTTGACAGGTGCATAGACGATCCAGTTTCATGAAGTTCTCTTCAAAAATCAGAATGAAACATGCATCATTAAAATTTTGGAGGAACTAATTCTTCACTACAAATATCATGATATTTTCTGCTACATAAAAACCCTTTTGGGTCATGATATGTTTACTCATATTTTTCCTTCCCAACACCTTAATTATCCCTGTGTTGAAGTCCATATTCCATTTCCTTATTCTTCATGACTTCATACATGCCTATTTTTTTGAACTGCATACATCATCTCCTTATTTTTCCGTTCATTTTTCCTTGTCAATAAAAATCCCAAGATCCCTATACATGATTACATTTCCTTACTGTATACATTGCTTGATTGTGAGATATTTTAATTTATATTCCTTCCAAATATTTTTTTAAACTCGCATTGAATGATGTGGAATTCCTTAAGGCCCACCTTTGAACAAGTCTTGCCCCATCGACCTGAGCACCTTATCTAGGATATAGACTAGAGTTCCTTTTGATTACCTGGAGGCTTGCATTCCTTAATGGTAAGTTCTCCCACTGGAAATCATCAGACTACATCAATGTCCCTTAATCATCAAATCTTGCAAGTAGCTCAACCTCAGCACATCTATTCGCACTTCGCAAGATATACTCCGATATCTTGGTACTCATTGACATCAATGGTGAGTTACCTCACATTGGTTAACGACTTTCATCAATGGTCGGTAATCAAATGATTTCCCTTCATGCTCGACATCGACACATTAATTCACATGATTGGAATTGTGCCATCGAGTTTCATAGCGGGTGAAGACTATAAATTCCTTTTCATGACTCCATCAATAGTTACAACAGCATGAATTTCACCATATCAAGAAATGCTTTAGTTCCATCCTCTTCCTTCCACATTTTCCATGATTTCGCAGCAACAGTTTTGATTCCTTCACTTCCCATGATCTAGTTCTGGCCACAACAACATTCACAGTTACATCTCTTTTATCTTGCAACAGTGACATTTCCCATGATCCAGTTATGGCCATAACAACATTTACTGTTACATTTCTCTGATCTTGCAGTAGTGACATCTTCTGTGATCCAACACCAGCATCAGTCGTATTCCTATTGCATAGTTCATCATCACTCTTGGGTAAGTGGAGGTATGTGGTTTTCTAACCTTTAATCATGTAATTCCTTAACTACTAGAACTGAATAACTTTGGAAAATTCCCTCACCTTGCTTCATTTTCCCTTTTATACCCTATGCCCAATTTCATGGAGACATGCAACAAGTTCAGTTGGGGGGGAGGAGAAACTATTTTCATTACCAACATTTCATTCCATTTTTCATTCACTACCATCTCATCGTTCCATTTTTCATCTCATTACCCATCCACCAACATTTCTTTTCCAAAGATACTTTTTTAATACTTTGTTGCATACACATTGATACACATGCTAGCATGATTCCTACATATAAACAAAGGCTTTCTTATGCATATTAATTTCTTATCATTTCTAGTGAATGTAAAGATTAAATTATGATCACAGCAAGAAGACAAATGAAATGGATGTTGTTAATATTCTCTATATTCATGATTTTTACATAAGAACCAACCATAAGAAATATTAGCTGAGTTGTTACTCATGTATTTCACATCTTGAAAACATTTCTGGTTAGAAAAACATCATTATTCAAAGCCACAGATGAATGCCAAAAGTTCTTAAGAAGCTTCATGCAAGTTTGCATGGGGACATGCAACAAGTTCAGTTGGGGAGTATGTTGGGCCTTAGAAAGGTCCCATTTTCATCCACCTTTTCTTTACATTTCATCGTCCCATTAATGCTTTATCATACCATTTCCATACATATACTTGGGTATTTCCTTATTATTTTCCACTTTATTCATTTTAGTATTTTAAGTGAATTAATGATTAAATATTAGAAAATTAATATGCTTTTCATTAATATCTCAAGTATGGATGAGCTTTGTGATTTATAGGAATATGTGAAGGATTATTTCGAAATACTTCTCGAATATTTCCTCCACCATTTCAAGGAAATAATTATTCAAAGGCTATTCAAAGGAGAAGATTATGGGTAGCATATATTATTTAAAGATTTATGAGAGATATGTGTGAGGATTTAAAGGGATCATATTTTGTAATAATGGAAAATAGTTGAGAGAATAGTGGATATGTAATTATGAGAGGATTATATCCTTCTCAAAGGAAATTCATGTATAAAAGAGAGTGCTCTCTCTTCTTGAGGGATTCATTGTTGATTCATTCTATGGAATGGATAGATTCATTCTTGAGTGATTATTGAGTAATTCATGAGAGGGGATTCTTAGGTCATTATAGCTATGATTAGAATACTGATTTTGTAATATTTCATTTTTATGTTTTCCATTTTCCATAGTGTGATATGATTCTTATATTGTTATTGTGAGCTCACGGCTATTGTCTCATTGCTCTTCATACATTGCTTTTCCTTATGCAGTTTCCTACTTTCTTAGTTAACTCATTTCATGCTATTTACTTTCAGTCAAGCACTCTAGATTAACTTAATCACACTTAGTCCTTCATATATTTTGAGTGATTTTTGTAAGTCTTCTATCATCAAATTGACAATTAAATTATTGGGCAGTACTACAACATAATAAATTAATCACAACATTTTGGCCCAACACCTGATAGTCAATTAAAATAAGGTACGGGGTCCAAAATTTCCTAGTTTTTTGTCTAAATATCTGTCAAGAGATTCCATCAATAAATAGTTCCAAGCTTCAAAATTTGAAAAAATCTTCCAAAAGAGAAAAATCACAAAGTGTTGTCCTCTCCATTATTAAAATTGGTTTTGATACTCCCACTCCTCCCGACTCTCAATGCTCTTTGGGCCTTTCTATTTGGATTTGTGACTCCTCTAGGAAAGTTCTCCCCCTTCTCCACCCTCTTGAAATAACTTTGATGTGATATTAGATATTTAAAAGATCACAGGCTTCAATAATTTAAACACGGGGTTTTACAGAACTCTACAAAAAATAGAATTACAGAAAAATTGGTTATGATATTTGAGGCTATCATAGGTAAAATTCCACTAAAACGCACTCTATGTTGAGTTTATCATTAATCAAATAAATATAAAATTACATCCATTCTTGAAGATAAAATTTGAAGACCAATATCAATTTCAATTTCAATTTTCAAGTAATTCATTAATTTATTTCTATATTTTTATTCTCTAATAATGCTTTGATTGTTTTCTTATATTTTCTTCCAACATCTTTGCTAGCATAGAGGATATAGAGGGTTGATTGCAAAAGGAAAAGTGAGCACTACCGAAAAAGGAGTGAGCATGAATGGGCCAATAATTCTTATGGTCCCTATAGCTATTCTCAATATCTTCCTGCCTGTGTTGTAGTTGATAGTATTTGTGGTATCAATTTTATTTTTAGATTTAAATTTTGGAGTTAAAAATAAAAAAATTTATCCAAATTTCTAGCTAAATGATAATACAAATAAGAATGAGAATTAGCTTAAAGTGTGAATCCTCTCTAAAATAAATCAAAATGAAACTAAAAAGAAACTTTGAAAAAACAAAGGTTCTGAATAATTAATACATTTTCGAAGTTAATGTGTTTATACAATCTTAAAATTCAAGAAAAATATGTAATGATTTGATTGATTTGAGTGTAATATGTGGGTATTCTCAATTAAAATATTTTCACATAAATTACAGTTGGGTTTATGAAAACTACAAGTAACACAGTGGAGTTTTCTTATTCTTGCTCCATATTACCTTGTTTCACACTTATTATTAATACTCCTAGGGTTATATTTTCTACATATCATGAATTCCATTTATATCTCTTCAAGGCAAACATCCAAAGTAGGGTAGAGAATTTAAAAAAACAACCTGTATATTTCCTTGCCAAAAATCCCATCTTTCTCTAAGAACGGTTTGCATGTAGAAATATAACATTCTTTGTATCCACATATACATTGAGACCATCATCATCTACAACATCTCCCACTTTTACCTGTACAGATTCAGTACAGGAAATAGCAGGGTAAGGAAATACTAGAGAAGGGAACAATAACATTAATAAATTGACATGATTGTATTAATATCTGACTTGAAGAGTGCATATCTTAAACTTCTCTACGTCGTTTTACTATTTCTATGCAACCATTCCTAGCATCATAATTGGGTATGGAAGCCCATAAAATGAGAAAAAACCCACAAAAAATAGGATTTGAGTTTAATTTATGCTAGAGAAAGAGTACCTGAAGAAAATGAGGACTATAGGACTTGAAACTATACGATATATACCTCTACATTGACCTTATGATGTCTTTGCAAGGTTTCTGCAATAAGTATTATTGCTTCTTTAGCATTACTAGGAGGTGGTTTGCGTTCTTCCATGATGGTAATATTTTCTTATACCTCTAGAAATAAATATCCAATAATATAATCCAAATCCGATGAGGCAACTTCTATTTTGGAAAAATTTAAAGTGCAAAAACCTCAAAGGACATGATTCAAATTTTGCATGGTGGATGTAGTGTTTTGATTAGATACCATGAGAGATAAATATCATTTACATTGTCTTTGATGTTGGGAGAAAGCTTGGAAATTGAATATAATCATTGTCAACCTTTCATAAGAGAAATAAATGTTTTTAATGGAGTTATTTATTTATGACTTGGCACCAATGGGAAACTTCTTGCATTTAGTAGATAGCAGAGCCTAACAAATCTAGGAAGTAGCTGATAATATTTCATGGAATTATAACATATATCAAGTGCTTTCAACTGATTTTCTATTAGATCACACATTGTTTCCCTTTATAGAAATTATCATCATTCAAAAATCAGTATTTAAGCTCTACATCACACCCTTAATTTTCCATGTGTAGTTTCTATCCTTCCAAACCTGATCTATAAGGACATCAAGTATTATAATAACAATAAGAGTAATTAGACCCAACAATCTAGCTAGAGGCTAAATATTTGTAAGGAAGACATGTCTATTGAAGTATATATGGTTGTGGTATTCTAAAATGGATTTCTACTTATAAATATATACTAGATAATTTAGTAAACTTTGAGCACTAATAAGAGCATGCATGATGATTTGTTATGAGATTAATCAATTGAAGTTTTAAAATACTACATTAATTAATGAACATTTGTATGACGAATATTACCTTGTGAATGTGATACCAAGGGCATTGAAATTCTTGCTAGAAATTCTTGCATTTAGACTTGATTTGAATATTCAAAATTTAGCCATAAATGTCAGTTTTATGAAAGTTGTAGATACTCTTCACATTGAAGCCAAACTTAACATGCCAGGAAAATTTCTTTATATAGGAAGGTGGATCTTGTGTAACCACTCCTTTCATCCCTAGATGTGTGTTGACTCCATATTAATGATGCATGCACCTTGAGCCAAGGCCCTGCATGCATATTATAATATTGTATTTTGGTTCATTGATATATTGGTAATAAATGCTATAATTTAATTATAAAGTGCATTCTTGGGATAACTTGTGGACCGAAGTGGGAATTTTTTTATATCATAATAGATCATTGGAGAAATTTTGATGTCTAAAATAGGTCTCCTAAGAAAAATTTACAACCAAAATAAAATTTATAAGAACCAATAGGATTCAAGATGATGATGTCAACCATGGGGGATGATTCACCATTTTTTGGGTAAAAAAGTAAAAATAATAAAAAAATAGTAAAATAATAAAACTACTTTTTCTACTTGCATTTTCAAATTATCTCCATAAGTTTTTACACAAATTTAAAGTGGGAGTACTCGTTGGATGCAAAATATAATTCCTCATCCAAGGAGTACACATATTGCATGCTTTCGATGGACCATGCTACACGAAAAAACGTGATTGCAATCACGTTTTTCATGTATTTCTCATTTTTCCTGTAGAAAATTCCATCAAAACTATCCAACATGTTACTCCTTGGATGAGGAATCAAATTTTGGATCGACAAGTGTTCACGCTTGAAATTTGAGTAAACCCATAGAGAGATAAGTTGAAAATACGAGTTGAAAAAGTAGTTTTTTACTTTTTGCCTCTAAAATTTGATGATGTAATCTAATGTTATTTTATTATTTCCACTATTATCTTATAATTTCCTTAGGAGGCCCATGTTATACCTCAAAGTTCCCATATTGTAACCATTTTTTACCTTGTATATCTATATATAATTGGATGTTCCATCGTGTTGGCAATTCAGTTGAGCGCTCTATCACACTACAACAATTATCAATCTCCATTGGTTATATTTGCAACTAGCATATATGTATATTCATTGGTGATTATTCTTTTTTGTTTTTTATTTGATACTTATGCACTACATCAAAATCGAATAAAGGATGTGCAGATATGGGTTGTTTATGTTTATCATTCAATTCTTGAATCCAAAAAAGTTTTATCAATTTAATCTATCATGGGTTTTATTTATTTTAGTTTTCTTTGAGTTTTTTTCCACCTCGAAATGCATGACTAATTTTGAATTTTTCATGGACCTTAATTCTCTTAACGAACACACAAAATACCCTTGGAGTTCCATAATAGTGATAGATTGATGGAGGCATTTGTATGACCACATTAATGGATGACATGACTAGGAATGAAACGATATAATAAAACTTTCTTGGGATCCAAATATGGCATGTTGGAAGACAATGTGTATAGGATAAAAAAACACTACTTAGAGGGATACCAGAGAATTATAGCTGGAAAGGAAAGAACTAGTGGAGAAACAACCTAACTTGGAGCAATATTTTTTGTCAAAGGAGATCATTTGATGATGAGGATTCCATTTCCGAGGGAGAATCGAGGTTGGTTGATTAATATGTACCCCTTTACAAAACGGACTTAGAAAACACGATAAAATGACTTTATGAGAAATTATAATTTATTAAATGAATTTTCCACAAATTTTCAAGCATGTTTCCCATTTGAGGAGGACTTTGGGGGAAAGAAAAATTTATTCAGTTTTAATCCATTTTCACATATTAAAGGTTTCACCTTTTGGGATATTTGGGCATAAGGACACATTGTTTGAGGGCGTTTCTACATATTTGGAGGAGTGTTTCACATTTCAAAGGGGATTTTTAGTGAAAAAAATTTGTTCAAAATATTTTTACATATTTGAAGGAAAGATATTCACATGAGGAGATGTTGTGTGTCATTGTTGACCCTAAAATGAAAAATAAAAACATGTTTTAAGAGGATCTCAAGAAATTTAAATATGACAAGTGGTAATATGGACCCATTTTATTCATTCATAAGGTAAATAGATCTATGAAACCAAATGGGTGATTAAGAAATTTATTTAAGAAAGAAATATCATTTTTTCTTAAATTATAATTTTGTCTCAACTATTTATTTTATATTAAATTATTATTTTGATATTTTTTAAATATTTAAATTAAAAATTAGCATTGTAGGTACCTTTTAAGGTCATTTGAATTAATCTTGTTGTGTAATATACTAAGTCCTCGGGTTTGAGTGGTATAGGGTTTAGCATTTTAAGTAGTGTTATGGCCTTTCTCTTCTAACTCGCATTATAGGAGAGAAGACAAAGAAACCGTGGGAGCATACAAGAGGCTGATTAGAGCTTTGACTACATATTACTTCTCACTCATACAAATAATGGAGGGTAGGCCATCATCACCATTATTTGCGAAAAAAATGGGTGTGGGGCATGTGGATGGTGGAAAAATCCCAAGTGGCCTTGCATGTAGTAAATGAGAGGCATTATCGCAAGAGGAAGCATTGCATCTAGCCACTTTTTCATATTACTATGCTTTTCCCCAATACAAGGGTTTCAATTTTAATTTGTTTGTAAATATTCTAAGTTATTCTCCTTAAGTCATTATCTTTGTTAAGTGTAAAAAGGGATTTCTTTTTATAATTCCTTTCTCTTGTCTATAATTATTTGTCATATATGGGTTTCAAAACAACAATGGTTTTCAAAACCCCAGTGGTTTATCAAGAATGGTTTCATATATAGTGAGCCATTCTTATTTTTCATATATAAGTTAAAATCTTCTTTTGAACCCCTTATTTTAATTGTTACAATTTTTTATCTTTTTTAGGGCCCTTAAAATAAGAACAAAACTTGCTGAGAAAAAACCATGGACAACTTAGCCTCAATATTTTGTGTTTTTTAGAGAACCCACAACTCATATTAATGAATGTTGTCAAAGAAGGTAATAAATATTCACAATGGTTATTATTTTTCCTGTGTGTATCCATCAAATGGCTCTAGAGAATGTGCATTGAGTGTCTGAAATATTCCTACTTGTGTGTGCTATTTATTGGCCCTAAATAATAAAAGACAGTTTTTTGAAATATTTCCTAAATAAAATATTATTTCATGGAATTCCAACATTATTAATTATTGATAGAATGACACTATATCCCAATGTCAAAATTGTAGTGGAAAGATCACCCAAATCGACCTATATTATCTCCTATTTCATGAGAATTATATGTCAGCTTAGATTGTTTAATAATATTGAAAAATATGTCCCTATTCAAAGTTAAGATTTGGTTTTGTGCATGGATCACTTGTCAAATATACATAACTTTTAAACCAAAAAATATGGATCACTTGTCAAGTTGACATAACTTAACTAAGAAAAAATGTGTTTGGTAAGAGATTATGTTCGAAGGTCCACTTAGCCATCCAGACCTCTGTTTTACGTGATTCCAACCTCTTAAAAAGAAACATGAAATGAAAATGCTAATGAAATCTAGCATAATAAATCTCACAATGTAGAAAATTGATCAAAACCCCTCAATCCCAATGCTCAGTAAAACAAAAAAAATGAAGTCGGGATCATTACAAAATTGTAATAAGAGAAACAACTTGAGGCTAATTCTAGAACATTGAGTAGAGAGTGTGTTGAAGTCCCCAACACCCTTATTATGATTAGTTCTACACATTATTGTTTTCATTGTAATTCTTGTGCTAGGCTAC
The DNA here is from genome assembly GCA_034641835.2 of Pinus albicaulis. Lineage (NCBI taxonomy): Eukaryota > Viridiplantae > Streptophyta > Pinopsida > Pinales > Pinaceae > Pinus > Pinus albicaulis. The sequence goes on from CM076576.1 coordinate 603,400,518, forward strand.
TGATTTTCTTGATTTCTTTTTTCTTTATTTTTTTCCTCCTCGAGCAATGGCCCTCAGACTCCCTATAATCACCCTAGATATAAGCTCACAGGGCTACAAAAAATTCATGGTGGTGCCACCAAGTTTAAATTCAACCACCCATATAACATCAGTGCATGTGCGAATAGGGATTCCAACTCATACCCTAACCCTAACCCTAAGTTGGTTTCTTAGGGAAAGAGTAGCAGGGTCTATGTGGGGAGTCATGGGATCCTTCAATGACCATGGCCTAAACTAGACCATGGGGAGGTAATTAAGGCCCACTAACTTCTCGAGAGAGTTTAATTGGAAACAAGTTTTATTTATGGAGTTAATGACTAGAGGACTATAATTATTCACCTGAATCTCATTAAGTTCATGAAGTTCCATTATCTTATGGAGATGGAACAATTGGAATAGAGGTTCATTTATGGGGTTAAGTATTGGAGGAATATAATTTTTATAATTCCTAATTATGTGAGAAATTCTTAAAGTGTGCATTTGATCAGTTTAATGCATACACTTATGCTGGTTCTCGGTAAATTTTTTTGGATTGTTATTAAGGCAGGTAGGGATTCAAATGCAATTACAAAATTGGGTATCAAAACAGGGATTATGTGATCCACATTGGGTTTTATGAGAAGATGTCAGTATCATGGGAGGAGTAACATCAGCTGGAAGTGTCAATGCATGGCCAAGGCTCAAGGTACTGGGGGAGGAACGATGGTTAAGGATCCTCCTTTGGCTTGTTTTTATGTATGTTATTGTTGTTGTTTCTGATTTTTTTCATGTCCCGTGTTTAGTTTTGAATTTTCAATGGTTAGGGATTAATTGTAAATCCATTCCTTTTATTCAACAACATTTCGAATTTATTCTGAGATCTCTTCCGTACACATCTTATCATGAATTTTCGGTTATCATGGTATATCCACCTATCATTGTGGTCTATCTGCTAATGATCTTATTAGGCACTCACATCCTCACCTTGGCTTGTGATTTTGACACTAGCCACATATGAGTTTTTATCATCACTAACTACAAGCTTATGATTATGATTGTCGTGGCTATGATGACTGGTGCATTCTAAATCAGCCCCCATAAAAATAATCTAACAGATTTTTTTGATAAAAAGGGATGAGAGTGGATGATAAACCCATTTTCCTAGTATCTGCTTGCATTGAAGGGAAATCCCTACCTAGTTGGGCACTAGTTAATTGGTTGATTTTGATGACTTATTTTCATGGAATCCATTGAGCTAGATTTTGGGCTTGTACTGCAATGTTACACTGGGGAAATATGGTGATATCCTACCAATCAACTTTAGGGTTATATTTTTGTTATTTTTTAAGAGGTAAAATTCTATGGAGACTTTACTTTGTGGCAATAAATTACAACAACTATGAACATCATACTCACAGTTATGAATTGTATATCATTTTCATGGAATGAGCTGCTTGTCTGTATTTTTATTTTCAAATTTCCTTGCATTATGTTCTTCTTATTGTATAAATGTAATATATCATTTTATTATATGGAAAAAAATCAGAATTTTCCTATTTTAATTTGTAAACACGTGTGTGTTCTGCTGTAAAAAAATAGTATGCATCCATGCATGGCTAAGGAATCACACACCTTGTTTCTGAATATTTTCGAAGGGTTTTCAAAGCCATAATAGTAAATTCAAGACAAAATTGACTAGTATGTCAAGGCTAAATGGGTATAATATGTGTCCAAAAATTTAACATAATAATGAAAAATTCATTTCCAAAGAACCAATATTTTGTATTTGATAAGGTATTTTCCTATTGAATGTCACCTCTAAATTCTTTGCCCTCATTTTTACCAACTAAAAATAACCCTTGTATAAGAGTTGCATGTAGATTTTGTCCCAACTTCTTATACATGTTGCAATTTAGAATTGAATATAGATGTCCTCGGAAGGACTTGAAGACAAAATCTAGACATAGAAAGCATTTGTAATCATTATATAGTATCTTATAGAACTTTGTAGGTTTCCTATTAATATATATTTATTTTGGGAATGTATCAAATAGAAAGAATTGTTTTCCATAACATATAAGCATGGAATTTTTGTAAAAAACTCAATATGACCAACCCAATTGTTATTGAGCTATATTTGCATATGTCCATAACCAATTTTCATCCAATCAATAACAGGGGATCATTTGAAGACATGGATATATTTCTTCCTATCCCTCATGTTATCTCAACAGTGGTGAATCATATATGGATATCAATACCTTTTAATATATAGAGATATTTCTCCTCTTCTCAATACCAATTGTTTTATTATCAATTGGTACCCAACCTTAAAACCTAAGAGAATATCCTTCCTTTTATTGTGTTATTTATCAATTCAATTCGTTGGTGTTGTAGCCTTGTGTTGATGATCAATGATATGATGTAATTTATGTTCATAAATTTATTTTTAAGATGTTATAAGATTAATTTTCTTATTTGATTAATGAATAAATGTTATATTCATTGTTTGCATGACCATAAATAAAAATAAGAGAATATTTTTTCACTCCGCAAAAGACACCAACTATATTAATAGAACGGATACAAAGTAATATTTGTTTTTCACCTTTCTAGAGCACAACATAAAGTTATTATAATGGATCAAATTCTATGATTGCAAAATCTGGCATCCTTCCTAATTAGAATTAATTTCTCTTCGCAAAAATCTTGGCCTTAAGTTTTGTGTACTTCATCCCATGAAAGAACTCTAGATAAGATAAGATAAGATAATTTTATTAATGTACAATAATGAACACCCTAGTAGGTTAATTGGACTCAAAATTACATAATAATTAAATGCATCATGGCATCTCATCCTCCAAATAGAGTATCAACAAACAAGGATAATCCAGTTCTAAATTCTTAGAAGTATGGACGAAGAACTGCATGAAAATTCCCAAGCAAGGCTTCCTTCCATAAAAAATTCCTTGTACAAGATATGGTTTTAGGGTGTCCAAATCATGTCCCAACAAGCACCTATAGTTCCAAAAACTATCTGAGATTTTCTTTATCTCCCACAATGTTGACAAGGTGCATGTCTTGAGCCAGATTTGTCAAGTCTAGATTTTGAAGGTAAACCATGATAAACCACCATCCAAGTGAGAAAAATTAACCTATATGAGGTTCTATGCTCCCATAGTAAAACACATAATCCATTTCTTTTCCACATATTCAATGTCTAGTATCGTGTTAAGAATATCATTTAAATATGATATAGATGAAATGGCCTGTAAATCCAAATTTTCATCTTATAACATCAATTCCAATTCCTATAACTGGGAACAAGAGTGCTATTTTTTAATTTGTAAGGATGAGTCTAAGTAACTCCTGACATGGAACCATTTCTTTTTAAACCCCACTGGGCATTTTTCATAGGGATGAACCTTACTAGTTCCTAACTTACAAGCCTTGCACTTAGCTGATCTAAGAGTCTCTATGAATCATTATAACCTTTGTGCCCTTGTTTCTATAAATGTTGCATGGAACCATATGTATGTGCTTAGCCCATATCTCTCCATATCCTCATGTTTCTTGTTTATGTTCCCTTTAGAATTTGTACATATCTTGTCACCAGATCGATGTGTCCAATGGGGTTTGATCACTTAGTTTTTATTCGTTGTCGCTATCCCCCATGTATCAATGCTTCCTCTCTTGACGCATTCCCTTGTTCTCCCTTTTATAACCTGCAAATTTTATCTCTACGGGATGAACTTTCATGTGGGTTCCTCCCAATCTCAATCTCATTTGTTGTTGCTCCATCCAACTTATCCATTCCTAACACGTTCTAGTGCTTGCTTCCTGGTGATACCTCTATGTGCACTACTAGAAAACCGTAGGGATACATCCAACATGATTACATCATTATGACATCACCTATGATACATCTAAACCTATCATAAGTGGCATGCGTAACTAATAAATGGGAATTTTTGGTGTCCAAAAATTCTAAATCTACCTGTCATGTTTCATGCTATGATTGGTTGTTGTTGATGTCATCATCCTCCACCATTTGGGTTAGTCACATTCTTCCACCTATCCTATGTCAGAGAGGAGAGAGAAATGTGATTGAGGCCTTGGTTTTGCGAGCGATTTCCTTTACAATTTTATTTTGAAAAGAACCACCGGATTCAAAAACTTATGCCTCAACACCACCCCATTATGGTTTGTGGTATTAGGGGGAGTGGTCTTGAGGTGGTTCTCCACCATTTATCTACACGATCACCGGTATGGGAAACTACCTCCCGTGGCCACCAAGCATGAAAATATTTTCCTCTGTAGAGATGTCGGAATGTCTCCACGTGTACCAATGCTTACCTTTTGCATGCCCTAAATAATCTTTCGAGAATTCCTTACCAGAATTTCCCTTAGTAGGTTGAGCTTTCCAAGTGGAGACCTATGCTCATATCCTATTTGTATGCTCTCTTCTTTGATGTCCATGCATCCACTACCCAACACTAAGAATTTTTCACCATAGCTATACCACCAAGGTAAATATTTTGGGCCAGGCTGTCAGGTGGGCTCCTCCCGTGCTAGTAAAACTACTTCCTTTTGTTGTGTTTTCAGCCACATCTACATGATCATATATTTTTCCACTATGATATGATTTACCACCAAGTTTTCCACTTCTTCCAACTTTGGCTACGTGCCAAAGGCTCATCCAATCACATTTTAATTCTACTAATTTTGACTTGGGGTCACCAACTTTGAATGGATCTAACTTTCAATCCAGGAGGCCATTTTTAGACTTCCACATACCATTGAAAAGCTACTTCAGTCCCCTTCACATTTCAACATGTTTCACCTGCATATGAGATTATTTAATCTCCAAGAACTGGATCCAAAGTCTCTACACCATTAGTGATACCATGTTGATTTTCTTGTGAATGGTCCTTTTCTAATATTTTCCATTTCCTTTACCTTTGCCTTCGCTAACAGTGACAACATATTTACCAATGCATTTTCAATTTCCATTGATTTCATTTGCAAATATTTTCCATTTCCTTTACCTTTTCCATATATTCCAACATATTTCCAAAAATCTCCCACTTTGGCATTGATGGAAACACCTAAATCAAACAACACATAATTACCAATCGTTAATTTTCTTTGATACTTCTCCTTGTGCTTTACCAATGATCATCTACCATATTTTTTTTTATCAAGAAGTTGATCAGAAATACTTCTCCCCCTTTTACATCAATGTAAAAGATACAAACATGCTCCCCCTATCAACGATCTCCCTCTACCTTATGAACTTGTGGACCTTTATAGTGCTTATTTTTATGTTGAACACCTCAGGTACCTCTCATCTGATCCAAGAAAATTCCTATCTATACTAAGTAGAAAATCCACTTGATCAAATGAATCAACAAGCCAAATCAATGAATTAATATATTGGGATCAACTCTGACCAATACTCCCTTTGGTCACAATACTTACTTGAAATTAATGATATCAATTAGAGTTTATACTTGGCTAGGTGTTTTTTTTTCACTTCCAAACTTGTGTCAAACTTCTCGCTGAATCTCCTTTCACATGGGACATTTTTTTAAAAAACCCTTCAAACCGAAGAATTATATTTGTGGAGTAGGAAAAAAAAAAGGGACTCGTCTCTTGAAAAAATATAGGACTAGGGCATTATATGGAACCATTATGCACCTCAAAGGGATTTTATTCTCAAATTTAATGTATCTTTCATTGGTGTAGGGTATAAAGTTACAATTATGCAAAGAGGTTCAAAGAAAAGGATGAGAAATATATCACAAAATTGAGCACAAATGATTGGGAGTGTAAATTTTGATCCATTCTACTCATAGTAAAACCCTATTATGTTTTTAGAAAGACAAACATAATAGATATTAAATATTAATTAAAATAACTAAGAATTAAAAAAGTAAAGTGAGAGAAAATTATTATTTTTTCTTAAACTAATCTGATGCAGGACATCCATAATTCTCTATGAGTGAGAGGTTCAAATAATTTAATAGAGGAGATGCTTCATGAATGAGTGGTTTTTTAGGCTAGGATTTGTTTTAATTTTCCATGTAATTACTTAAATTGGATAATTTGTTGAAGTGGTTTTAGTTTAGTTTAATTTTTGCGAAATCGCTCCTCAGATCTTATCTTCAAGGATATGAATTGAATGGATGTAATTTTATATTTATTTTATTAATGAGAAACTAAACAAAGAGTGTGTGCAAGTGAAATTTTACCTACGATAGCCCAGAATATCATAACCAATCCTTCTACAATTCTATTTTTTGTAAAGTTTTATAAAACAAAATGTTTTAATTATTGAAGCCTAAGATATATTAAATGCCCAATATCGCATCATAGTGATTTCGGGAGGGCAGATAAGGGAGAGGAGTTTCCTAGAGGAGTCACAAATCAAAATAGATAGGGCCAAAGAGTATCAAAACTAGTTTCAACACTAGAGAGGAAAACACAGTTTTTTTTTTTCTTTTGGAAGAGTTTGTCAATTCTCGAAGCCTTGAAGCATCTATCAATGGGACCCCATGACAAATATTTAGACAAAAAAACCTAGAAATCCTAAACTCATTAACTTATTTTAATTCAGTATCAGGGAGATAGTCAAGTGACAGACCAAGGATCATAAACTCAAGGAATCTCGTAATAGAGGTTAGCCTAAAGGCTCGAAAAACCCGAAATCCCCTAAGTTATTTTAATTAAGTTTCAAGAACTAGGAGACCAAGGACTGACAAGTGATGGTGACGGAAAGAGTTTTGATTCCTCGAGTCTGTTAAGTGACAGGGCTCTAGGGCCCATAAAGAAGTGAGAGAGTCAATGAAGTTTTCCCTCTGTAAAAGGTTAAGTGGGGAACTTGGAAAGATGAAATCCCATAACTAATTTTGATTGTATTATTAAAGAGTTCCACGGACTCGAGGTCACGAGATTGTATGCTTAGCCTAGATAATTTTTTTTTATGTTTCTCCTTCATAAAATTCCCACTATATTTGAGATTTATGCTGAAAAATTTCAAGAGGGATTTTATCCCATGGGTTGAAGGAAGGATTGAGTTAAAGGGACCAGATAAAAAATGTTCGATTTAAGTAAATCAATGTTAATATTTCCATCAAGTGGTATGAGAGATGGCCCTACGTCTTCTTCAAGAATAGGATAAGGAATCATGTCGCCCATAGTTGAGATATGCATTGGACGAGATGCAAGAGAACAAGGACCGAGACTAGTTTCTAATAGAGAAGTGTTGAGAGATATGCAGTGACAGGAGGAAAGAATGACAGCAATAGAGGCTGTTTAACACTAGGAACCAGAGCTTAGAGATGAGAGTTCTTCGGAGGAATAAAATACAAAAGAGGAAGTAGTAGAAAAATCGGCAAAGGCCAAGGTTCTAAGATAATTTTTAGTTTCTTTCGAGAAACTAAAACCAAATCTATCTTCCTATATAGGCAGTATGAACCCAAAAGAGTTGATTTACTATATTATAGATATCGAAAATTTATTTGAATATGAGGAAATGTATGAAGAGAAGAAGTTCAAGTTCGCAGTGACAATGTTGAGGGGACATTCAACTCTCTAGTGGGATGGTGCATAAACAGAGAGGAGAAGAAAGAAGAAGAATAAGAATAAAAAGATCAAGAGTTGGGATAACATGGTGGCAAAGCTTAGAATAATTTTGTTTCCAAAATATTACTAACTGAAGTTGTTCAGAAGTATGCATAATCTCAGACGGAGTGGTATGACAGTCAAGGAATACAAAGACGATTTCTACAAAGTGAATATTAGAGTTGGATATATGGAAGAGTTTGTAGATAAGACTACAAGGTACACCAATGGGCTCATATTGGACATTAAAGATGAGATAAGTGTGTTGTCTCCATGGACAATAGAGGAGGCATAAGAATTGGCTCTCAAAGAAGAGGAGAATATTGCAAAGAAACAAGTAGGCAGAGGTAAAGGTGATGCTTGAAGTAGAGGAAAAAACAAAGAAAAGAGAGGGATATTACATCTAAATATGGGGCTAGTAGCTCTAGTCCAGAATTATTGCAAGAGGGAGAGTCCATAGGCCGAAGATCCTTTTCTAAAGGAAGAGGAAGAGGCATGAGAGAGGTTAATTGCTACATGTGTGATAAGCTTAGATACATGGTGTATGATTGTACACATAATAGAGAAGCATTCCAAAGGAGAGATGTTGCGGCTCCGATAGAAGAGGTGGATACAGAGGTGTAGGAAGCAAAGAATGTGTCAAAGACAGGAGAAGCTTTGATGATAAAGAAGGTGTTGATAAATTACGAGAAGGAAGTTGTTGAGCCAGCTCAGAGGAGATCCTTGTTCAAGACTATTTGCAAGGATCAAGGTAAGTGTCGTAAAGTAGTGATTGATAGTGGTAGCACATACAACCTAGTTTCCACCAATTTTGTAGAGAAGTTGGAGCTAAAGAAGAAAAAGAATCCAACACCTTACAAGGTGTATTAGCTACATAAGTGACATTAGATTTGGTGAACAAATAATGTGAGATAAAGCTACAAATTGGTAGCTATAAAGTAAATATTTTGTGTTATGTGATGTCAATGGATGTGTGTCACATTTTTATTCGAAGACCATGGCAGTTTGACAAAAGTGCGGTGCATTATGGAAAGAGGAACACTTATGAATTCCAAAAGGATGGCATCAACCATACTTTTTTTCCATTGCAGGAAGAAGAGACTTCTGAAAGCAGTGATTCAAATACATTTTTGATGAGTAGCAAGGAGTTCTTACAGCAGATGAAGCATGAAGAGGTAATTTTTTCTATTGTTTGTAAGGCTGGAGTAGTTCCTACTTCTAGTACTATCTATCATTTTCCTATAGAAACTAAATTGATGTTGGAGGAGCACCATAATATTGTGGTGGATTATCTTCCAAGTGAGTTTCCACCAGTAACGAGTATAAGTCATCACATTGACCTGATACTAGAAGTTATTTTTCCTAATACGTTTTCCTACTGCATCACACCTAAGGAGAAAGAAGAAGTGAGAAAAAAAGTGCACGAGTTGTCGGATAAGGGGCTGATCAGAGAGAGTCTTAGACCATGTGTAGTATCCACAATGTTGACTCCAAAGAAATATGGAGGATGGTGCATGTGTATAGACTCCATACCTTTGAACAAAATTACAATTAGGTATCATTTTCCCCTGCCATGTATTGATGATTTATTGGCATTAGAGGATATCTCAGCCTAAAAGTGACCATCAATTTTTTTTTAATTTCCATGTCATAATATGTAAATCAATCAAATTTTTTTTTTTTTAAAAAGAGGTACATGTAAATATTTTGGAGGGAAAAGAAGGAAACTAGTTTTCTTAATTGTATTTTGGCCTACCTCCATATAGGTTGAGTCAAAATTGAAGTGTAGACACTCATTTTATGCGGAATTAAATTCCACATCAAACGAGTACCCACTATGCATAATTTTTAAAAGACCCAAATTGATAAAAATTGAAGATACATTAAAAAGGCATGTTGAACACGCGTTTTTAATATATATCCATTTTTTTTATCAATGTGGGTCTTGTCAAAAGTATGCATAATGGATACTTTTTGGATGTGGAATTTAGTTCCGCATCCAATGAGTGTCTACACTTGAAATTTTAGTAAACATATAGGGAGATAGGCCAAAAATACAATTAAAAAAAAAAGTAGTTTCCTTCTTTTCCCTCCAAAATTTATAACTCTTATTTTATTATTTTAACTATTATTTTTTTATTTTCCTTAGGAGGACACTTGTAGGCTAAAATTTCATCTAATGATTATTTGAGTGGTGCTGGCTAGTTTTCAAAAATTCATTTGAAGAGTGGATACCATCGAATCATAATCAAATAGTGAGATGAGTGGAAGATTGCATTTAAAACTAGTGAAGGTTTGTATTAAAGGATGGTCATGACATATGTATTATCTAATGAACCCAGTACATTAATGAGGTTGATGAATGAACTAATGAAAGAATTCATAGTTAGGTTTTTGATTTCTATCTTGGATGATATTTTAGTGTACAATCAAACAAAGGAGGACCATTTGAGGCATTTGAGGTATGTTTTAGAGAATTTGCTTGTAAATTTCAGCAAATTTTCCTTTTTTAAGTAAAAATTAGTATATATGGGTTTTATAATATCGAGAGAAGGATTTAATATCTATCCAAGTAAAGTGAAAGCTATCCATGAATGCACCTCTCCAAAAAGTTTTTTTTTTTTTAAGTTAGAAGTTTTCATGGTGTGAAGAATTTTTACAGGAAGTTTATTAAAAATTTCAATAATATTAGCACACCAATTGCAGAGACATTAAAGAAGAAGAAACAACCATTGAGATGGATTGTTGAAGCTGAAAATGGGTTTCATATGTTGAAGAGTAAGATCACAGAGCAACTAGTGCTTCCTCTTCTAGTTTTAATAAGCCTTTTCAAGTGAAGGTTGATGCCAACAATGATGCAATTGGAGCAATACTTAGCCAAGAGGGAAAACGTATAGCCTATTATAGTTAGAAGTTGCATGAAGAAAAAATAATTTACAAAACCTATGACAAATAATTCTATGTTGTGGTTCAAGTTCTTAAGAAATGGAAGCATTATTTGTTTTCTAGCAAATTTACTTTATACATTGATATTTATGCTCTACAACATATAATGCAACAACCTAAGTTGAACTAGAAACATATTAAGTGGGTTGAGTATTTGCAAAGTTTTAAACTTATTTTAAAGCACATCAAGGCTCAATCTAATAAAATTTCATATGTTTTGAGCAAGAGACAATGTTTATTGCAGGCCAGTGAAATACGAGTGTTGGGATTCGACTTTATCAAGGAGTTGCATGAGGAGGATGCAAAATTCAAGGAGGCCTTTGAAGCTTATAAGAGTCCAACATCATAATATAGGATTCAATGGCTAGATTACATGATTCAAGATGGTTTTATTTTAAAAAACAACCAGCTATGCATTCCAAATTTTTCTCTAAGGGAAAACCTGATCAAGGAGAAACACGGTCTTTCAGTAAGACAAGACTTATGACTTGTTGAGGAGAAATTACTATTGGACCAAACTGAAATATGATGTGTAGAAGTTTGTGAAGATGTGTAAAACCTATTAGTATGCCAAAGGAAGAAGCCAAAGCACTGGATTTTATACCCCATTTCCAATTCCAGAGAGGCCTCGAGACTCAATAAAAATAGTTTTTGTTTTGGAATTTCCTAAAACACAGAAAGGTAATGATTTTGTCTTTGTGTTCGTATATAAATTTAAAAAATGGCTCATTTTATTCCTTGTGTTAAGACTAGTGATGCTAGCCATATTTTTGATCTATTGTTTAAAGAAGTAGTAATACTTCATGGAATTCCCAAGAGAATTGTTTCAGATAGGGAGACTAAATTCTTGGGACATTTCTGGAGAACCTTGTGGAATAATTTTGGTACAGAATCACAATATAGTTTATCATATCACCCATAGAATGAAGTTGTGAATAGAAGCATAGGAAACATTCTACGTAGTCTAATTGGAGACCACCCTAAACAATGTTCTCAAATTATAGAAAAGGTTGAATATGATTACAAAGAAACTCTTAAAAAAATTACTGGACAAAGTAATTTCAAGATTGTATATGGTATGAACCTTAGAGGAGTACATGAACTTAGGAATTTTGGAAGAATAGAGCATAAGAGTGCAACAGGCGAGTATTTTTCTACAACTATAAAAGAGATTCATGAGCAAGTGAAGCATAAATTGTATGATAGTAGTTTGAAGTATAAAATACGAGAAAATAATGGTAGATGAGAGAAGAAATTTGTTGTTGGAGATTTTTTACTTGCACATTTAAGAAAGAAGAGATTCACCGAGGGTGAGTAATGAAAACTAAAGTTTAAAAAGATAGGACCCTGCAGAATTATGAAGAAACTTTCTACCAATGATTATGAACGTGAATTACCACCTAGAGTTGGAATTTGACCAATATTCAATGTATAAAACCTATATAAGTATGATTCAGAGACAAAACAACCAACCAGTGACTAGAAACAACAGCCAGTACAATGGGAAAAGAAGTTTCCAACATCAAAACCTTTGCAACTAGATAATATTTTGGACAAGAGATTGATTAAGAAAACTAGGGAAAATTAATAATTGAAGTACTTGGTTAAGTGGAAGAACCTTCCAATGTCAAATGTAACCTCGATGACTGCCACACTTACAGAAAAGTGGAAAATTTGTTAAAGAATTTAAGGGAGAGATCACATGACGTATTTGTTCCTTGGAAGTATGATGCAGTGGCATCCATAATTCTCTTTGACTAAGAGGTCGAAATAATTTACTAGAGGAGTTGGTTCCTTAATGAGTGGTTTGTTAGGATAGGATTTGTTTTAATTTTCCATGTAATTCCTTAAATTAGATACTTTTTTGAAGTGGTTGTAGTTTAGATTATTTTTCCCCAAATTGGTCCTCAGATCGCTATATTCAAGGATCTTAACCAAATGGATGTAATTTTATATTTATTTGATGAATGAGAAACTCAATAGAGAGTGTGTGCGAGTGCAATTTTACCTGCGACAACCTCAAAAATCATAACCAGTCCTTTTGCAAAGCTATTTTTCGCACAATTTTTTAAAGCCTTGCATTTTAATTATTGAAGCTCGAGATCTTTTAAATATCCAATATCACATCAGAGTGACTGCATAAGGGTGGAGAAGGAAGAGGAGTTTCCTAGAGGAGTCGTAGAGCCAAATAGCCTAGGCCAAAAGAGTAATGAGAGTAGGGAGGAGCCAGAGTATTGAAATAAGTTTTAATACATGAGATGAAAACACTTAGTTGTTTTTAACTTTTGAAAGATTATGCCAATTGTCAGAACCCAGAACCGTCTATCGAAAATTTTTCATGAGAAATATATAACCGAAAAATCCCAAAATCCAGAACCCCGTAACTTATTTTAATTAATTTTCTGGGAGTTAGTCAAGTGATGAACCACGGATCATCAACTAATAAAATCTCATAACATAGGTTAGCCTAGAAATCCCCGAAAGCCAAAATCTCATAATTAATTTTAATTAAGAGTCATGGACGGGACTAGGGATCATCAAGTGATAGTGACAGAACTACTTTCTGTTTCCCATATCCGTTAAGTTATGGGGTTTTGGGTCTCGTACGGAACTGAGCGTGTCGACAAAGTTTTACCTTTATAAAAGGTTAATTAGGTAAAGTGGTGGGTCAGAAGCCCGTAACATCTTTTAATTGTATTATTAAAGAGTTCCTGCGACCCGGGATCGTGGGATTGTATGGCCATCCTAGAGCAGTATTGTGTTGTTTCTCCTTTGTAATATTCCCATTCTATTTGAGCTTTTCACTGTGGATTTTTAGGAGGGATTTGATCTCGTGGGTTGAAGGAAGCACTAAGTTAAAGGAAAACACTCCAAAAGGAGCGATTCAAGAAAATATTTGTTGATATTTGCATCATAATGTATTAAAACACCGGGGTGATTCAAGAAAATATTTGTTGATATTTGCATCATAATGTATTAAAACACCTTGCCACGTAGCAATGTAATGCCTTTGAAAAGGGGAAAGCCGATTAATTCCCACATATTTAAAAATAGATTTGAAATATATTTCGTTATGGGTGATTATTTTATTGAATTGTAGACCAAATGTAGGAGCATAGAGGAGGCACACAATGTATCTTTTGAAATCACTGAGCATAACATGGTCTTATGGAAAACAACAATTATGGGATATTAATAGAATGATTCAAGTTAAATGACATTAAATTCCCATTTTAAAAAGATAAATTTTTTTTCCATTCTCCTCTAAATCAATATATTCGCAATGATATTGCTTTATTACCAACACGTATTGTGTCATTATACAAAATATTTGCAAGAAACAACTAGTCCTCCTTTGTTTTTTTATTTCTCTCTAGAACCACTCTTTTTCTCAGCGATTTCTCATCCATTTTCATAGCCATCGCCATTAGAAAGAAGGAAGAGGGAACCAAATTTAATGATAAATAAAATATTTTTTATAGTGAAAATGGAAATAAAATGTTAGAGTTGGTAAAGGGCGAATCCTTGATAGACATGTTCACTAGACAATTAGACATGTTTACGATGTTTTTTCATGGAAGGAAGTTCAATATTATATAGTGTGGGGCACTCTAGAATTTAAATATGCACTTGGAATCTATGAAGCAACTAATTGCAAGCTTAAGAAAACAATATCATGTATGGCTAGTTGAGGAAGGTTGTCATTACTTCAATTTTACGAGAAGATATTAGGGTATCACACCAAGAGTGGAACATTATGTCTGCATAATCGATATTCCTAGTCATGCTAGATAGTTGGAAGAGGTAATGGATATTATCAATGAAATTTCATTTCAGTATTGTGCTTTGTGGATAAATCTTCCTTTCTACTTATAGAGTCTAAGGTGATGTAAAACATGGAAAGCATATGAAAAAAACCATTATTTATTTGGTGATACATGATGCACCAACATATTTTGTGCATTAAAATGCCTACGTGGTGGCTGAAAAATGGAATGATGCATAAAAAATATGGAGAATAATGAAAAACAAGACTTTGAAGAAGGAACCCACATGCAATTGGATTAGACTTAAGGATAAGGTGGATTCATTTGTTATAGGAAAGAGTTCACATCCACAAACAAAAACATACACATGGAAAGCTATAGGAATTTACTGAGCAATTGAAGGAGTCAGAGATGTCGTTGAAAGAAATTATATGAGGGATTTAGAACAGAAGAACGATGAAAAAACTCTATATTAGTACAGTGAAAGATAGGAATAATTTGTGCAATTCATTATTCCGCAAAAAACATCCATGAATGTTGTCAACATTGATCATGTATTTGATGATTGTAATGAGGCTATAAATCATGTTAACAAGATTGTTGGTCAATGAGTTGTTGTTAGAGACATAAATGAATTCCATTATTTTGAGAATGGGTTAGTATGAAAATTATTGGTGATAATGACAATATCCAAAAACAAATGAGATATGCTCAAAGATTAAGGAATTCGTTTCACTGGGAAAATTAAGTAAGATTTTAAAACATTCAATCAATTGAGAGCATTAATTCACTAGTTAGAGATTCTATGATTGGGAGGTCTGACATCTGAACTAACTCCTACAAGAACAATTAGTACATGCTATGCTTAAATAAAAGTAGGAATTAGGATGCAACACTTAGCTCTTAAACCTACCAATTTCTATTAAAATTAGTAGAAAAGGGTGAATTTATGAGCAGTAGCTACATCATGTCTCAAGTGGTATTTACACATTACTCTTGTCATCAACTATGGTGCTACAAAATTATCATATTTCATAGAGGTATAGCGGTGGATTTAATAGAAGGATGGAAAAACACAAGAAAGGAATTTTAATAATTAATTTGTGTTAAAAAAACAAAATGTGAAGTTATTGGTTTCAAAATAAGTTGATTTCCCAGTTCTTGAATATGAAGAACTTTTTGTGAGAAAATCAATGGAAAATATATCATAATTGAAAGGAAGGTACAAAAATGTTGAATTAAATGGTTAATGAGTCCTGGGTAGCATCACGAACATAAGAAGTTCCCATATCTAATGATAAATTATTACACAGTTTTTTACTTAAGAATTTACAGTTCCATAAGAAGATTAACTCATGGTTTTGCAAATACTTTTGGACCCAATCATATTTGAGTATTGTCTAAAAGCATTTTAGGTGGAGGATTTTGAGGGACATTTGATATCCATTTACACATCTACCTTAAGGTTAAGTATATAAATTTATTTTTTCTTGAGAAATCATCAATAAAAGTAGCATAATACAAACTCCCTGCAAGTGAAGGGAAATATATACATACACAAATCTACATGAAACAATAATTAATCTCTCATTATTTTAGGAAAGAAGTCTTTCCATTTTTAACAAAGGCACAACCTTACATACTACATACTTATGTATTCTCAATCTTGAAGAATTACAATCCCTACATCATGTGCTTCAAGTAAGGAAATTCCCCATGTCAAAGTGACCAAATCAAGAGTGGGGATCTTTTATGTTTTGTTACATGATAAATTGAGAAGAGAAAATCTCCTTCCCATTGGTTATATCATAGTGCATTTTATTTATGGATTAAATACCGTGTATCATCCCCACAATATGTGGCTTTCAGAAATAATGATCTGGGTGAGGTTGAATCGCAACTGCTAGAAATATGAGTATTAGTAAGGATAATGGAAGAAAGTATGAATTATTTTGGGCTACTTTTGGTGCCCAAAATCACCCTCACTTATTATGTAAAATAAAAAGTAAATTTAAGTGACTCGGTGACCTTTCTTCGCTACACAACTTAATTCTTGATTATTCCCATTTGCAACACAATTCCTTTTCAACGTTCATGTTTCTTCGTATCTCTAGTAAAAGTTTTGAAGTTTGATTTAATCCCTTTTTCACGGTATTCAAATCTATTACAAATGATAATAATTCTTCCTAAACTATTTTACTTTGATGTGGAGCCCCCAAATTTATCAAGAAGTTTACTTTCAAACTCAAACAGAGGATATATTACAAATGAAAATAATGTATTCTATATTATTTTTACTGAAATCCCTACATCAACACATAATCGATGGTAACAATATTACATTTATGTTTGAGTGAGCCTCTGGAAAAGTATAACTTGGTTTACCTATCAGGTATATATCAATTGATATGTAGAGATTTATATTTTATGAACTTAAAGGTTGGAAATCAAATGTCCTATGAAACTAAAGTACCCTTTTTAATATGAGGAAAATGTAACCACATAAGCCAAACCCTAACCAGTGTTGCAGAAATTTCAGAGAGAATAACCCTAAACCATGTGCACCTTGACCCTTGCTGCCCAAGTTCTCTTCCTTGGTACCACATCATATTATAATAAAATAGGTCGATATGAATTTTGTCTCTCTAAGAAATGGTTCAATGGTAAGGGTACAATGGTGAGTTAAGAGGGATTGATTATGTCGGTACCCACTTTGTCGATTTGTTTGTGGTGCGGGGTGTCTTCCATGCACTAAAGGTAGGAAATCCTTATTTCCTTCAAAACCGTAATTTGGGTTTGATTCCCAAAGTGAAATAAGGGATAGAAGAAGGGGAGACCCACTCTAGGGAGAAAATATTGTTTGTTATAATTTATCTTCTACATAATTATGATATCTAAGGAAAGGTAGGTGTTTTTTTGTTGAGGGTGTGTTTGTTTATTTCAACTTGCATCTTCCACTTGGCTAAAACAATAAAAAAACTCTTGTTGGATAAATACATAGACACATAACATTGTATGCTCCACCTGCCCTAGGCGATGTATCTCCACCTTATCTTCACTGACCGAGTACTGTAGGGGTACCTTGACATAGATCTCTATGTACTAACTCATGTCGTTGGGCAGTCTGGATAATTTCCTAAACTACATCATGCTAGAAAATGCTGAATTGAAAATGCAAGAAAGAGGATGGTATATATTTAAGATGAAAAAAATTGGTGAAAGGAAAATTTTAAAAAGAGATTTGGGTAGTAGATATTTAAGAGAAAATGGTGAAAGGAGGGTGGTTTATTTTTAAGATAAAATTTTAATTGTCTTAAAAACAATCCTTAAAATGCCTTCTTATGTAGTAGTGTGTCCCCTCTAATAACTTCTTATGATTAATGAAAAATTCCTATCTAAGCTACAAGTTTATATAATTTAAAATATTCATTATCAAATATATACTTACCTACTTTTATAAGATGTAGAGATTTTTTTTTATTAAAAATTACTAGCAATAAGTTAAAGCTTGTAAATAGTAGTGGTTGTCATGGAAAAATATGCAATATCAAATATGAATACCCACAAAGGAAACATATTAATCTTAAATTATATTATTTATTTTTTAGTTAATTGCAACTTCATGGATGAAAAATATGAAATAGGAAAAAATAAACTTCCCTTGAGTTAAGTTTTTAAAGGATTTAAGTCTGCTCTCAATATTACATATGTATATGGTGATTGAGTGCTATGTTAAGGCACTCCTTCATCCGAATTATCACTCCTTGATGTGAAGTCATTGGTTCATATCACCCCTGATAGGGGTGATATATTGGACACGGTGAAGATGTAGTCCTCCCAAACTTACAAAAAAGATGTAGTCCTCCCAAGCTTACAAAACAATTATTGCATATGAAGGGAAATAAAAAGTTGTGAATGATATTTTTTCAAAAATATTACCAATATATTTATAAATTATCGTTAACCTTGATGGGAGTTAGTCTTAAAATTATTAAAGTTTTCTATACACTCATCTTCCACTATATATATAATTATAGATTATTTTTTCTAATTTTAATATAAATATCTTTTACATTAGGTTAAACTTGTGAAATGATAGAAATTAAAAATTAAATAGAAAGTTTTTGTTTCTATATATATATATATATATATATATATATATATATATAATTTTAGCAGTACCTTTCTATTTTATATTAATAAAAAAAACAGAAGGTTGCAACAGATCAAAACTTGATGGCATCATCCTGCCCGAAGGAAACTAGGTCTGTTGTCCACCTTAAAGAGTTAAAAGCCATCTAGTATTGGAAAATTTTAAACCGTCTAATAACCGCTATGTCCATTCTAATATTTCTAACAAATTCTATCTCTAAATAGTAAATGTTATCCACAAAATATATAAGAAACCTAAGGATGTATATTGTCAAACATTTGAAGATTCAAGAGGTGCTAGAGCTTTGACACAAGAGCTAGGCATATCCACCTGATGCATTGTTTGCAACTGATGCTCTGTTCGTCCAAGATGAGCTATAACATGATGATGCGAAACAAAGATCTCTTATATCTCTCTTTTGATATCTTGCAAAACTGAAACCACTTTGGAGTCTCCTCCCATTTCATGCAATCTCATGACAGCTTTGGCCAAAATGTATTTAAGCATCCAATATGTGTGAATAGACTGATAAAAAAGGGACTGTCTCCCTCTTGTATTTCTAGGGTCTTTAATGAAGTCCATTGATTCTTCTTGTATATATATCTCCTCTTTGTTGTTGCAGTCTCTCTCCCAGCCCTAAATAAGATTCCAAACTTAAGTCAGATTACCTATAGAATATACATCAAAGAGGTTTTCCATAACCTCTTTGTTTGATTTTCTTCCTCACTTGCTAGACCCTGCAATGGGCTTAAGAAGCTTATGTTTCCCTTTATCCTTTTCCTCGCTCTTGGTCGTTTGTCCTTTAACCATATTTGTATGCCAAAGTAAAAACAACTGACTGTGCTATTGCAAATCCTTAAACAACGATTGGGGAACAACTGTTGTTAATTTAAAGAGGCCTGCATATCGCAAGAAAAAGTCAATAACTATTTTGATAGGTCCCAAAGGAACCGTCGTTACCAAGTAATAGTCAACCCTGATATTCCTTCTGAAGGTGGTAAAACTACATGAAGCCTTGTGATGAAGATTGAAATGGAGGATGAGATTATAAGAGTTGAGGTTAGGAAGTGAGGGGAAAAAAATCATACTTTGCAACTCCTAGATCCTCAAACAATGAGGACGGGGGTGTGACCCAGTTAAATAGAGGCTCTTGTAACCCTCTCAATTAATTATACAACCAGATTCAGAGCCATTAATAGTATGCTGAGGCATTAAGACACAAAATTTCTCCCACAGACCTTGCAGAGAGCCATTCTGTTTATAGAATAAATGAGGGAGAGCTATTACAGAGACACACATACAAAAAGCACCATTAACAGGGTGGTCTTGCTTAGTCATGCATGCTAACTCATTGCATCTACGCGGAAGCCTGCATCCCATCATTACATACCCCAATCAGGGCACAGACGGATTGGGAGCCATCATGACAAAGAAATTGGAAAAGAGGTTTGGCAGAAGAGGGCGACAAGGTTAGCAAGGCAAGAGTCACTAAGACATCAAGTAATTGACTCAAGCAGAGAGACACAAAAACAAAAAACCTTCTCCATTTATTAAATATTTTATATTTTTACGAATTATATGTTCAAGATTTAACTTCTTAAAATTATTTATTTAAAATTGTATTACTATAAGAAATATAATTTTTGATGTCTATCTATTCTCAATTTGTCCCAAGGTGCTAGCTTGATTCTTTCACTCTCTTTGAAATCTTGTAATGATGTGTCATTATTATTGCTATATGTTTGAAATCTTGTTACCAGATAAACAATAATTGTAACGCAAACTTATAGAGGTATGACCCTTGATAGGCTAGAATTTGAATTTCCAATTGCTATATGCCCCATGCCATTAGCCAAACCCATTTGAAAACAAAGGAGAATGCAAATATAAAAGCTTCCTTGCCAGCTAATATGAAATAGGAAACCATTGAGTTGATCAGATATATCAGGTCAATAAGAATAACAATGAGAACTTGATTGCACTAACAAGTAATTTATTAGTATTAAAAGAACAGGAAGATAATGCACATAATTCCTATTTTACTTAAATAAAGGGCAGATATGGATATCATCCTTTTGTTTTCCTTTTTTTGGTAGAGTACATTGAGTTAGTGTTAAGATGGATGTTAGGAATCAAATAGCTGTAAACATTAGTGGATAGTTCAGGCCGCGCATTTTCACATCAAAATTTATTTTTCAAAAATTTAACATGAAAAATTCTCATAACAAACATATTTCGTATACTTCCCTAAGGGCTTCTACGTTTGCCTATCATATACGGAAGAAATCCTTCATGTTCTTAGTTATGGCAGCTATAGCGCTTTGCTTCTGGAGAACAAATTTTCTGAGTAGTATTTCACAAACAGATGGGTAAGATATATATGCAATCTTTTTCCAAAAAAATATCCAAATATATTAGAATCGGAACGGCTTTTCATCATATATTAATTTTTTTCATTCCATGATGTAATTATCATGATATTTTTAAATGAAATGGAGACTGCGCTGAATTCGAACCAATGGTGGATGGCTGATGCTAGAGATGCAAACGAAAACAGGAAGATCTCTGAAAAAAGAAAATGAACCTGTAAGTTAGCGATAAGTGGATTAGTATAATTATTCAATTTGTGGTCGATAGGCAACTACAATCAGAGATTGGAACCTTTTCTCCATTTACACCAAAAGAAAATCCTATGTTAAAATATGCAACTCTAACTTTCATCAAATATCTGCCTGCACACATCTCCTATGATAAAAACCAATTTAACACTATCTTATTACTCGAGAAACAATGAATTGGGGCTTATTACCCAAGACCCCAACAAATATGCCTAACACAATGCAATCCTGTAGTCGCAATTAATAGGTTATAGGAAACGATTTCCAATTAATAGGTTCCAGAAAAGTAGTAGCCAATATGATAATTGAGCTCAATCGTGTCGGATTCATATTGTAATTAATTTTTTAAATAAATTAAAATATTCAACTCAATTGTGTCTAATTATAATTATTCATATAGGTATCTTTTTATTGGAATTAGTCACTTTAATAATTTTGCTAATTAATTTTTTTTATCTTACTGTCTAAATTGAAAGATATCAGTCTATATTCTCATCGTCTTCACTATATTAATGAATAAAAATCAAAATCATAACTTCTTTGCATATCTAAATCATATGTTTAAACCTTGATTAAAATAATTTTTACCAAATCATGATTAAAATTTCACTGTGTCTTTTATGTATCAAAATAAAAATAAATATCAAATTAAAAATAAAAATACATTGAAACTTGGCTCTTGTTAATCCCATAACCTAAAATATGTGTTACTTTTGTGGTGTAACCATCTTTATTTAAATTTAACTTTTAAGGAGGTTTTATTTATATTAAACATTTTATAGTAAACAATGAAATTAAAAATACATTCAAAATTTAAATATTGGCATGTCCAGTAAAACATGGTCTAGTAGTTCACCTTTGAATTATTGCAGCGATCTCCATTTACATTTTAATGTAACTGTAATAGTATTTTTTTCAATATTTTGATATCTAATTTGTTTTTTTAGTTATTAAGTTTTAATATAATAAGATAAATTTTAGTAGAAATTCTTTTGGTAATAATCACATTCACAGGAACGTGGTCGACCCGTTTCGAACCAACCAGTGTGGTTCATCATCAGGACTATGTGAGAGATCAGATCCAGACATTAAGTATAAATAGATGTAGAAATGGCTCAACTAGCCGTTAGGATAACGGCTAGTTTGACTTTTAAAAAAGAAAATATTCCAATATTTATTTAATTTAATTAATTTTTATTTATTTATTTATTATTATTTTATTTATTTATAAATTCTTTAGTATATTTATACAACTAATTAACCAATTAATTAATATAATGGTAATTAATTTAACAAATTATGGTGTATATATGTATATTTTCCTTATTGATTATATAATAATCAATTATTATTAATAAATAAAAATAAATAAAATTAATTATTATTCAAATAATTTAATAATAACAAATTACCAATCAAATAATCAAACACTGAGTTTAAAAAATAAAAATAAATAAATAATAATAATAATAATAAGAATAAGAATTATTATTATTATTATTAAGCATAATAATAATTTAAAAAATAAAAATAAACTAAATAAATAAATAAATCAGGACGAAAATAAAAATCTTTAATCCATAAAAATAAATAAAAGCTGAAAAAAAAAGAAAAAAAAGAAAAATATATATATATATATATATATATATATATATATATATATAATAATAATAATAAATAAATAAAAATAAAAACAAATAAATAAATTAATTAATTAATTAAAAATAAATAAATAAATAAATAAAATCAAGAATGTAAGGCAGGAATCCAGCACCTGCTGATATTCCAATCGTCATCTCTAGTGAGATTAACGGGCCTTTTCTAAATTTCAATGGCCTCTCTCAACTTACGATGATGGAAATGGTCGATTCTAGCAATGACCTTAGCATCTTCTATGCAAACATGATGGTTAGTCTTTTCTGCATGCTCAGCTAAGGCGGTTGAGCGAGATCTTCTGTGCTTGATATCAGTAGCATGCTCATAGATCCTTTGATTAATCGATCGACCAGTCTCACCAATGTAAGGAGTCCCACAGGAACAAGGAATGGTGTAGACACCTTTTCCATCTATTTATACTTAATGTCTGGATCTGATCTCTGAACCACACTAGTTGGTTCGAAACGTGTCGACCACGTTCCTGTGCATGTGATTATTAACGAAAGAATTTCTACTAATTTATATGATGGATCACAGAAATTTAGATTCCAAAAAAAGATAAATTTTATCATTAAATTTGTATTTAGGTATTTAGTTTTTTTATTGGATTTAGTCTATTATTATTGTTATTAGGTTTTAATTAATGTAGTAAAAATAATATTTTCTTTATAATAATATAATATTTTATTAAGAATTTTATAATATTAATAATAATTTTATTAAGTTTATAATAATATTAGTTTTTGATAGTTTTTAAACCATAAATTAGTTTTAGAATTTCTTTAATTTTATAACAAAATAGTAATAATAATTTTAATAACATTAATAATTAATAATTAATATTTTAATATTAATATTATTATTTTTAATTGATTAATATTAATATTGATGTTAATATTAATAATAGTATTAATATTAATTAATAGTATTATTTTTATGAGTATTAATTAATTATTTATTAATATTATTAATATACTTAGTGTATTAAGGTAAAAGTATATATTCACCAACTATGTTTTATTTTTTAATTTTAGATTATTTATACTTTATAATATTAAGTTTTTCTAAATTTTAATTTTCATATTTTTATAATATTACGTTTTCTAATTTAGAACCCTAATATTATAAACTGAATATTAAAAACCCTACAATAATAAAAATGACATTAATAATATTAACATTTTAATATAAGCTAAAAATAATATTAATAGTTAGTATTTAAATAATGATGATTATGATTTATACTAAAAATGATATTAATAATGAAAATAACATTTTAATTATTATTAAAAATAATATTATTAGTAACATTATTAATAACAATAACAATATTATTAAAAACATCTTTAATACAATATTCACCATGTTTATTTAAAATTAATTTTTATAATTGTATTAATAATAATAAGTTTCAAACATAATTAAGGTTTATTAAAATTATTAATAACATTTATATTATAACAATAATATTAATATCATTTTATTAATAATATTAATATGATTAATTACATTAATATTGTTAATATAAATTTTATTAACATTAATATTGATAAATAACATTAATAATGTTTTCTTTATAATAATAAATATATTTTTTATTAATATATATATATATTTTTAATTATATTAACTCTAATAATAGGATGATTAATATTATGAATGATATTACTATTGATATCAAAATTAGCATTATTAATATAAATAGTATTAAGATCATTAGTTATAAATAATGTTATTGATACTAATAAATAATATTAATATTATTAGTGATAAATAACAATATTAAGATTTTCATTGTAATCATTTTAATCAAATATGATAAAACAATCTAAACCATGTCCATACATGGTCGAACATTGCCATCATAGTTAATGATTGTCACTAATGCTCGAAAATACACAACCATAGCTAGTCGTATTCAACCATAGTAGCGTATGGTTAAACGTGGTCAACCATAGTAGTCTATTTTCAACCTTGCTCAACCATAGTAACATGTGGTCATCCTTGGTAAACCATAGTAACCTATGGTCATCCTTGGTCAACCATTGTAATCATTCTAATAAAACGTAGAAAAACAAAAGCAACCATGGTCATACATGGTCAAACCTTTCCAACATAGTTAATCATTGTTACTCATTGTTGGAATACACAACATTACTTAACCATATTTAATCATGGCTATTATTTATAATACTAACCCTAAGGTTTAATATTATTCCATTGGGTTTATAATGTTAGCGTTTAATAAACCATGGGTTTTATTAATATTTTGGATTTATATTATTAATCCAAAGGATTTATAATGTAAATCCCTTAGGTTTATAATATTAGTCTTAGGGTTTTTAATACTTTGGTTTATAATACTAATACAAGGGTTAATAATATTCCATTGGGTTTATAATGTTAGGGTTTAATAAACTCTTGGGTGTAGTAATATTTTGAACTTATAATATTAATCTCAAACATTTATAATATGTATCCCAAATATCCCTTGGGCTCTTTTCATCCGTTTGGTTTCTAATATTAATCCCTTAGGTTTATTAATTGTTTGAGTTTATAATATTGATAATCCTTTATGTTTATTGATCCCTTTGATTTATAATATCAATTTCTTAGATTTATAATATTAATAATCATGACGGTCTATTAATCCCTTGGGTTTATTAATCCCTTGAATTTCTAGTATCAATAAACTCTCAAGGGTTAATTAATATTTTGGGTTTATAATATTAATATCAAGGGTTTATAATATTAATCTCGTGGGTTTATAATATTCAAATCCCACGGTTTATAATACTAACCCTAGGGTTTAATATTATTTTCTTGGATTTATAATGTTAGGGTTTAATAAACCCTTGGGTTTGTTAATATTTTGGATTTATAATATTAAACCCAAGGATTTATAATATTAATCCATTGTGTTTATAATATTAATCTTATGGTTTATAATACTTTGATTTATAATATTAACCGTAGGGTTCATAGTACATTGGTTTATAATACTAACCCTAAGGTTTAATATTATTCCATTGAGTTTATAATTTTAGGGTTCAATAAACCATTGATATTATTAATATATTGTGTTTATAATAGTAATCCCAAGGAATTATAATGTTAGTCCTTTTGGTTGATAATATGATTGAATGTGGTCTACCGTTGCCAAAATGTGGAGCCATAATCTATTATAGAAAACCCTTTGGTTTATTAGTTCAATTGGTTTATAACATTAATAATCCCTTGGTTTTATTAATCTCTTCATTTTAAAATATTGATTAGATTATGGTACATTAATATTTTAGGTTTTTGTGTTTAAAATATTAATTCTTAGGGTTTATTAATCTCTTGTGTTTTTAATATTAAACCCTTGGCCTTATTGATCCCTTATGTTTTTAATATTTATCCCTTGGGTTCACCAATTCCTTTAGTTTATAATATTAAACCCTTTGGTTTATTAGGTTTTTCGATTTATAATATTAATAATCCCTTTGGTTTATTAGTCCCTTGAGTTTAAAATATTGATTAGATTATGGTATATTAATTTTTTAGGTTTTTATGTTTAAAATATTAATTCTTAGGGTTTATTAATATATATTGTTTTTAATATTAAACTCTTGGCCTTATTGATCCCTTAGGTTTTTAATATCTATCCCTTGGGTTCACCAATTCCTTTAGTTTATATTATTAAAACCTTTGGTTTATTATTTCTTTTGGTTTATAATATTAATAATTCCTTGGGTTTTTAATCTTTTCAGTTAAAAATAATTATTAGATTTTGGCATATTAATTTTTTAGGATTTTGTATTTAAAATATCAATTTTTAGGGTTTATTAATCTCTTATGTTTTTAATATTAAACCCTTGGCCTTACTGATCCCTTAGGTTTTTAATATTTATCCCTTGGGTTCACCAATACATTTAGTTTATAATATTAAACCCTTGGGTTTATTAGTTTATCTTGTTTATAATATTTATAATCCCTTTCCTTTATTAATCTCTTGACTTTAAATTATCGTTTATTAGGGTTTATTAATTTCTTAGGCTTTTGAGTTTTAAAATATTAATTCTTAGGGTTCATTAATCTTTGAGTTTTCTAAATCTTTGGGTTGGTAATATAAGGCGTTAAATATTAGTCATACAGTTTAATATTAATGCATGGTCCAATGTCATATTATGAAAAACATTGTCTAAATATGAAAACCAACCATGTGAGACCATTTTTAATCAACGTTAATCGTATTTGATCAAGGTCTCCCATGGTCGAATGTCACATTGTGACAAACATTGTCTTTATATGAAAATCAACCATGGCCAACCATCGTCATTCTTCGTCCAACGTCGCATTGTGACAACAATTGTCTCAATGTTTAAATCAAGCATGCTCAACCATGTTTATCTTACAGTTTATAGTATTTATCTAAAGGTTTTATATACTTGAGGTTTATAATATTAATATCTTATCTTTAATATTATTCCCTTGAGTTTATAATATTAATAATCATGTGATTTTATCAATTATTTCTGTTTAAGATATTAATTTGTAGGCTTTGTTAATATATATATTTTTTTAATATTGATCCCTGAGGTTTTTAATATTTATCCCTTGGGTTCACCAATTCCTTGGGTTTGAAGTATAAAACCCTTGCGTTTATTAGTTATTTTGATTTATAATATTAATAATCTCTTTTGTTTTAAAAGAAGAAGAAATCTCTTGAGTTAAAAATATTGATTCTTAGGGTTTATTAATTTTTTAGGTTTTTGTGTTTAAAATATTAATTCTTAGGTATTATTAATCTCTTGTGTTCTTAATATTGATCCCATGGACTTATTTATCCCTTGGGTTCACCAATTATTTTGGCTTATAATATTAAACCCTTGGTTTTATTAGTTCTTTCCATTTATAATATTAATAACTCCTCGGGTTTATTAATCTCTTGAGTTGAAAATATTAGTTTTTATGCTTTATTAATCTCTTGAGTTTAAAATATTAATTCTTAGGTTTTATTAATTTCTTGGTTTATAATATTAATATTTATCCATTGGGTTCACCAATTCCGTTAGCTTATAATATTAAACCCTTGGGTCTATTAGTTTTTTTGGTTTATAATATTAATAATCCCTTGGGTTTATTAATCTCTTGAGTTTAAAATATTGATTAGATTATGGTATATTAATTTTTTAGGTTGTTATTTTTAAATATTAATTCTTAGAGTTTATTAATCTCTTTGGTTTTCAATATTAAATCCTTGGCCTTATTGAGCCTTTAGGTTTTTAATACTTATCCCTTGGGTTAACCAATTCCTATAGTTTATAATATTAAACCCCTTGGTTTATTAGTTCTTTCGGTTTATAATATTAATAATTCATTCGGTTTATTAATCTCTTCAGTTTAAGATATTGATTAGATTATGCTATATTATTTTTTTATGTTTTTGTGTTTAAAATATTATTTCTTAGGGTTTATTAATATCTTGTGTTTTTAATATTAAATCCTTGGTTTGATTGATCTCCTAAGTTTTTAATATTTATCCCTATGGTTCACCAATTCCTTTAGTTTATAATATTAAACCCTTGGGTTGATTAGTTTTTTTGGTTTATAATATTTATAATTCTTTTGCTTTATTAACCTCTTGAGTTTAAATTATTAGTTATTAGGGTTTATTAATTTATTATACTTTTGAGTTTAAAATATTAATTCTTAGTGTTTAATAATCTTTGAGTTTTCTAAATATTTGGGTTGGTAATATTAGGCATTTAATATTAGTCATACACTTTAATATTTATGCATGGTCGAATGCCATATTATGAAAAATATTGTGTCAATATGAAAACAAACCATGGGAGACCATTGTTAATCATCATTATTCGTATTTGACTAAGGTCTTCTATGGTCAAATGTTCCATTGTGACAAATATTGTCTCAATATGAAAATCAACCATGGCCGACCATCGTCATTCTTCGTCCAACGTTGCATTATGACAATAATTGTCTCAATGTTTAAATCAAGCGTGCTCAACCATATTTATTTTATGGTTTATAGTATTTCTCTAAAGGTTTTTATGTACTTGATGTTTATAATATTAATCTCTTAGATTTAATATTATTCCCTTGGGTTTATAATATTAATAATCATGTGATTTTATCAATCCTTTCTTTTTAATATATTAATTTGTAGGCTTGTTAATCTCTTTTATTTTTAATATTGATCCCTTCCACGTACTAATCCCTTAGAATTTTAATATTTATCCCTTGGGTTCACCAATTCCTTGAGTTTGAAATATAAAACCTTTTTTTAATTAGTTATTTTGGTTTATAATATGAATAATACTTTTGGTTTTATAATCTCTTGAGTTAAAAATATTAATCCTTAGAGTTTATTATTTTTTTAGGTTTTCGGGTTTAAAATATTAATTCTTAGGGTTTATTAATATCTTGTGTTCTTAATATTGATACCTTGGCCTTATTTATCCCTTAGGTCTTTACTATTTATCCCTTGGGTTCACCAATTCCTTTGGTTTGTAATATTAAACCCTTGTTTTGATTAGTTCTTTTGGTTTATAATATTAATAACTGCTTGGGTTTCTTAATCTCTTGAGTTTAAAATATTAATTCTTATGCTTTATTAATATCTTGAGTTTAAAATATTAATTCTTAGGGTTTATTAATTTCTTGGTTTATAATATTAATATTTATCCCTTGGGTTCACCAATTCCTTTAGCTTATAATATTAAACCTTGGTGTTTATTAATTTTTTTGGTTTTGTAATATTAATAATCCCTTGATTTTATTAATCTCTTGAGTTTAAAATATTTATTAGATTATGGTATATTAATTTTTTAGGTTTTTATGTTTAAAATATTAATTCTTAGGGTTGATTAATCTCTTTTGTTTTTAATATTAAACCCTCTGCCTTATAGTTCCCTTGGGTTTTTTATATTTATTCCTTGGGTTCACCAATTCCTTTAGTTTATAATATTAAACCCTTTGGTTTATTAGTTCTTTTGGTTTATAATATTAATAATTCCTTGGTTTTATTAGTCTCTCGAGTTTAAGGCATTGATTATATTATGGTATATTAATTTTTTTGTTTTTTATGTTTAAAATATTAATTCTTAGGGTTTATTAACCTCTTTTGTTTTTAATATTAAAACCTTTGCCTTATTGATCCCTTGGGTTCACTAATTCCTTTAGTTTATAATATTAAACCCTTGGGTTTATTAGTTTTTTTGGTTTATAATATTTATAATCCCTTTGGTTTATTAATCTCTTGAGTTTAAATTATTAATTATTAGGGTTTATTAACTTCTTAGGATTTGAGTTTAAAATAATAATACTTAGGGTTTACTAATCTTTTAGTTTTTGAAATATTTGTGTTGGTAATATAAGGCATTAAATATTTGTCATACAATTTGATATTAATGCATGGTCCAATGTCATATTAGGAAAAACATTGTGTGAATATGAAAACCAACCATGGGAGACCATTTTTTATCATCATTATTATTATTTGATCAAGGTCTTCCATGGTCGAATATCACATTGTGAAAAACATTGTCTCAATATGAAAATCAACTATTGCCAATCGTCGTCATTCTTCGTCCAACGTCACATTGTGATAACAATTGTCTCAATGTTTAAATCAAGCATCCTCAACCATGTTTATTTTACGGTTTATAGTATTTATCTAAAAGTTTTTATGTACTTGACGTTTATAATATTAATCTCTTAGCTTTAATATTATTCACTTGGGTTTATAATATTAATAATCATGTGATTTTATCAATCCTTTCTATTTCAGATATTAATTTGCAGGCTTTTTTAATCTCTTTTGTTTTTAATACTGATCCCTTCCACTTTTTTATCCCTTAGGTTCACCAATTCCTTTGGTTTGAAACATAAAACCTTTGGGTGTTTTAGCTATTGTCGTTTATAATATTGATAATCCCTTTGGCTTCAAAATCTCTCGAGTTAAAAATATTAATCCTTAGATTTTATTAATTTTGTAGGTTTCTTCATTTAAAATATTAATTCTTAGGGTTTATTAATCTCTCGTGTTATTAATATTGACACCTTGGCCTTATTTACCCCTTAGGTCTTTAATATTTATCCCTTGGGTTCACCAATTCCTTTGGTTTGTAATATTAAACCCTTGATCTTATTAGTTCCTTTGGTTTATAATATTAATATCTCCTTGGGTTTATTAATCTCTTGAGTTTAAAATATTAATTCTTAAGGTTTATTAATTTCTTGGTTTATAATATTAATATTTATCTCTTGGTTCACCAACTTTTTTAGCTTATAAAATTAAACCCTTGTGTTTATTAAATGTTTTGGTTTATAATATTAATAATCCCTTGGGTTTATTAATCTCCTGAGTTGAAAATATTAATTAGATTATGGTATGTTAATTTTTTAGGTTTTTATGTTTAAAATATTAATTATTAGGGTTTATTAATCTATTTTGTTTTTAGTATTAAACCCTTGGTCTTATTGCTCTCTTAGGTTTTTAATATTTATCCCTTGGGTTCACCAATTCCTTTAGTTTATAATATTAAACCCTTTGGTTCATTAGTTCTTTTGGTTTATAATATTAATAATTGCTTGGGCTTATTAATCTCTTGAGTTTATTATATTGATTAGATTATGGTGTATTAATTTTTTAGGTTTTTGTGTTTAAAATATTAATTCTTAAGGTTTATTAATCTCTTTTGTTTTTAATATAAAACCCTTGGCCTTATTGATCCCTTCAGTTTTTAATATTTATTCCTTGGATTCACCGATTCCTTTAGTTTATAATATTAAACCCTTGGGTTTATTAGTTCTTTTGGTTTATAATATTTATAATACATTTGGTTTATTAACCTCTTGAGTTTAAATTATTAATTATTAGGGTTTATTAACTTTTTAGGCTTTTGAGTTTAAAATATTAATTCTTAGGATTTAATAATCTTTGAGTTTTCTAAATATTTGGGTTGGTAATATTAGGCGTTAAATATTAGTCATACGCTTTAATATTAATGCATGGTCCAATGTCATATTATGAAAAACATTGTGTGAATATGAAAACCAACCATGGGAGCTCATTGTTAATCATCGTTATTCTTATTTGATCAAGGTCTTCCATGGTTGAATGTCACATTGTGACAAATATTGTCTCAATATGAAAATCAAACATGGCCAACCATCGTCATTCTTCATCCAACGTCGCATTGTGACACCAATTGTCTCAATGTTTAAATCAAGCATGCTCAACCATGTTTATTTTATGGTTTATAGTATTTATATAAATTTTTTTATATACTTTAGGTTTATAATATTAATTTCTTATCTTTAATATTATTCCCTTGAGTTTATAATATTAATAATCATGTGAGTTTATCAATCCTTTATGTTTAAGATATTAATTTGTAGGCTTTTTTAATCTCTTTTTTTTTTAATAGTGATCGCTTCACCTTAGTGATCCTTAGGGTTTTTAACATTTATCCCTTGGGTTCACCAATTCCATGGGTTTGAAATATAAAACCCTTGGGTTTATTAGTTATTTTGGTCTATAATATTAATAATCCCTTTGGTTTTAAAATCTCTTGAGTTAAAAATATTAATTCTTAGCGTTTATTATTTTTTTAGGTTTTTGTTTCAAATATTAATTCTTAGGGTTTATTAATCTCTTGTGTTCTTAATATTGATCTCTTGGCCTTATTTATCCCTTAGGTCTTTAATATTTATCCCTTGGGTTCACCAATTCCTTTGGTTTGTAATATTAAACCCTTGGATTTATTAGTTCTTTTGGTTTATAATATTAATAACTCCTTGGGTTTATTAATCTCTTGAGTCTAAAATATTAATTCTTATGCTTTATTAATATCTTGAGTTTTAAATATAATTTAGGGTTTATTATTTTCTTGGTTTATAATATTAATATTTATCCCTTGGGTTCACTAATTCCTTTGGTTTATAATATTAAACCATTGGGTTTATTACTTCTTTAAATGGTTTATAATATTAATAATATCTTGGGTTTATTTATATCTTGAATTTAAAATATCAATTATTATTAGGCTTTATTAATTTCTCATGTTTTTTTATTTTGAAATATTTATTCTTAAGGTTTATTAATATCTTATGTTTTTAATATTGATCTCTTATCTTTATTAATCATGTGAGATTATCATTCATTTTTATTTAAAATACTAATTCTTAGCTTTTATTAATCTCTTCTCTTTTTAATATGGATCCCTTGCGCTTCTTGATCTCTTAGTTTTTTAATATT
Source organism: Pinus albicaulis (assembly GCA_034641835.2). NCBI lineage: Eukaryota > Viridiplantae > Streptophyta > Pinopsida > Pinales > Pinaceae > Pinus > Pinus albicaulis. Next base: position 603,433,569 of record CM076576.1, read on the forward strand.
TTCCCCTTGAGTTCACCAATTCCTTGGTTTTATTAGTTCTTTTGGCTTATAATATTAATAATCTCTTGGGATATTAGTAAGAGATATATACTTATTATAAATAGTATTAAAATACTATTATTAAGTTATATTTGAATTTTAGTATAGTTTGAATTATAACTATTAATGTATTGAAAAAATGTAATAATATTTTATTATCAAGTAATATATATATATATATATATATATATATATATATATATATATATATATATTAGTTTAATATATAGTATGCATATAGTTAATATTATTAATATATTTTAAAAAAGATATAAAAAATATATTGTTAGTTATATTGATAAATATATAATGATTATTTTGGTAAAATACATGTGGTGGGTGGTGGATATAGGCTTATCGGGGTATATCAACCAAATTGGTGAATGTGGTTGAAAATATATTTCATATATGCCTATCAGCGTATTCAACCACATTGGTAAATGTGATTGTGCTAGTTCATATTATAATTAATTTTTTTAAATAAATAAAAAAATTTATTTGTAATTTTGAAATGGATTAATTCCAACTGTTTTAATTTATTTTTTAGGGTTTTTGTGGGTTTTCTAGCTTATTTTCTTGTTTAAATTACTTATAATTCAACATAAATTTGTTAGAAGTTTAAGTTTTGAAATATTTACAATTATAAAATCAGTTTTTGAATTATCAATCTTTTAAATAAAATCAATTTTCCAATTATCAATGTTACAAATATTCCAAAATAAATAAATAAATAAATAAATAATCCAATATATACATTTCAATTTTCAATGTTGCTTAATGATAACCCTCCATCTGCAATCGGTAGAATAATATTTTAATTATCTTCAACACACAATAATATGGAGAAGACGACACTACTCTACTGCATGTTCATCTGTAGGGATTTTGAGTTTCACATCACAAATTCATATTTTCATGTTCATCTATAGGGATTAATGATTTCATGTTTGACTTTTGGAACTCATATTTCACTTATCCTCCCAAAGTGAAAGTTGAAGATAAACGAAAGGCATTAGCATCAAACCTTAATTGAGAAACATGACAGTTAGTACATGGATAATAATATATAATTAGGGACCTGCATTGAAAGAAAATATGGCATCATAAGGACTTCAACAGCTTTGAAAGCTTTGAACTGGGGTGGGATGGCATGAATATCAAGGTCGAAAATGCAGAGAAAAATATGCTCACAGAATAATTGAAAGGAAAATAAAAAATATTGTTACCTGGTTAAAAAGAAAAATGATGGAGCTTATTAAGAAGAGGAGGAGAAAGATTTGCACACTTGGATGCCCAAGGAGGAGGAAGTGAACTGAGCATGATATTAGCGGAGGAAGTATGTCAACCAGTATAAAATAACTAATTTCGCATAATATTTTAGCATTGCAACTCTGCTTTGGCTTATGGCAGTTCATAAAGCTCACACCACTTGAGGAACTCATACAAGACATAGTATGCTGGTTCTGGTGACCCATTGGACTCTCCCCATTATATTATTGGTAGCAACATTGTGAATAACTTGGGAATGTTACAACTGAGAATAACTTGGGAGAGTCCCAACTGCGGCAGCAATAAGATGACTACGCCTTCCGCCAATTGGTCTAACCTTCAAGAACTGCCATAAGGCAAGGCAGGGTTGAAGGTTAATAAAATGTTAGTCAAAACTAATTCTGTTTCAACTTTCTGTTGGAATTTAATTCCAACTGCCTGCACAGAACAGCAGGACGGCGAAGTAAATGGTGATGGGAATGAAGAGACATCAATTTTAATTATGATCTGAATTTCTTGAAGGTCGGTGGTAGCAAATCTCCAGTTCTCTTCACACTCAACCTCACGTATTAAAGTTTCTACACCCACGTTCTTATTTGCATTCATCTACCGCATTAAACTCCACCAAACATATTCATTGCACAACAGCAATATTCTGGGGGATCATCCAAGCTTGAGAAGCAAAGGGGAAGGCAACCCCTGGAGGGGGTGATGTCACTCACCTCTGGACGCACAATAGTAATTTTGGGAGGTAAAGGGAACTCGCATGAATAGTCTCCACACAGCCCCCAGAAATTATGAAGGCAATAAGGTTTTTAACCTTAGCATAAAGTTTTTGATTTAATTTTCTTTTAGGCATCATGTTTTGATGTTTTACGTTGGGTTAATTTTATTTTTCCACAGTACATTTGTTTTAAATTTGGTTAAATATATATTCTGATATATATTATAAATATGGAATATTTATAATATATATGTGTGTGTGTGTGTGTAATGTCTTATATGCCATGAGCATTATGAGTTGCTGTGTATTGTGATTTCTAGCCAGAAGGTAGAAAACAAAGACAGAGATAGAGAGAGCAAATTTTGTTGTGAGTGAAATAGTGAAAGAGTGAGCTGCATGTGTAGCAGCCAAAAAAAGTTATTTATGTGAATCCAGAACACAGGATTTATGAAGAATGTCATTTTACAACAGTTAATTTTATGTTTAATGAAATAGCAGTGCTATACCTCATCTCTCTGTGTTGTAGAAGAGGAATTTTATTTTCCTCTGTGTGTTCGGAATTGTTCAGAAATTCAAACATAGTAGAGACTGCTCTTCACTGCAGAAGCTGTAAGAAGGATTTTTGTTGAAGGTTTCTCTTGCAAAGTGAAATTTCAACAAAGAAAAGTCAGTTACGATGGAAATAGCAGGCACCAGTCTGAAAAATCCCCAACTTCCACAGTTTAACAGGAAGAACCATGAATATTGGGTAATCCTGATGAGAGCCCTATTTGATTCACAGGACATATGGGAGCTAGTTGAGAATGGCTACCCAGAACCAGCAGACGCAACAACGTTGGTTGTTTTGACAATAGCATAAAGAGTTTTTTTAAAAGATAATAGGAAGAAGGACTCCAAAGCCCTCTTCTATCTTTTTCAATCAGTGCACGAGAGTATTTTCCCAAGGAATACAGTAGCAAAAAAGTCTAAGGAGGCATGGGATATTCTCAAAAAAGCCTATCAAGGCATCAAGAAGGTGAAGACAAAAAAGTTGTAAATGTTGAGGAGAGATTTTGAAACTCTCTGTATGAAAGAGTCTGAAAATATAGACTCATTATTCATGCATTTTTTTGGGTTGGTTACCCAGATAAGGTCTCATGGAGAGACACTTGAAGAAAGAAGAATTGTGGAGAAAATCTTGAGAATTCTACCCTCAAGATTTGATGCCATAGTAGTGGAAATAGAGGAGACAAAGGATCTCTCACTATTTATAGTGGATGAGCTGAGTGCATCCCTAATGTCTCATGAAAACAGACTGAAAAGTGGAACATATTCCTCATTGGAACAAGCTTTCAAGACTCAAATGTATTTTGACCAAGGCAAAGGTCAAGGCACAGTAAACAACAGAGGAAGAGGAAGAAGCCAAAACAGAAGAAGAAACATCCCTACAAGTTCGAGAGGAAGGGGCAGCAATCAGAACCAGAATGAAGGCTCAAGCCAACATCAAGCTCATGGAAAAAGGTATGATAAATTCCAAGTCCAATGTCATTATTGTAAAAAATATGGGCACTATTGCAATGAATGTAGGAAAAAGAAAAATGACATGAATAATAAGTAGAATTCTAATTTTACAAAAGAAGAAAAGAACCAGAAGAATGTGCTATTAACATGTAATGTAACACAAGATAAAAAAACAGATGTATGGTTCTTAGATTCAGGTTTTAGTAACCACATGACTAGAAACATAGAAATGTTTGCCAATCTAGATGAAAATATTAAATCCGAAGTAACAACAAGAATTGATAGTAAGATATCTATCAAGGGAAAAGGCAGAGTAAGTATCCTGACAAGAAATGGAGAACAAAATTTTGTGCCAGATGTATATTATGTACCTGGCTTGAAATGCAATCTTTTCAGCATTAGACAACTCATTGACAAGGGCTACAATTTATTTTTTAAAGATGATGTATGCACAATCATGGACATACCTCTAAGAAAGAAAGTCATTGCAGAGGTGTAGATGACAAGCAATAGGATGTTTCCACTCAAGCTCAGATCAAACTTGAAGGAAAGAAGAAATGTAGCAGTTGTAACACAAGAGGTCTTTCAAGAGGAAGTGAAAGATGAAAACTGGTTATGGCACTTGAGATTTGGACATCTCAATTTCGGAGGCCTGAACTTGTTGCACAGAAAGGGAATGGTAAAAGGATTACCACTGATTGAGAAATTGGACAACCTTTGTGAAGGCTGCATCTTGGGCAAACAACATAGAGAATGATTTCCAATAGGGAGGAGTATAAGGGTGAAGGCACCCTTAGAAATTGCCCACTCTATTCTGTGTGGAACAATGCAAACACCATCTTTAGCTGGAAACAAATATGTTTTGACATTCATAGATGATTACACCAAAAATAAATGGGTTTATTTCTTGAAACATAAGAGTGAAATGTTTGAACAGTTCTGCCACTTCAAAGCTCTTGTTGAGAAGCAGAGTGGGCACTACATCAAAGTGCTAAGAATTTACAGAGGTGGATAATACATCTCCAAAGAGTTCCTACGGTTCTGTAGGGAGAATGGCATGCATAAGCAGTTTACCATAAGGTACACACAATAGCAAAACGATGTTGCAGAAATGAAGAATAGGACCATCATGGACATGGTCAGAAGTATGTTGAAGGCAAAACATTTGCCAAATGAGTATTGGGCTGAAGTTTTCAATTGTACAGTGTACATCTTGAATAGATGCCCAACGAAAGCTGTCATGAACAGAGTGCCGAAAGAAGCATGGAGCGGCATAAAGCAGCATGTCACCCACATGAAATTTTTTGGATGTGTGGCTTATGCACATGTTCCAAATCAATTGAGAAATAAATTGGATAGTAAGGGTGATAAATTTATCTTTGTTGGATATAGTGATGAGTCCAAGGCATACAAACTCTATAATCCATTCACCAATAAAGCTATAATCAGCAGAGATGTGTATTTTATTGAAGAAGAAGCTTGGGATGGAAGCTTAGATAAAATGGTGAATTTGAAGACATGTGTGTCTCATGAAGAAGAAGAGGAAGGGACAGAAACAAATAATCCCTCCATGGTGGCTCCTCCTCCACCACCACAAGCACAACAAACCACACCACAAGTTGGAAATAGAATAGCCTTGAGAAATCAAGGAAGTGCTTCTTCAAGCACACCACCGGGAACTGAAACTCCCTCGAGTTCAAGTGGAACTCCAAGTACACCAAGAAGACCGAGATTCAGAAATCTGAGTGAGATTTATGAACAAGGCGAGGTAAATGATAATGCCAGTCTGAACTCTTTATTTGCTTTTTATTGTCATGTAGATGACACAATTCATTTTTAAGATGTTGTAAAAGAGGAAAAATGGATTGAAGCAATGAATGAAGAAATTAGTGCAATAGAAAAGAGTAATACATGGGAATTAGTGGACCTCCCTAAAGGAAAATAAGTCATTGGAGTAAAATGGGTCTATAATACGAAGAGAAATGTTGAAGGCAAGAATGAAAGGCACAAGGCCAAAATTTTTGTCAAAGGCTACAAGTAGCAACAAGGAAGAGATTATGAAGAAATGTTTGCACCGGTTGCAAGGATGGAAATAGTGAGAACAGTGTTGTCCATAATAGCACAACACAAATGGAATTTTTACCAAATGGATGTGAAATTTTCATTCCTGAATGCAGTGTTGAAAGAAAAGGTATATGTTGAACAACCTCTAGGCTATGAGATTGAAGGCCAAGAGCACAAAGTATGCAAGTTGAAGAAAGCTCTTTATGGGCTGAAGCAAGCACCGAGAGCATGGTACAATAGGATAGATGCTTACCTGACAGAAAATGGATTTGAGAAATGTGATGGAGAACCCACACTCTACATAAAAAAAAAATGATGTTAATATTCTTATTGTTGTTTTATATGTAGATGATTTAATATTTACTAGCAATGAAGTTTCTCTGATTTTTTATTTTAAAGTAGTCATGAAGAGTGAATTTGAAATGACTGATTTGAGTTTTTTGAGATATTTTCTTGGAATAGAAGTAGAAAAAAAAGAAAATGTGCTTTTTATTTCCCAAGCAAAATATGTTGGAGGAGTGTTGAAAATATTCAACATGTAGAACAACAAGGTAGCTATAACTCCAACTGTCATGGGGTTAAAATATAGCAAAGAAGATAGCAGCAAGGATTTTGATCCTAGATTATACAAGAGGATAGTTGGCAGCCTTATTTATTTTACTACAACTAGGCCGGATATTATCCACACTGTAAGCTTAATTTCCAAATTTATGGAAAGGCCGAAAGAGACTCATTGGCAGGCAAGCAAGAGGATTATAAGGTATGTGAATGGAACAAAGGGGTATGATATTCCATACTCTCCATCTAAAAATTTTAAATTGACTGGTTACACTGACAATGATTGGGTTGGAAGTGTAGATGACAGGAAGAGAATATCTGGAAATGTGTTTCATTTGTGATCGGGAGTTGTTTCATGGGCTTCCAAGAAGCAACCAATATTTTCTTTATCAATAGCCGAGGCATAATATGTGGTAGCAACAACAGGAGCATGCCAAGAAGTATGGATGAGAAGAATGCTCAGAGACTTATGTCATGAACAGGAAAAAGGAACAACAATTTAATTTGATAATAGCTCAGAAATAGCTTTATCAAAGAATTATGTCTTCCATAAGAGAACAAATCATATTGATGCAAAATTTCATTTTATACGAGAACTGGTTAATAATGGTGAGATTGTTTTGCAGCACTGTAGGACAGAGGAGCAGTTTGCTGATATTTTAACAAAGCCATTAATGCATAAGAGTTTTAATTATTTAAGGAAATGCCTGGGTATGCAAGAAAACCTAGCAGCTGAAATTAATGGGGAGTGTTGGAATTTAATTCCAACTGCCTGCACAAAACAGTAAGACGGTGAAGTAAATGGTTATGGGAATGAAGAGACATCAAGTTTAATTCTGATGTGAATTTCTTGAAGGTCGGTGGCAGCAAATCTTTAGTTCTCTCCACACGCAACCTCTCGTATTCAAGTTTCTGTACCCACGTTCTTATCTGCATTCATCTACCGCATTAAACTCCACCAACCATATTCATTGCACAACATCAACATTCCGGGGGAGCATCCAAGCTTGAGCAGCAAAGGGGAAGGCAACCCCCGGAGGAGGTGACGTCACTCCCCTCTGGACCCACCACAGTAATTCCGGGAGGTAAATGGAACTCACGTGAATAGTCTCCAAGAAGCCCCCGGAAAGTATGAAGGGAATAAGGTTTTTAACCTTAACATAAAGTTTTTGATTTAATTTTATTTCCTGCATCATGTTTGAATGTTTTACGTTGGGTTAATTTTATTTTACCACGGTACATTTGTTTTAACTTCGGTTAAATATATATCAAATATATATTTTGATATATATTATAAATATGGAATATATATATATATATATATATATATATATATATACACGTAATGTCTTATATGCCATGAGCATTGCGAGTTGCTGTGTATTGTAATTTCTAGCCAGAGGAAAAAAACAAAGCCAGAGACAGAGAGAGCAATTTTCGCTATGAGTGAAATAGTGAAAGAGTGAATTGCGTGTGTAGCATCCATCAGAAGTTATTTCTGTGAATCCATAACATAGGAGTTTCGAAGACTGTCATTTTGTAACAATTATTTTTATGTTTAATGAAATAGAAATGTTATACCTCATCTCTCTGTGTCCACAATTTAATTTTTATTTTAATCTTTGCGTTGTAGAAGAGGAATTTTATTTTCCTATGTGTGTTCGAAATTTTTTAGAAATTCCAACACTTTCGTCCCTTGATGAACTTGCTCCACCAATGACATGCTTAGTTCAATACACGAGTGGTTCTCTCCTTCTCTAGCTCGCTCTATTAATCTTTCTCCCCATCCTCTATTTAATACTCTTCGTCACATTTATTTTCTACTAAGGAAGACATCTTTTCATTTTTTCATTTTTATTTTTTTTCCCTATGGGCATCTTCATCTTTCTTTTTTGGATCTTGATGTTCTCATCCATATGCTAGTTGGTTTGATTTTCAATTAATGTGTGATGTTGACGTGTGAAGTTGATCATCTTCTTTCACTTTTAGTTGAAAAGAAAAAGATGAATTCACTGAACCCTTACAGAGAACATGCAGAACAAGAAAGTTGTCTTCATCTTGGACTTCATCTTATTATGGGTTTGGGATCATATTGTAGATCCATTTTCATGTGAACAAAATCATTTTCGGAGATATTTTCTGCATGTATATCATTAGCAACCCATCACTGCTCATTTTTTAACTCACTCTCTGCTTCAATTTCTCAAGCATATTATTTCTATCACATTTATATTATTATTATTTTCTTCATCTTCTTGTGGGCACTATGATACTAGTTTGTGTTTACATCAACATGCCACTGAATTAGATTCGTCATGTACATGACAGGATAAATCCCTTTTCAGGGCATACTTGACATATATGGAAGACGCTATCATTTAAAAAATGGAGTGTTTTGGATCTACTACCATATATGTTATATTAAAAATGTCAAATGATGACTTACACTGAAAGTGAAAAATGAAAAAAAAACCAATATACGATCAAACAAATCCAAATTCTAAAATTTGTTTATAACAAGCATACGTTCGAAGTTTGGGAAAGGGAACACTGAAATAAATAAAATTGTCATTCAAAGATAATAGAAGTTTTTTTAAATAAAGATGTTGTTAGAGGATAATAGAAGCTTTTTGAATGGTTTATGAGTAATTAATAGAAAATCTATTTAATAGAGTCTAACCTATTAAATTTTTATTTTTGTTGTAGTTAATAAATTTTATCAATGAATGTAAAATTGTTAGATGAAACTATGTTTTTATTCTTGAGAAACATTATTTGAGCTCGAGTTTCTTGCACAAATATTTTGTAATTTTTTTTAAATAAATATAGTGAAAGTCAATTTTTCTATATAGTCTTAATTTTAGAAATCTAAATCAATTCTTCTAGAGATTTTAGAATATTAGTTAGAATTTTTATAGTCCTAGTCATAAGCCTAATTATTTACCTAAGGTGGTTGATAAGATTAAGTAGATAAGAAAGGATTATTCTCAATTGTCCAATAGGAAAATTCATCTTAACAAGTGAAAATCCGTGTATTATTGTTGTTACTTTGATAACTTCTAGAGGTTTCATGGTAGGATCAGAGTATCTAAATTAAAAGATGATTTGCTCCATGCTAGCAAATATTTATCTTTGTGATTAAACTAGCAATTTTGCGAGATGTTGCAAAGGAAAAGTTGCAAGTCTGTAGCATATGGAAAAAGAGCATAGATGAAGAGAGATATGATATGTATGTGAACTAGATGTTTCTTATATTGGAATTGTTTCCTTTGCAACATAAATTAATCCCTATAACAATAAGTAATAACCTAATTTAAGTCTACAGTAGGTTTACTAGGTCCTACATGAATGCAGACCCCCAATTTCATGAGGTTCAACAAAAACTGCTGCTACTCGTGTTAGATCAACAGATCATTAAATAGACAAAACAAATGGATGAGCTTGTTTTGGTTCAATTTCTTCAACGAGTGAGATCCTAAGCTATAAATGGTGATAATTCTAGCTATGGATCCCCTACATAATAGGAAAGGACTCTCAATACCCCATTAATGATCTTTCATATATGTGAGGGGACCTTCTAGAGAGCATGAAACTTAAACATCATACCAATTTTTTTCCAAATGGGTAGAGTTTATAAAGAGAGCTTGAATTTCAGTCTTCATTGAATGTTTATAACAAATATGTAAATGTTTTCTTCGAGATCAAGATCTTGAAAAAGAATCATAGAATCAGATAGATATGCCCTTTTTCTTCCATTATAATGTAATTGCAATCATTTTCCTCTAACAAGCTAGTAGAATTAGTTTTAATTCAAAGGAGATATGAGGCTTCCACAAAGCTGATAAAAACCCATCGTGAAAGACTCACAAACATGGAATGTACAAAAGAGCTACAAATTTCATCTTCATTCAAATGACTGAATGAGGCAAAAAAAGAATAACTTGAATATATCAAGCTAGAGACAAAAATATTTATGACATCAACATTTATCAAGTAGAAAAAATTTATGCATTCATCATTTATTATAATTAGAGAACCCAATTTCACTTTTACATTGAGGGATTTAGATCGAGGTTCAATGGTTAACTAGAATGGCCTAATTTGTATTGAAAGATGGGCACTATATTCATCAAATGTTCAAAAGGATTAAGGAAGATTCATGTGGGTGAACTTTGGCACCCTTAGAAACAAATCAGTAGTGGGAAGCTTCAACCTTAATTTATTTTAACTTAAAAATAACATCCTAAAATAAATAGACGACATTCTCATCCATATATACAAAGAGGTATAAAATCAATGTTCAAGGTGACATTACTTAGTAGCTCGACATGGTCATATCATCAAAATTCCATATTGGTGGAATATTTACATTCTCAGTCAAATAAGTTCCATTAACATTATCATGTCTAGTTGTTTTATGAGTTTTACATTCAAAATATGATGATTGAAGCAACCCGAGAAAACAATCCATGACCAATTCGTCAATTGAATTCGACTTTAAGGTATCCTAATTTGTTTGGGGATTCATAACCTTTTTTTCAATTAATGAGCTACCATCATGAGGAGTGCCTTAAGAGATAACCATTTTTAATTGTGCTTCCAAATTAATGAGATCATCCCCATTTCCCACAATAGTAGTTTTGAGTGCAGATAATGTTTTGGGGGTTTCAGCATCATCAACCCCTTTAGGTGAACACAAGTCATCAAGATAAATACAGTTATAATCAGAATTCAAATTCCAATAGTTTGCATGATTTCAAAGGGACTTGACTTTAAGAAAAACATTATGAAAAAATGGCATAGGTATTTATAGGTTGTTAGGATTTCTGTCCTACAATTAATAACTATTGTTGTGGTCACTTTGATGTAATTTCTATTAGATCCTGGTCAAAGGATGTTTGATGAAGTCCTGGCTACATTGACAACTCTTGTAGGCCATACTAGGGGGATAACATATTGGTAATGTTGAGGAAATCCCAATATTGGTACATCTACTGAGAATTGGTTCACATTGAAACAAGGAAAATGCAGCTACTACAACTAATCATTCAACAAGAAAAACAACTTGATGGTCTCATGCTGGTTCAATTTCTTCAACAGATGATATCCTAAGCTATAACTAGTGATACTACTTTCTCTGGATCTCCTACAGAATGGGAAAGGGTTTTCAAACTCCCACTAATAACCTTTCATATATGTCACCTTACCTTCAACTGAGTATGAAACAATAACAACAAAGTGCATTTTTTCCAAGAGGGTGGAACTGATAAAGAGAGCTTGAATTTCATTCTTGATTGAATTTTTATAACAAATCTGTAAATATTTTCTAGGAGATCCAGTTGTTGACAAATAATTAGATAAATATGCCCTTTTTCTCCCATTATAAATTAATTGCAATCATTTTCTTATAAGAATCTAGGATATATACTTTTATTTCAAAGGATATGTGAGGCTTCCACAAAGCCAATAAAAATCCCATCCTGCAAAACTCACAAACATGGAATATATAGAAGAGATACAAATAACATCTTCATTCAAATGAATGAATGAAGCAAAAGAAAAAATTGAATATATCAAGCTAGATACAAAAAGAATGATGACATCAAGATTTCCCAAGTAGTAAAACTTTATACATTTATCATTTATTTAGAATTAGAGCACAAAATTTTTCTTTTACATTGAAGGAGATAGAACTAGCTTCAGTTGATTAACTAAAGTTTCCTAAGGTGTATTGAAATATGGGCACTATATTCACCAAACATTCAAAAGGATTAAAGACGATTCATGTGGATGTACAACTTTGTCACCCTTAGACACAAAATCAATTATGGAATGCTTCGATCTTAATTTTCAACTTAAAAATAACATTATCAAGGAAATATATTGCTTTCTTGTTAGATATATATAAAGAGGTATACAAGCAGTGTTCTAGATGAAATTACTTAGCTTCCCTACATGGGCATATCATCAAAATTTCATTTTTCTAGAATATTTACATTCTTGGGATAATAAGTTCCATTGACATCAACATTTCCAATTGATTGATGAGTCTCACATTCAAAATATGGAGATTGAGGCAACCAAAGAAATTTGAAACTATAATTTTGATGATGTGTAGATAAGTCTAAGGGAAATATGACTTTATGAAGATATTTTGAGATAATACACTTTTTTAGAAATACTTCGATGATATAGGATATTACAAGTTTAACATTATTGAGAAGAAATGACTTTAAGACAATGTATGATTTACTTATATTCTACCTCAAAATAACATGGACCATAAATTTGAAGAGAAATATACATCGCACTGATCTAGCACAATGGATCAAGTGCTTCTAGAAAGACATGCCACTTGAATAAAATCTAGGAAGTCACGACAACTCAATCATAAATATCGAGTGCTTGGTAACAACAATTTTCTATTAGTTGTCTAGTGTGATCCCAATAGAAGGGTTGTTTTGTTGGCCATTGATTAAAGAGCATTCAAAATATCACTTTCCTAGTTGCTATTTTTATTAAAATTGTGATGAATGCTCCATTCTATTTGGTTATGTGTTTTAGTTCTATGGAAGGAACATTACTACTTTAAATTGGACTTGAACTTGATACCAATTAGGTTTTGAATTTCAAGTTATATGAACAATGTTATGTGATTTGTTTAAAATTTATGTGAATTCATAACACATACACAAAAGAAAATAATAGTTAGGAGTTAATTTTAAAATATATATTAGTGAAATTATAATGAATAATAACTTGCTTTGTTAAATATTCCCTGCAATGTATTCTTAAAACTAATCACAAATATGGAAAAAAAAAATCTAAAAAACATTATAAAAATACTTATGTTTGGAATAGTTCTTTGAAATGATGAGCGATTAAGTATGAAACCATTTATTTGAGCAGAAATCAATAATATATATATATATATATATATAATTTGTAGACTATTAACAATCAGAAACAATGTATTTCAAATAATTTTGGACATACCTTAGGAAATATAAGTATGTATCATGCCTCCTCCACTGAAATAAGCAAGAAATTTGACATGGGTAATTTAAATTTACAGTAGGGAATTTGAATTTTTTATGGGTAATTTAAATGTTTGTAGGTAAAGTATAAGACTTACACTCTTTTAACCCCTCTGTATTCTGGATTAAAAATATGTTTTGACAGTGAAATAAATTTAAAAAACCAAAAAATATTTATGTGAACCTCAAAAACCTCAAATTTAAGGCCTTGAATGTGTCTCTTCTTACCCACTACAAATAAAAACTCACATGGGCACTGAAAGTTAGACTCGGACTCATTACACATTACATTCATGTATATAACTCGCCGAGACAGAAGAAGAACAACACAATCCACACTTCCTTCTGCCACCATTGTTAGACAAAATTTCCTACTGGCTAGCTTATTAATCATCATGAGGAAGGAGTGTCATATGGTTCAGATTTCAGAAATGACTACTTGTCCTTCAGTCATAATATTTCAAAAAAATGGGTTGGTTGATGCGCTAGCATGAATGAATCACTTTTATTTTCAAAAAGGTGGTTCCTTAATTGAATTGGATTCTAAGGTCTCCTAGCTTGTTTGGGGATTCATAACATTTTTTTCAAGTGATGAGTTACCATCATGATGAATTCCTTCATATATACCCATATTTAATTGTACTTCCAAATTCATGGGATCAACCCCATTCCCACAATAGTAATGTTAAGTGCACCTAATGTTTTGGTGGTTTAAGCATCACCAACCCCTTGAGTTGAACATAAGTCATAAAGATAATACATTGATAATCAAAATTAAAATGTGAAGAGTTAATATGATTTTCAAGTGAATCAACTTTAGACACAACCTTATAAGAAGGTGTCATAAGTATTTTCAAGTTGTTAGTATTAATTTCCTAAAACTAATCATAACCAAGAAAGAGCTGTGATATATGGTTTTTTTGTCCCTTTGATGAAATTTATATTAGATCCCAATGTAAGGATGGTTGATGAAGTCTTGGCTACACTGGAAATTCTTGCAGGCCATCCTGGGGGGAATAATGGCTATTGGCAACATTAAGGCAATCCTAATATTGTTAGATTTCCTCTGAATTAGTTCACCTTGAAACAAGGAAGATTTAGTTGTTGTACTACTTGTGTTGTGCATTACGGATCTAAGGCATCTTGTCGCAGCTCGAAAACTTGGAGATTGTGAATATTTATCACATATGGTGCAGAATGGTACTAAAAATTCTAAGCGTAATTCTAGTTCATTAATGGAGCACATGAATGAGTCAGAGAGACTTTGAAGTAGCTAGGTACAATGCTCAGCACAATGCAACAATTGTTCTTTGGTTTTGCTACGTTTTTTTTTATATGGTGAATAAATTTCATTTCCTTGTTTTGTTTTATTTTCACCTTTTAATCGTGATGATGACTATCTATACTCTATCATATCACTTTTGCATATTTTTAATAGGCTTTATACCAAACCGCTCCATTTCACATAACAATTGAAGAGATTCCTCATGAAGCCCACATTGTGAATATCCTGCAAAAAAATTTTTCCATGAGATCTCATTTCATTCAGACTACTGCTCATTCAAATCTCAAATTCTCTTATTTATTTACATAATTTCAATTTCTCATCTTAACTTTTCTATGATAATTTTTTGTCAAAATCATGAAATTTTCTTTGTCAACAATATTTAATTAGTGATTTTTATCCATGATAACATATGTATCCATTGTGAATCTATGTTTTATATTTCATCCAAACTACAAAGGAAACAAACTAAAATTAAACCAAATTATGGTCCAGAGGCTACACAAATTGTTGCATATAATATTTATGATGTTTCCAGTATTATTATGACGTTTCCAGTTTTTTTCTTGTTGGAAGCAATGAAAACTGGTGCATTTTATTAGAAAGACTTTGTGGACAACATAATAAATGAGCTTGGGGTTTATTTTTCCTGCATTTCATATTTTCATCCAATATTACAAAAATTCATATAAGTTTTCTACCGAAATGAAAAAAATCCTTTTAGATTTTGATTTAATTTTTTCGGTGGTGAAGATGAGGTCCTTAATGTATCTCCTTGCTTATCAGGTGCCCACTTTCTTACTATGTCTTGGGACAATTGCATCGTCTACATGTTAATTTTGAATCATTACTCTCTATCTACTTCCCATATCTATCATTGGTCATAATGGTCTATCCGTTACGGTTTTTCTCATTTTTTTTCTTATGAATTTGTAAGTGATTTTTTTGTCTTTTGTTTTACACACCTTGTTTCATATCATATGTAGAAAATTTCTAGTACTTAACAGATAACTACTTTTCCTTGGGAGGAGAAATAACCTACCAAATTATTCCCCAGATATTTATTTTTCATCACAAATCCCTAAATAAGACTATTTAATAAAAAATTTCACTAACAAATTCATAACATGTAAAAAAACAACCCAAATTTCTCGTGAAAATGGAATTTTTAAATATATTATAAATATTTCCCAACATTTAAGAAAAAAAAAACCAAAAAAGGGACTGAGTGAGGGGACAAATTCTAGAAATGGATGAGTTCGTCTCTTGCTTGGGACATCATGATTTATTTTGCAAGAATAAACCTGAAAAATGAAGGACAACCATTAAAGGCTGGTTGGTGCATGAGTTGATGAGGCAACTCTTGAAATTAAATTATATGCAAAAGGAGGTATTCGGGCCCATTTTGCTTGGGAAGCAACTACAAGAAAACTAACATGAAATTTAAGGAGGGGTTGCGTGCTACAAGTGAGAAAGGACACAATAGTAATGGTGGTCGAGGAAGAAAACATGAAAAGGCTAGAGGTTAAAGAAGAAACGGAGAGATCGAGATTCAGAAAAAAAAAAAAAAGAGGAAAATAGGGGGAGACATAGAGAGAGAGAGAAGTTTTTTTCATACAAGTTAAAAATTATTTTGAAGAATTTCCAAACACATGAGAGAGAAAAATTACAACAAATATGGATACTAAATTGATATTCCAATTGGTAAAATGAATCAACAAGTGAGATCTGTTCAAAATGTGATAAGAAAATCTAGTTTCGACTTTTCCTTGGCCAAACTATATTAAAATTCAAATTTCAATTTCAGCAGAATACTTGGAGGTAGTTAATTGAGGTGACATGGATTTTTTCACTCAGTCAACTTAGGTAATTCGAGTTGGAGGCACTTGAGTTTAGTTATAAATGATTGATTGCAAATTTATATCAATCTATTTAAGTTAGGTTGAATTATTGAAAATATTAGTTGCAATTGTTGGGAAAACTAGTTGAGGGTCACGTTGTGCAGTGTAACTTCAACAATACTCAATGGTCATTCGATTAGTTGATGAATCATCCAAAAATAACTGATGCATGTAGAGAATTTGAGTTACCAAGTTGAGATTGGATTTCAATGGAGGTGTACTATTAGTTGTAAACTAATCCAAATTGTACAACTGGTGCATGTAGTCAAAGGACGAGCCTAAAAGAATTGTGAGAATTAGAGGCTAATTCCTAAATGAACAACACAAGGAAATAGGATCTTGGAGGCTTGAAAAATTGGATAAATATTGATCAGTTTCCATTTTTCAGGTAGAGGATAGAAGATATAGGTGTAGATTGTGCTCAAGTGTGAGGAATCATATTGTATTCATCTAGATTATTTTATTAATGTCATACATATAGTAACTGGTTTTGGTCACCTTCTCTCCCATATATAAATATCTATACATGTGTTTTGAATCTTGATGCATGTTAAATATTTATGTTCTCGATCGTGAATTTTATTTTGAAGATTAGTAGAGTAGCTTCTAGTGTTGTGATTTAGTAAATTTCATGAGATTTTTATAATTTACAAATTAATTTCTACATGATATCAAAGTTAGATTCATAGTAGAGAAGATATTTCAAAGTTTTCATTGCAGTAGGTTTGAATTTGAAGATCAAGTTATAGGTTTTCTTCAGGATTGAGAATATTAATTTCAATGGACTCGGGCTCAAGTATTCTTTGGAAGGCGCTGTAAATTTTGTTGCATGGAAGATCCGCATGGAGGCAGTATTGGATGAAAATGGGATGCTGGAATACATCAACACACATGTAGAAAACCCCAAGCATATGATGCCTATAATCTTTCTCAATGGAAGAAAGATGTGGCCAAAGCGAGGAGAATCAAATTGTAGGGAGAACGAGATCATATTGTCTCAAATATCCATGGGAAAGAGACTTTGTTCATGATGTGGAAAAAAATTATAGGGTTCTTCGAGAACAATAGTGGCCACTAAGAGCTAACAGTCAAGGACAAGCTTCAAAGTATCAAAATGCAAAATAATACCTAAGTAGGTTTAAACAGTGTCGTGATGAAATTGGTGGGGTTGGTGTTAATTTCCCTCAAGAACACTTGGTAGCTATAGCCCTTTTGGGTCTTCCCAAGATTTGGCATTGCTATCAAGATTCGGTAAATGTTAGAGAGAAAATACCAAGTAGGGAGTAGTTATGATCTGATCTAGTGCATGAATAAATAAAGTGGAGTAACAGAGAAGAGATTTCATCCAAGGGCGAGGATGAGAATAACTATGCCTTGGCTAGAAAGGAAAATAAAGGGAAAGGGAAGAAATACAAATCCAATGTATAATTTAGTCAAGGGGGATGAAGAAACACTTGTCCAGAATCAAGTTCTTTCACTATCATGGATTCTGGCACTAGCTAACAAAATTTCCAACAAGAATAAAAGCAAGAAGACATCAGGAGGAGTAACAGGTAAAGCTCTAGCTTCACAATTCAAGCTTGATTTTCATGCATGACAAGAAAAATGATGGGAAGCATGTGGTATCTCGACAGTGGTGCCTCGTTCCATATAACGGGGGATTTTTTTTTTCCAGTGACATGGACGAGAAAGATATCCATATGCACATTGAGATGGGAGATAATGGAATGTACAGTCTGACTGGGATCAACATAGTCATATTTCATAGGGAGTCGAGCTCCCCTCTCAGGCTCAAGGATGTAATGCTTATACCGGGTCTAAAGAAGAATCTGGTTTCTGTCGCGGTGTTGGAAAATCGTGGCTATGATGTGATATTTAGAAGAGAAAGGTAATTCCTAAGACACATCACCATGCGACAACTGAAGTAGATTAGGGTTTGAGTTATGAACCTCTACATGATGGATGTGGAATAGTGCATTGGTTTTAGCATAAAGGTAGAGAATGTGCAGAGTTGAGATGTCAGTGAATTATGGAAGAGAATAATTCACCATTCCCATCATGGAGCTTTGAAGATCATGCAGTAGAAACTACAAGAAAAAAGCACATTGGTGAGGGTCGTGCTTGTGATGGACCTTTAAGGTCCATCACCAAAGTCACATATGGTGACGGTCATTAAAAAACCGTCACTGTAAGTGTATATAGTGATGGTCCTTTATGGTCCGTCACCAAAGACATTTTCAATGACACTTTTGGTGAGGGTCGTTAAAGGCCCATCACTAATTCTCTCTTTGGTGACACTTCTAGTGACGGACTTTTAATGACCCTCACAAATTCTCTTTTTGTTACTTTTGGTGACGGTCAAAAAATGTTCGTCAACATTGATCACTAAAAACCGTCACTGTAAGTGTATATAGTGATGGTCCTTTATGGTCCGTCACCAAAGATATTTCACTTTTGGTGAGGGTTGTTAAAGGCCCATCACTAATACTCTTTGGTGACACTTCTAGTGACAAACTTTTAATGACCTTCACCAATGCTCTTTTTGTTACTTTTGGTGACGGTCAAAAAATGTCTGTCATCATTAATCACTAAAATCCTTCACTGTAAGTGTTTATAGTGATTGTCCTTTATGGTCTGTCACCAAAGACATTTCACTTTTGGTGAGGGTCATTAAAGGCCCATCACTAATTCTCTCTTTGGTGACACTTCTAGTGACGAACTTTTAATGACCCTCACCAATGCTCTTTTTGTTACTTTTGGTGATGATCAAAAAATGTCCGTCATCATTGATCATTCCAATGAGATTTTGATGATGCTATTTGGATGTTAATATTTTTTTGTCAAAATATAACGATTTAATACCATTATTGTGGAGCATTTTTTATAATATGTCCAAGGCCATAGTGGTTAGGGTCAGTCAATTTTTTAAGAAGTAATAAGTGTGTATCATTACCCTCAAGTAATGACTAGTCGAATAGAGATTTCCTATGAGTCAACACACGATTCATATCTATTAAGTTTATTATCTAGAAAATTCCATTTAGATAAAGTTTCACTATTGTGTGTAGGAAATATATTATTTAATACATAACCGAGCTCTGACAATTCTATTAACGAGAAAGACCTAACAATCCTCAAAAATATGAGCTCACCTTAAATTAATGCTTTGGCACACACTAACATTTCCTAGCACCCCACATGTCTTGGAACATCATTGTACCTAGAACATCTTGTGATGACATTGACGCCCAAGCACATGGTGGCATGTGCTAGCACAACATGGAACTCTCCTAACATGTGTTGGCATGCTGCATATAGTCCCTAGCATGCCCTGGAACACCTTGGTTGAATGCATTGACATAAATTAGCACTTGGCACACAATGCCACTTGGCATGTATTGGCACCTATTATTAGTGTCCCTAGAATGCCCCTTTTCAAAAAGATAAATTCTTGAATTATTAACCCTCTTATTGGTTCTTCCTTTTGTTGCCTTGACACATATTGATATACCCTAGCACCCTGTGCCAGATCCTTAGCACCTAGCATGTATTGGCATATCTTGGCACTATTAATTGGCACATGATATAATTAGCACACCCTGGAACTCCCAAGCACACTTTGGGAATTCTTAACATGCCTTGATATTCCCTAGCATGACTTACCAATTCTTAGCATACCTTGCCACTCCCATCTTGGCATGACAACTAACACTGACCGTTAACACTAGTCTTTGGTAGTATAGGTTCCTCATATTCATTAACTTCCATGAATTTTTACCTAGTGCTCCCTTAATGTTTTTTCCTAGTACTCCTTAACACTCATCAACATGCATTATCACTCTCTAGCACACCTTAGCACTCTTCAACATTCCCTTCCACTTCATAACATGCATAACACTAGTCCCTAACACATATTGGTGCTTCGTGCGTGTTGGCGCTTGGAAAGTCTTATCATGTATGGAATACGTTGAGATGCCTTGGTATGATTTAGCATGGTTTAATATTAAATTTATTTGTGATGATCAATTGTTGGAAAGTAGATGAGAAGAAACAAAGGAATACTTGGCACTTAGAATGCACTAAGACTTTTCACTTGGCACCTATTTCCGCCTAGTGTTAGTGTGCCTAGCATGCCCCTCTTGGAAAAGGTAAATTGATGATTTATTAACCCTATTATGTGTTCATTTCCTTGTAGTTTAATTTTTTTCTCCCTTTTGTTGTCTTGAAAGTCCCTGACACGCATTGACACACCCTTGCACATCTTGGCATGCCTTATCACTTGGCACATCTTAGCATGTTTGACATGTATTCCCACTATCCGGCACATCAAGGGGGTGAAGAGAGATGTAGTCCTAAAGTAGGTCGAGTACGAGGGCTGAGTAAGGGTTGCTAAAGGGAGGTCATGATCATCCTCCAAGAGCAAGATCATCATGTGAGGGTTCAGAAGAATGTTGCATACCTTAAGGGTCGGTTTGCGCTAGGAAGCAGGATGGCATATTGTTGGTTCTCTTCTGGCAGATCGAGCTTAAGAGAGGTTTCTCATGAGAATCTGGGCATGTGATTTCAATGGTGTCTTTGTGTGAAGGCCGCATCAAATTCCGAAATGTTGAAATTTGCAACAAGAAACAGTGAGATTGGAAACCAGAAAGGACAAAAAAAATGCACCCACACTGGTGAGGAATTTTGATGCACCAGGAGTGAGGAATGTGGGGCGTCTAATTTATTTTTCCTTTAAATAAATTGGACAATAAATTGTAATTTCATCTCATAACAACTTGTGTCAGTTAATTAAGTCATGATGACCGAGTTAGCTCAAGAAATTCGAGTTGAGGGTCTAATATGAGGCATCTAGAGGGATTCTAATATTTTTGGGGTCCAGTTGAAGTTGATGCATTAGTGGGGTGAAAGTGTAATTAACTTAATTAAATGAGTTAAAATCAGTTTAACTAGTTCTAACTGAGTGATGAGCTAGTGAGAGGTCCAGTGAATTAAATTAGATTTAATTCACAATGAGTGATCAATCAAATAACTGATAATTCACTATTAATAGTTTCATGCACGTTAGTTTCAAGAAATACCCAGTTGAGACAGAGGTTAAAGAGAACATAACTATCAATTTTATTCAGAGAAAGTTTCCCATGCGCAATTATAAAGTCATTGGGATGCCATGATGGATTGCGCAATCTAGGAAAACTAATTTTCCTAATTAATAAGGAGTTAATTCCCTACGAATTGTATGATCAAGGCAGGCTGAAGTAAAGATGAGAATTGGCTAAGTACTAGACCAAGTTTTCCTAGATCAACGGGAGACAATTGACAGAGTGCTGGAGAATCTCATGAGAGATTAAGCATTGTATTGTTTCATGATTCCTTGACTTAATATACAATAGAGATAGAGGGGTTTTGATTAGTTGCTTTCCCCAAATACATCATGTTGTTGTGCGATTGATAATTTATTTCTCTTACTTATATATGATTGTGCGATCGTGTTTTGTTTCTGTAAATTGTAGGAAGGATTCAGTATCTTGTTTTAGTAGATTACAAGATCAGATTGAATCTCGTTGGTTAGATTTTCTACATGGTATCAGAGCAGGAATTTTTTGGTCAGCGAGTTTGTAGAGAATATTTGAATATTTTGGTGTAAAATTTTCGAAAACAAATAGAATATTTGGAATCCTTGCGAAAATCTACCCAAATGGAAAAAAAAAATCTGTTAAATCGGAGCTCGGATAAGGGAGATATCATCGATTTAAAATCAACTCTTTTTTAGAAAATTTTTGTAACTTCGGGACAATTACATTGTGCGCGAGTCAAGAACCTATATGCACTTGAGGTACTAGATGCATGCAAAGCTTTGAGGGGAAAGGCAGAAGTTAGAGACTTGGTGGTTTAGAGGGGGCATAAATTACCTCTCAACATGCATCCTCATGAGAAGCAGTTTCATAAGGATGTGGAGTAGCTGCCACAATTGGAGAAGCAGAGAGGAGACCAAGTGGAAGCATCCACTCAAGAAGAGACCTCCATGAGGGGGAAATTTCGAGCTAGATGGGAAGAGGGAGCAACCATACCTCGAGGTGTAAGGTGGGGTTATGTGTAGACATAATCCCAAGATAAGAAATTTGGGCAAGGTCCATTGAGATGGCATGTCTCATGGATCGAACCTGGCTACGAGGAGCCCACAATACAGTAGTAGTAGGAAGGATCAGTTAGATTGATGTAGTTAGATGTCAGCAAGACAGAAATCATAGTGAAAGATGTCAAATACTGGAGCACAAATAGAGTTAGAAATAGTTCAAAGGGCACGAATGCAGATGTCAGCAGCAGTGCAGAGAATCCAGTACTAGACAGGTGCAGTAGCTAGCAGCAGTCAGAAGACTTTGATGACAGATGCATTATACTGATTCAGTTGTTCAGAGGCTATTCAATTTCAGGATTTGCAGGTGCAAAAAACACTAGAGAAGTTGATCCAGGTGGATATTGGTGGTCACCTTATTATTCCACTTGGGGCCCCACCATTATCTCTTTTAGTTTTTCAGTTTCGGGACAACTTACTATTTTTATCAGTTTTTCGGGTCTTGAACTTCCGGAGCCGTTTTGAGGCCACCGAGCAGCAATTTTTTTTTGGAAAACGAGAAAACATGAGTCCTTGGTCCATGGACCGATGTTGTTTATTTAAAATTTGTATTCCTTGGATAGATATTTCTATCGAGGTATGGTAAGCGTCAAACGGAGATCGTATGCCAAAGTTACGCCCATGGGAAGTTGAAACACAAATTTACCCAAACAGGGCCCATAGTTTTGGCGCTTCATCTCCTAGGGTTAGGGTTTTGGCTGTTTAGGATTTCCCATTGTTTCTAAATAATAAATAGGCCCTTGAGCTTCATTGCTCAGTTAAGAAGAGGCGTTTGGAGAGGGTTTATTGAAGATAACTGTACAGTGCCCTAGCTAGTTTTATTTTCATTCTGTCTGTAAGAAAATTTCAGTTCTTTGATATTAATGAAATGAAGTGTTATTTCCTCTGCATCTTTATATTTATGGTTATGTGTTTATTCTATTATGTTCCTACATAAATCTAGATCAGTGGTATCAAAGCGGTCTGCTTTTTCTCGATCCTTCTTTGCATGTCCCTAACGAGGTCGGGGTATAGGGAGTTAGGGCTCGATCTGGTGGAACCTTTGCAAGATCAGCCTCGCAAACCCCGACGAACGCCCACGGGGGACGAAAAGAAAGATGAGGGAGCAGGAGATCCTATCAAAATATTTCTCAAGGAGGCCCTCAAAAAAAAAAGGAACGCGATGATGGATAACTTTTCCCAGATCCTTCAACGGCTGCCCATCGGCAGCCCATCTGCATCTAGCAGCCACTCTAGAGGTGTGACTCTTTCACTCTTTTTTAAGGTACACGTAAACTTTAACATTCCCATATTTGAGGGTCAAATAGATGTAGATGTCGTAGATAGATGGTTGAATCTATTAGAAGGATATTCCTCGGTTCATGACTTTTCCGACGAGGAGAAGATTATTTTTGCACTCCTCAAAGCTACCCCCCATGTCAAGGACTGGTGGGAAACCTTCTGTGAGAAAAAGGACAAGACAAAACCCTCTCTATTCTCAGTCGTACCCACTTGGAATTCTTTCCGAGATGCCATCAAGGAACAATACTATCCCATGGGGAGCTATGAGGACAAGTACATACAATGGACCCATGACTGCGGCAACAAAGGGATCGAGGTGTGCATAGTGACGAATACGTTGATGTGCGCACCAAGTTGGGTATCAAAGATTTAGAAGAACATCTGGTGCTAAAGTATCACAATTGTTTGCACAGATACATTTAGGAGGAAATGGAGTTCCTTGACATCTCCTCACTTGGTACGACATACCGGTATGCTTCCAAGATTGAGAAGAAATTCAAATAGAAGAAGCGAGACTTTGGATCTGCGAATCAAAAGCAAGGGAAAGGTGCTCCTAAACCGCAGAACAAAGGACAGAGCCAAGGCATGGCGACTCAAGACAACCTGTCAAAGCCACAAGCGAAGAACAACACCGCAAAGCCAAAGAAGGACACAGGAAAGTGGTGTGAGTTCCATAAGAGCTCCACTCACAACACAAGTGAGTGTAGGGCCAAGCAGTCGCTAGTGGCTGAGATGCGGGCTTCTGAGTTAGATGCATGCTCCAACTCTGAATCAGACCTTGACAAGGGGAATGACAAAGGGAAAAAAATTATTGATGCAGAGCCCAATGCCATTGTTTCCACTACGAAGATCCAGAAGGAGGAACCGGAAGATCCATAGGAGGAGGAACATTCTTCCACTCCCAGATGTGGGTAAATGGCTCCCCAGTACAGTTCGTTGTAAAAAATTGGAGCTAAAAGAACCTCATTTCAGCAGACGCCATGAAGTGGTTGGGCTTGTTGACCACAGCTCACCCACATCCATACACCATCGGGCGGCTTCACCAAGGACGAGATCTCCGCGTCAGCCAGCAATGTTGCCTTCCCTATAGCATCAAGCCCTTCACGGATGAGGTATTATGTGACGTTTCTCCTATTGATGTTGCTGATGTATTATTAGGACAACCATACTTGTGGGAGTGTCATGCTATGTATGAGTCTCAGCCTCGCGCTGTTATTGTTACTTTGGGAAATAAGTTGTAAAGGATACCAGAGGTACCATCTCCTGCCACTATCTCTTTAGTTACTACAAAACACTGCACTAAGGTCATTTCCCAAACCAGGAAATTTTTTTTCCTGATGATCCGCCCCCAGGGCAAGAAGAAGATTGTGGCCACGACCTCTAGACAGGGCTACTGCACTGACAATATGATAGATGAGTTGTGGAGGAGTATGGGGACATCTTCACCTACACCCCTCGGGGTTCTACCGCCTTTGTCGGAGTCGAGCACCGGGGTCGGCTGACCCGAATACCATACCCAATGACACGATCTATCGGTGCTATTACGGGAGGACGATGAAATCCAGGCGATTCGGGGAGTTGTTGCAGAAAGGGTCACATCAAACCCACAGTTCATCGCCACAATGAGACTTGAGATCATATTGGTACAGAAGAAGGATGGGATGTGGAGACTCTGTATTGACTATCGAGCGCTGAACAAGATCAATGTCTGGAATAGGTACCTGATCCCACGGACTGATGACCTTCTGGACCAACTTAAAGGTGTAAAATATTTCAACAATATTGACTTGAAGTCGGGGTATCACCAGGTACCAGTTGAACCCTCCGATGTGTGGAAGACTGCCTTCAAAGCCAAGGAAGGCCTTTTCAAATGGTTGGTCATGCATTTCGGGTTGAAGAATGATCCCGCAACCTTAATGAGGATGATGGAAGACATCTTGTGGCCATTCACCAACTCATTTGTAGTGTCACCAGGACAAATTCTGATCTTGACCAAACTTGGAAGAAGCGCCTTCTACACGATGACAATTCCTCCAAACAGCACGGCATCACAAGTTGTGTGCCAATTTGGAGAAGTGCACTTTGGCATGACCCAGGTTCAATATCTGGGATACATTATTGATGAGCGAGGGGTGCATGTGGATCTAGCCAAGATCCAATTCATTCAGGATTGGCCAGCCCCAACCACTCTAACATAGCTCCACAACTTTCTGGGTCTTACCAATTTCTACCACAAGTTCGTGTTAGGATTCTCTCATATCACTTGGCCCTTGAGTCAAGTCACAAAGGGAGGATCGAGAGAAAAATTCTTTTGTTCGGAACCTCAAGAGAAGGCATTCATAGAATTGAAAAATCGCCTCTGTTCTACCCCAGTGCTCACATTACCAGACTTGCAATAGCCATTTGAGATCGAGACAGATGCCTCTGACTATGCTATTGGGGAAGTTCTTACTCAACAGGGACATCCAGTGGCATATCACAGTGAGACACTGTCTGACACAGTTCGCAAGTATCCCACTTATGACAAATAAATGTATTCCATTGTGCAAGCTTGTCGACAATAGAAGCATTACATTTTGGGAAAGGAAACAATCATCCACACAGACCACCGGCCCCTGCAGTTCATACAGACACAAGGGAAGTTGCAGAATGATCGCCATCATAAGTGGTCCACATATCTGCAATAGTTTCATTTGAACATAAAGTACCAAAGGTGGCACCAATGATATGAAAGACTACCTCGGTCGACCACCGATGGGCACGACGTACCCTTCTCAACTCTTGTGGGCAGAGACTTCTTATTCGTGGTTCTCTATGAGAGTGACCCAGAATTCAGCCACACTTACAAGGCACTCTTGGGGGGTACGCAAGTTCCAAATTTTCACCTCCAAGATGCACTTTTATGTCACCTGGGACACCTTTTTGTTCCTTCAAGCGAGCATGCCAAGATGATATGGGAAGCACACTACAGTCGAGTCGTTGGGCATTTCGGGGTCGAGAAAACAGTAGCAATACTACATAATTATTTCTATTGGCCGAACCTTCGAAAGGATGTCAAGAAGCACATCAGATCCTGCATTGCTTGTGCCATTTCCAAACCGACCATCAAGAAGCAAGGCCT
Source organism: Pinus albicaulis (assembly GCA_034641835.2). Lineage (NCBI taxonomy): Eukaryota > Viridiplantae > Streptophyta > Pinopsida > Pinales > Pinaceae > Pinus > Pinus albicaulis. Next base: position 603,460,481 of record CM076576.1, read on the forward strand.
ATATACTCCACTACCTACCCCTATTCGACTGCCAAGATCCTCTCCATGGATTACATGTCGTGTCACCGCCTTCTACTAAGCGAAATGACTTTGTTTTAAGTGATCGTAGAAATGATTCTCGAAGATGGCCATTATGGCAGCCTGCAAGAAGAATATCATAGCAGAAGCCACTGCTAAAATCTTCTTTGAACGAGTGTGGGTGCACTTTTGGATCCCACAGTCTATCATATCAGATCGGAATAGCAGGTTCCTCAGCACATTTTGGTCTAGCCTCTGGTCAATGTTGGATACCAAGCTCACCAAGTCCACAACTTTCCATCCCTAAACAGATGGCCAGACAGAGGTCGTCAGCAGAATGATTGTACACATTTTGTGCATGTACAACTCAAATCATCCATGCACATGGGACGAGAGCCTCCCCTATGTACAACATATTTATAATTAGGCTCTCCATAGTTCAAGCGGCCATAGCTCCTTTCAGGTGGGCTTGGGATTCCAGCCACTATGTCCCATTGACGTAGCCATGCCATTTGCGGTAGCAGAATCCTTCAACTCATGTCCAGTCTGAATTTGACAAAGCAAGTAGCTTCATCAAGCACATTCAACACATCCACCAATAGGTTCATGATATATTGGATAGAGCCAATGCCAAGTATAAGTAATTCCATGATCAACACCGAGTGCCACAGAACTTCCAGGTGGGTAAAAAAGTGTTGAAAATGTAGCAAGATGATGGAGCTTAGTGAAATGAAGTCGCCTTCACTAAGTGGGCCCGCAGGTTATTTTTGGCGCCAAGTCTATTTTTAGACATATGGAGCATGGTCCAGGGGTTGCAGTATGTTATTCTTGGAGTATTGGTCATGTTGGTAAAAATAGATGGACCTCTATTTTTAGACATTTAGGTCGAAGTCTATTTTTAACTGCCTATCCTAAAATAGAAAAGTCAAATATTATTTACCCTTAATAATATTTGGACTCTAAGCAGTTTACTCTCTTGGAGCACTTCGGTTCGAGCTACGGAAATTGGATCATGCAGCTGACGGAGGGAATTACACTATTCCCTGAGAGTTTGGTGAGCTCATGCATGGTTGACTTCGGTTAGGACTTCGGTGGCGAAGTTTGGTGGAGTTGATGAGACGAGTTGGTGGAGTTGTGTTCGGTTTAACATAGTTGAACTAGTTGAGATTAGTTTAACTAGCCAATCAACTAGTAATGAGTGAAGTGAATTAAGCATTATTTAATTCACTAATTATTAACTCATTTCAACTCAAGACACATCAGTTCACTACGGTGCATGGACGAATCGGTGGATACATTAAAAGAGGTAGATGAAAGGGTTGAGATAGCTATCAGTTGTGACATCGGTTGTGCATGAGATTTGCACCACACTTGAAGGAATTTCCCATGATGATTGTGCTGTCAAGCCAAGGAGATTCAAACCTTGGATCTCTATTTAGACAGGCCATGATTGCGCAATAGAGGCAGGCAATTAGTGGATGTGTTTTGAACCCGCGACTTGTTCAAAACCAAGCTAGTTTGTGTGTAACTTCATGAGATAGTACTGAGTACTTGTGAGGAGTATCGTACTGATTTTGTTACATGTTTTCTCCATTATAATATACACAATAGCTGCGGGGTTTTCAGCTATAAGCTTTCCCCATACATACGCCATGTTTGCACAAGGTGTTGATGATCTTTTGATCGCATACCCGTTTGTTTTATTTCCACATGTGTGATGATGCGGGGAAGAGATTATGTGTTGCATATGAATTCGAATTTATATGTGATCAGGATAATCTCGGTGGATAAATATTCATTATTCAGCAAAGTTCTACATGGTATCAGAGCTATTGAAGCAGAGATTGATCATCACAGTTATTACAAACTTATTTCGGTAGACAGAGTCTGCATGCGGGCCATGTAGCCTCTGAATCCATCCTTTCCTTTGAAAGGTGATATATCCAGTAAATTCCCTTGTAGGTGATCTCTGTGCTAGAAATAATTTGTTCTCACAGATCAAGAGCAGTTGAGCTTTGAGCTTGGAATTCGAATTTTGCAGAAGTTTTGTTTTCTTGGTGCCGGAGTTGAAAATGTCTTTCAACGGTTTGCGACTCGAATATGCTCTTGAAGGAAGTTCGAATTATGTTGCATGGAAGGATCACATGGAGGAAATATTAGAAGATAATTAACTGAAGGAGTTCATAGATACGGATGTCCAAAATCCCACTAATCCTGCTGAAGTCGAAGCTTGGCAAAAGAAGATGGCGAAATGTCGAAGGATTTTGTTGGAGGGCGTCAAGGATCATATTGTATCCAGCCTACATGGAAAAGCTTCTCCATATTTAATGTGGAAAGCTTTGACGGATCTATTCCAGAGTAAGAGCGACCAAAGGAAGTTGGCGCTCAAGGATAAGCTCAGAAACATTAAGATGGAGAAAGGCGACAGTATCGCCAAATACCTCACGAAGTTCACTCAATGCAGAGATGAGCTAGGAAGTGTGGGGGTGACTGTCGAAGATGAGGACATGGTAGACCTGGCTCTCCTTGGTCTTCCGAAGGCTTGGCATTCATATCAAGATAGTGTCAATGGTCAGGAGAAGTTACCGGGATGGGAGCGCCTTTGGGCGGATCTCATGTAGGAGGAGATAAGGAGGACTACCAGGGACGGATCTTCATCAAAGGTATCTGATGAAGAAAATTGTGCTTTGGCTGCCAAAGAAAAGAAGGGAAAGAGCAAGAAGGCTTCTCAGTCTGGTGCGAAAGGCAAGAAGCAAGACATGTCCAAGGTGAAGTGTTTTCATTGTCACCAGCACGAACACTATGCCACAAATTGTCCATAGAAGAAGAAAAATAAGAAGGCTGCCAGATCTGCAGCGGGAGAGGCATTGGCTTCTCAATTCGAACTGGATTTTTCACTAATCGCATGCTTGGTTTCAGTGTGGCGGGATCAGTTTTGGGTTCTTGGATAGTGGTCGTCATTTCACATGACGAGAGATCGAGATCTGTTTTCACATACGGAATCAGAAAAGAACTTGGAGTGCATGGAGATGGGCAATGATGGTAGATACAGTGCGACTGGTATCGGTACCATTTCCTTTGAGAGGGAGTCTGGTAAACCTTTCATATTGAAGGAAGTTTTGCATGTTCCAGGATTGATGAAGAACCTGATCTTTGTGGCAATGTTGGAAGACAAGGGGTATGATGTGGTCTTCAGCGAAGGAAAAGCCTTCCTGTGCAGTAAGACTACTGGTGAGACCCGGAAGATAGGGGTTCGAGTCAAGAACCTCTATCAGTAGCAAGTAGATGGCTGCGCAGCAATGGCATGCAAGGCGGGAGAAGTGGTGAGCCGGGATGATGAGGGCGAACTGTGGCATAGGAGATTGGGCCAACTTCACCATGGAGCTTTGAAGATACTACAACAGATTTCTACTGGGCTTCCTAAGGGCACCCTTGCGCAGTCAGATCAGTGCAAGGGGTGTACTTTAGGGAAGTATGTGAAAGCCACCTTTCACGAGAAGGATAGTCGCGCCACGACGATCCTTGAGAAAGTTCACACAAACATGTGTGGTCCTTTCTCAGTTTCTTCGACAGGAAAGCACAAGTACTACGTGATATTTGTTGATGATTTCTCTCGGAAGTGCTGGATCTTCTTCATGCACAAGAAGAGTGAGACATTTTCTAAGTTCTGTGAATTCAAGGTGCTGGTAGAGAAGGAATCGGGGAAGCATGTGAAGGATCTTAGGAGCGAAAATGGTGGTGAATTCATCTCAGCTGAATTCAAAGACTTTTGTAGCATAGAAGGAATTCAGAGAGAGCTCATCGCACCCCATAACCCACAGCAGAACGGGGTGGCTGAGCAGAAGAACAGAACGATCGTGGGTGTTGCATGGGCGATGTTGCATGATCAGGGCCTACCCCTTCACTTGTGGGCTGAGGCATGCAATGCAACAGTGTATGTGCAGAACCGTTGTCCTCACAAGGTTCTTGGCATGAGTACACCGGAGGAGGCTTATTCTGGCAAGAGGCCTGATATTTCCCATTTGCGGATTTTTGGTTCTCCTGTCTACATGCATGTGACGAAGGATGCAAGAAGGAAGGTGGATCCAACTGCTGAGGTTGGAATATTTTTGGGGTACACTGATACACCTCACAACTATAGGGTGTATTTGTCAGACAGTCGAAAGACTGTTGTGCGACGGGATATAAAATTTCAGGAGGAGAAAGCCATGCGGTGTTCGCTTGAGAGGGAGCTACACTTGCATGCAGATGAGGAGCTGTTAGTTCCTAAGGAGGAGCTTCCGGATGTGGATCAGCCACAAGAGGAAGTTCAGGAGGTGGAAGAAACCACCCATGCAGCGCCAACCATCGGAGGGCGCATGCGCACTACAGAAGCTGAGCGACTGGCTCGAGATGCAGAGAAGGTTGTAGGACCACCTACAGCACAGCGCAGACAGAGGCAGTCACCGGATCGGTACACTGGATACATGGCTCTTGTGAGTCAATGTGTTGTGACGGAGCCATCCTCTTTTGAGGAAGCTGTGGAGGAACCCGCATGGATAGATGCCATGATCGAAGAATATGATTCGATCGTCAGAAACAGTGCATGGGAGATTGTCCCAAGACCGGAGGGGAAATCAGTGGTGGGTTCGCGATGGATCTACAAAGTGAAGCAGGCGGCTGACGGGAGTGTGGAGAAGTAAAAGGCGAGATTTGTCGCCCGTGGCTTTTCACAGATCGAGGGGATTGACTATGAGGAGACTTTTGCACCTGTCGCAAGGTACTCTTCCATACGGACGATCCTTGCTCTCTCAGCGCAGATGGGGTGGCACATTCATCAGATGGATGTGAAGACTGCATTCCTCAATGGAGTTATTGAGGAGGAGGTGTACATAGAACAGCCTGAAGGTTTCGAGATCTTCAGCAGTGAGTCGCATGTGTGCCGACTCAAGAGAGCACTGTACGGGCTGAAGCAAGCACCTCGTGCTTGGTACACACGGATTGACAGTTATTTCACCGGGCTTGGATTTTCCAAGAGTGAGGCGGATCCTAACCTATACTAGATTGTGGTGGAGGGGAAGCTGCTGATCATTGTACTGTATGTAGATGATCTGATTTTGATGGGTGATGAGCTGTTGATACTTTCATGCAAGGAGGACCTTGCTAGAGAGTTCGAGATGAAGGAGTTAGGCCTCCTTCATTATTTCCTGGGATTGGAGATTTGGCAGCGCAGTGGAGGACTGTTTGTTTCTCAGGGAAAGTATGCTCGGGAGATGCTAGAGAGGTTCAACATGCATGGCTGCAAGCCTGTTGACACTCCTCTTCCCAGTGGTTGGAGGAAGGAGGATGCTACTTCAGCGGAGGTAGTGGATGCCACTGTCTATCGACAGTTGGTGGGGTCGCTTATGTATCTGGTCAATACACGACCCGATATATGCTATGCAGTTAACCAGCTTTCGCAAGCTATCGTTAAGCCTACCAAGCTCTTTTGGAAGGCGGGCAAGCATGTATTGCGCTATATCAGAGGCACATCGGGATATGGTCTATGGTACAGACAGGAGGATGGAGCGAAGCTTTCTGGCTTCACTGATGCAGATTGGGCAGGGAGTCCAACGGACCGGAAGAGCACATCTGGAGGAGTTTTCAACATTGGGTCGACAGCAGTTTCCTGGTACAGCAGGAAGCAGAGATCCGTGGCACTCAGTTCAGCAGAGGCCGAGTACATGGCAGCAAGCTTGGCTGCATGCGAGGCTATTTGGATGAGGAAGATCCTCGTTGGATTGTTCGGGTTGCATTTGGAGCCTACGGTGATTTATTGTGATAACCAGAGTTGCATTAAACTCTCGGCTAATCCAGTATTTCATGATAGATCCAAACACATCGACATCAGGTACCATCATATCAGAGATTGTGTTCAACGGAGAATCATGATGCTTTCATATGTTCCCACGGAGGATCAGGATGCCGACATCCTGACGAAGGCGCTCACCAGGAGCAAGTTCGAATTCCACAGAGGCAGGATAGGGGTTGCAGATAATCCATATCTTGCTGAGAGGGAGTGTTGAAAATTCAACAAGATGATGGAGCTTAGTGAAATGAAGTCGCCTTCACTAAGTGGGCCCACAGGCTATTTTTCGCGCAAAGTCTATTTTTAGACTATGTCTATTTTTAGACATATGGAGCATGGTCCAGGGGTTGCAGTATGTTATTCTTCGAGTATTGGTCATGTTGGTAAAAATAGATGGACCTATATTTTTAGACATTTAGGTCGAAGTCTATTTTTAGACTGCCTGTCCTAAAAATAGAAAAGTCAAATATTATTTACCCTTAATAATATTTGGACTCTAAACTTCAGTTTACTCACTTGGAGCACTTCATTTTGAGCTACAGAAGTGGCTCATGCATCTGACAAAGGAATTATTCTATTCCTAGGGGTTTGGTGAGCTCATGCATGGTTGACGTCAATTAGGACTTCAGTGGCAGAATTTTGGTGGAGTTGATGAGACAGTTGGTGGAGTTGTGTTCGGTTTAACTTAGTTGAACTAGTTGAGATTAGTTTAACTAGATAATCAACTAGTAATGAGTGGAGTGAATTAAATATTATTTAATTCACTAATTATTAACTCATTATTCAACTCAATAACACATCAGTTCACTACAGTGCATGGACAGTTCAGTGGAGACCAGTGAAAGAGGTAGATGAAAGGGTTGAGATAGCTATCAGTTGTGACATCAGTTGTGCATGAGATTTGCACCAAACTTGGAGGAATTTCCCATGTTGATTGCGCTGTTAAGCCAAGGATATTCGAACCTTGGATCTCTCATTAGACCAGCCTTGATTGCGCAATAGAGGCAGGCAATTAGTGGATGTGTTTTGAACCTGTGACTTGTTCAAAACCAAGCTAGTTTGTGTGTAACTTCACGAGATAGTACTGAGTACTTGTGAGGAGTATTGTACTGAGTTTGTTACATGTTTTCTCCATTATAATATACAAAATAGCTGAGGGGTTTTCAGCTATAAGCTTTCCCCATACATACTGTGTAATGTGTGTGATGTTTTGATGATCTTTTGATCGCATACCATTTGTTTTATTTCCACATGTGTGATGATCTGAGTGGAAGAGATTATGTGTTGCAAATGAATTCGAATTGATATGTATCAGGATAATATTGGTGGATAAATATTCATTATTCAGTAAATTTCTACACAAAGTATGGCTACATTTGCAGAAGGAGTGCCTCACTGGACCCCACTGCAAGCTTCGCCCGCTTCGATGCGGGCCGTACACCATCACCAAGGCTATAGGGAACAATGCCTTCGATCTTAGTATTCCACCATTCCTTTCTCTGCACCCAGTCTTCAATGTGGATTGCCTTCGTCCTTACTTCCCACCTCTACTAGACACCTCGGACATTGCAGAATAACTCACACCAATAGAGTTAAACCCAGAATGCATGGAACAGGCCACCACAGATTGTATCATGGACATGCAAATCAAGAACACTCACCAACAGAATATCCAACTGTATCAGGTTGTCAAAGCTGGCCAACTCCTGCACCGAGGAAAGTGGTTCACTAGGGACCAAGGTTAGTAGAAATTCCCTCATCTCATGGAGGAACTTAACGCAATGGGGACCATTGCTTCCTAAGGGGGGAGGAATGATGCAGGTGAATATTGGTGGTCACCTACCTATTCCACTTGGGGCCCTACCATTGTCTCTTTCAGTTTTTCAGTTTCGGCACAACTTACTATGTTTAGCAGTTTTTCGGGTCCTGAACTTCTGAAGCCGTTTTGAGGCCCTAAACGATGTTTTTTGGGAAAATTGAGAGAAACATGGGTCCATGGACTAATGTTGCTCATTCAAAATTTGTATTCCTCAGATAGATCTTTCTAACAAGGTATGGTACGCATCAAACTGAGATCGTATGCCAAAGTTACGCCCTTGGGAAGTTGAAACACCTATTTACCCAAACGGGGCCCATAGTTTTGGCACTTCATCTCATAGGGTTAGGGTTTTGGCTGTTTATGATTTCCCATTGTTTCTAAATAATAAATAGGCCCTCAAGCCTCATTTTAACTCAGTTTAGAGGCTTGTAGCCACCACATCTCTTCTCAGAGATAACTACCAGTGCCCTAGCTAGTTTTATTTTCATTCTTTCAGTAAGCAAATTTCAGTTCTTTGATATTAATGAAATGAAGTGTTATTTACGCTGCACCTCTGTATTTATGGTTATGTGTTTATTCTTTTGCGTTCCTGCATAAATCCGGATCAGAAGTGTAGCATGCAGAACATTCCAAAGGTACCGGATGGGGATAGATTGAATTCCTTTCTTATTGAGAGGGAGTGTTGAAATTTGCAACAAGAAACAGTGAAATTGGTGACTAGAAAGGACAAAAAAAATGCACCCACACTGGTGAGGAATTTTGATGTACCAGGAGTGAGGAATGTGAGACGTCTAATTTATTTTTCCCTTAAATAAATTGGACAATAAATTGTAATTTAATCTCATAACAACTTGTGTCAATTAACTAAGTCATGATGATTGAGTTAGCTCAAGAAATTCAATTTAATGTGATCGAGGTGGATATTGGTGGCCACCTGCCTATTCCACTTGGGCCCTCACCATTGTCTCTTTCAATTTTTTAGTTTCCTTAATTATAGCACAATTTACTATTTTTGTCAGTTTTTCGGGTCCTGGACTTTCGAAGCTTTTTTAAGGCCCCAAACGATGTTTTTTTTTGGCATTAAAGGTTTGGCGATTTCATAGAAATCATATTATTATTTTTAGTCCTAATAGAGATCTTTCTAACTAGGTATCATGTGCGTTAAAAGAAGATCATATGACCAAGTTACGACCCCGGGAAGTTGGCTGCCCAACTAACCCCAACAGGGCCCATAAAATCTTGGTGTTACATCTCCTCGGGATAGGGTTTTTGTTGTTTAGGGATTTATCTTATTTTAAATAATAAAAAGACCCTTGATCCTTATTGTAACACAGTTCAGAGGAACATAACTATCAGTTGTATTTATAAAAAATTTCCCATGTGCAATAATAAAGTCATTGGGATGCCATGATGGATTACGCAATCAAGGAAGGTTGATTTTCCTAATTAATATGGAGATAATTCCATAGGAATTGCATGTGCAAGGCAGGCTGAAGGAAGGATGAGAATTGGCTAAGTACTAGACCGATTTTTCCTAGATCAGCAAGAGACAATTGGCAAAGTGCTGGAGAATCTCAAGAGAGATTAAGCATTGTGTTGTTTCATGATTCCTTGACTTAATAAAAAATAGAGATAGAGGGCTTTGAGCAGTTACTTTCCCAGATACATCTTGTGTTGTGTGATTGATAACTTGTTTCTCTTACTTATATGTGATTGTGCGATTGTGTTTTGTTTCCACAAATTGTAGGAAGGATTCGGTATCTTGTTTTAGTACATGATTACAAGATCAGATTGAATCCCGTTGGTTATATTTTCTACATGAAATAGAAGAGAGGGTTGATACCATCTAATTGCCTTGTGGTGGTTAGTAGGTCGCAAGGTTTGTGATAAAGACCAACATAAATGGAGGAGGGCTTGCACTGTAATTTAGAGCCATAACAGAAGTTGACGCAGGCGTAATATTGACTGTGTTAACCCTAGTTTGAGGGTCGACATTGAGATAAAAAGTTCATGTCAAGATTCAGCCAAATAAATGCCCAAAATCTATGGATCTATATGAGCTAGGTAGAGTCTCTTATGGAGGAAAGAGTCGCGTTTTTTCTATGTGTGGATAGGCTTTGTTCTACAACAATTAGAAGTACATAAGTATAATGCCCTAGTTAGGACAGTTTTCTAGCATGTTTAGCTCATAAGGTATGACCTTAAGACTGTGACAAATTTGCGTAGAAGAAGATGGGTTGTGACCCTTAGATCGAGGTTTATTTCTACAATAAATACTGCAGATCTAGAAGATGGTTTGCAGATTCAATATGTGTGGAGACAACAGATCCAAAGGGGGGTGGAACCTGAGCAGAAGATTGAGCATGTAGAAGAAATGTGCCATATGAAGAATGGATTGACATGCAGAGGAGTTGATTTTGGTGGACTTTCCATAGAGTTTTAGACAAATATCTGAAGAAACCTATAAAAAATTAGTAAATGGACTGTTAGTGGCTGATTTGTGACCCTAGTTTAATCATCTACAGATTGTTAGAATTATGAAAAGAGGAGTAGGTCATATTTTTTCATAGATTGGACAACAAAGATCAAATTTTCGATACACAAGAACAGTGATCCTGAGAGGACTCAAACCATTGTTAGGTGGCAGCTTTGAAGAGCCCTAGATGAAGATAATATTGTGGGCCCTAGATCAGTAAAAAGAATTGACTGTGGTTGGGTAGATTGATGGTAGGCTAAGTACAATTCGAGGGTTGTTAGGTTACTGTCAAAGAAGAGCCTTGACTCTTGTTCTGGTGAAGGACAAAAAAATTGGTAGAAGGGAAGGTGTATAGGGCCTAAGGATGTGCAGACTTTGAAGGACTAAAGTAACATTCAAGTGGGCCAACCAACTAGCCCTAGTTCACTATATTATAGAGAATTGATTCAGTGAGAAGAAGGGCAGCCTCCATATCCCTGGAATTCTCATCTTGAAGCTGTAGTATGGAAAAAGTGGGCATACCAAAGAGTTTTTCACAAATGGAATTGTGAACAACTTGTTACCTCTCAAACTAGTAGTGGATCTAAAAGGGGTTCCTAAGAGGGAAACTGCTAGGACAATGGAAACCGTGGACGCTTAGCGCATTGTCACCACAGCTAAGGCTCCTTACTCTTCACGAACTTTCACCGATGGGTGGATTCCCAGTAGTTTAGGAAGTCACTTGTGGAGTATAGGTCAATGAATAGGTGGGAAGTGACCCTCGAAACCCTTTCCCTAAGATAAAATAAAGAGTGGGACTTGCTTTCCTTTTAAGCAAGGGAATTATCTTCTAAGGAGAGAGGAGGGGGAATTGAAGGGTTGAGGGAGAAGAATAAGACTTATGAAAAAAGTTCTCAATCCCTAAAATCATTTGGGAACTTGGATTCCCAAATGGTCCTTCATGAAAGGCCTTTGACACCAAATGGGACCACACGGGGCCAAGTGGACCTAGCCCAGGTTCGGGGATGGAATTTAGAAACCAATGATGTTCCTGTCCTGGACAAGGTGATGGGAAGGATCAGACAAGTGTTTTTACTTCGATAGGTCAAATTGATCCTATTAGGTTCTATCCTTGGGAACACCTAGGCAAAACTTGATCCTAGAGCTAGGGCTTGAGGTATTCGGAGATTCCACTGTCGGAATTGGCCCAAGTTTTGAGGAGAGTGAGGGCACCCAGCAATGCGGCTGCCTTTAGGAGATAGAAGTTTTCCTCTAGCTAGATTCCTGGGAAATTGTTGCCCTAGGTAACCTAATGGGGCTAGACCTAGGGAATGTAAAAATTTATTAATATAAGAAACCCTATTGCAATATCTTGATTTACTTCTCCTACTTGAATTAAGTTACAAGTTAATTTCTGAAATATTCAATAAATTAGTGAAGTAAATAGTAAATACAACTAGCAACCTACACATACAGATCAAATACTGAATAACATGCTCATAGACAAAGTGAAACACGGATTTTCTGGACAACCGTCCCTAGAAAAACCCTAATGTGGGAAAATCGGTGCAGATAGCTATGGAGGGTTTTCATTATTATGCAGAATCTAAGTACAACAATCATGGGCATCAAAACTGGTTCACCCAACAGAGAAATAAAAATGGCAGTAATACGCTGCTCTAAATCCCTCTATGTCAGCCTAACTGGCGTGCGTCGGCCTATGCGCTACTCAGTAAGGGCCTCCATCACACTTGAAGGGCTTACACTGCCCTTGCGGTGCATTGACTGGGCCTGCATCAGCCCTTCTTGGCTCCTGCTGTCGCTGCGCTGCCCCTGCTTGGATCTGGCTCGACTGCGTGGCTCTTGTTGCCCCTGTTGCTCTGGCTGGCTGGAATGCTTAAGCAGAAAAAACATAGGTAAGAAAGAAGGCGCAGGCCAAAGGCAACACATACCATTCAGAAAAATTGAAGAAATGAAATGAAAATAGATCAATGTCCACAATTAACTGAAATAGCTCAATGGGACTAGAGAGTAAAAGCTTTGACAACAACAATAAGTGCTTATAGAATCAACTAAGAGAACAGAGGAGACTAATTCATGATGTTAAATTGTTGTATAATTTTTGGCATAGGAAAACTGTAGAATTGTTAGAGTAAATCTCTGTAGGTGTGATCATCGATAATCATTTCAGTTCATCAAATACCTTGATGAATGGGCCTTAGAAGCTATTTGCATAGACAAACCCCACAGAAGTTGTGTGATCGAAAAATATTCACACTATATTAAAGAAAACACCTACCAAATAAGGATGACATTTCAAATGGGGAAAGAAACAATAGAGAGATAGACATTGAAAAAGTTAAAATGCTAGGGAAACAGGAAAGCAACTAGGTAGCATGGTAGAAAGCACAACAAAGAAAATTATAAAAATGGAAAACCCTACAAATTGGCACCCATCCAAACATCACCACATTTTTTTCTTCAACTCTAAATCTCCAAATTCATCAAATTATATCCTATATTCAAACCTGATCCTCTCTATTAGCCATTCTGAGGATAAGGCTGAGAACTTACTACAGAACCATCACCTACATGTAGTGATCTTATTCTGTGACCAGACAACCTACTATCGTGAAGACATGGAAAGATAAACACTCTCTGCCAAGATTTTCCATATAGCCCAGGTTGAGCAACCACATATACATCAATAGTTTTTTCTCTTCAGATTTGTAACTTAGAAGAGCTTTATCTGACCACCTCCGGGTTACTCCCAGTGTCACCCATGCAAGCCCTCTCAACATCATCCTCTTTCTATAGTACCTAATTAGTAATTTAATTAACCATAACAGTTTCTTGATCATGCAGGTATTTCAAATATATTGCCAATAAGCATAAAGCTTTCATGTTAAACAATCAGGTCAAAAGACTTTAGAATATGATGCAAAAAAAACAAATAAACCTCACCAACACTCGAAGGACAAACAAATTCAAACCTCTACAAAGTATAAATAGATATCTTATAAACTTCATTCCACCACAAAAATGTGCTTAACTAAAAAAAATTCTAATTACTGTGCTTTCAAGACAAAGCTTCCAAGGGAAGTGATGTTATAAACATACCCCTACACCTCATGAACAATCAATGTGTATAAATAGACCATCATAAGGCTCATTTTAAACATCATTATTATCATTTTATAAATCATTTTTATTAAATCAACAAGAAGAAAGAAACAATTGCATTCAGTTCCACTGAAGCAAAGTATATGGCAGTTTCATATACTTATTATGAAGCTATCTAGATTTGCAACTTGATTGTAGAGTAAACCAATCAGTTGTTGAAGCCTATTTTCTGTTTGATCCCTTGTGGCATCGTTCATTTGGGCGTGTTGTGTCATGCCGTGTGAGGTCGCCCGACCGAGCAAGTTCAGGTCGAGTTGTTTCGTTCGAGGGTGCCCGTATCAATTTTTCTAAGTTGTGACCGCCCGAGTGCCTTGTGCACGTTCGGGTGGCCCATTTTCCGTTTGCTCCCTTATGGCATCGTTTGGTCGGGCGCGGTGTGTCGTGGCATGTGTGGTCACTCGACCGGGCTCGTTCAGGTCAGGTCGTTTCGTTCGAGGGCGCCTGTATCAGTTTTGCTAAGTTGTGACCACCTGAGTGCCTTGTGCACAACGTTCGGGTGGCCCATTTGCCGTTTGCTCCCTTGTGGCATCGTGATGCAGAGGCATTACGCTAAAACAATTTCCATGCATTTTTGTCAGACTTAGGGGTTTCTAGTTTTCAAAAGAGTTAGATTTTATGTAGTGAATTTAGTTGGTTTTTATTTATTTTAGTTAAATGCGGAGAATTATAGCTGCCTTCGAATGATTAGTGGGCATATGAAGAGATAGTCAGTTTCAGTTTATCTGGGGATTAGGCTAAATTTAGAACCGTAGGAATTTCAGAGTTTTGTTGAGCGTTAAGGGAGGATGAAATGATTATTGCTAATTTGTATAAATAAGCCTTTGTGGCATAGACCTGCATAGAACTGTATAGATTTAAAGAGTCAGAGAGGCTGAGTAGGAGAATATAAGGCCATTAAATTAGAAGATCTGGCCGAGGACTAGAAGATTGTAAGTAATTTCATTTATATGAAGGAACCTGTTTAGTCTTATATGTGCATCGATTAATTCATGAATGGTTAAATTCATGTGTTGAGGATTTGATATATAAAAGGTCTGCGTGAGAATGTTTTGGACCTCTGTAGTTAACTGTGTGAATGGAACTCTGATATCTGGGGGTAATGGCATTTCTGCACGCCTTTGATGGATAACTAGCAAACTGTGGTTGAGTCTTGTGAATTTGACCATGTGTGGTTAAATTCATAATAGATAGAGGATATATATTGTGTAAAGGGAGAACTCTGTGATAGAGTTCAGAGATAAGGACTTGAATGGGTGGAAGAGTCGATGTCAATTATACCGACATTGTGGTTTGCATTGGAAGCACCAAGGTGAATCAGGAGGGATGTTAACCTCTGTTCATGATATTGGAAGCAATGGCGAGGTTTTATTATGAAACCTTAACAGTATGCGATGGAGTATTTTAACTTGCAAGGACCTTGAATCGAATGAAAACATAGTTAAGATGCTGATGGAACCATGAGGGAGAAGGAAGAGGAACCAAGAGCGTAAACAAAGACAACGGTTTTTGGAACTAACCCGGCAGTATTCACAAAGTTTAAAAGTGGTATTCGGTTTTTGAAATAAAAATGTGATATGTTTCTGTGCTCAACACGTGGCATAAGGCTATATTGCAAAAAAACCTATTTCGCACTTTTTTGGAGGGTTAAAGCTCGTTCAAAAGAAAGTGTGATACTCGTCCAATCGGGTGGCAACAAGGATCGACGGTGGTCGCACTCTGAATTTTCACAGATATTAATGAGCAGAGAGGGGTGTTAAAAATCACACAAGTTGGTCGCACGATGATCGTTGATTTGGCAAGGTAAAATGCGATAAGCCTCTGGCTGTCAGATGGGGAGGTAAGTTAAATTGTATTGTGGGACCCCATTGTTTGTCAGGTTTTATTTTAAATCAACGTCGAAGTTGTGTTAATGGAGTATTAGGTGGTGGGATCGAGATTCCCTATTATATGGTCTAAACCATAGGCTTTATTAGATATCACCCGCCCTCTGATTTGATTGTTGTACCTCTGTGTAATATGGGTTTTTATACAATTGCACATAGTATACAATGAGGGCTTTATAACCTTTTAAAATAAGCTTCTACACAGTAATACTCTAAGTTTCCAGGTAAGAGGATTAAGCAGCTGCGTACATTTTGATGCACAGTAGAGGGTATGGTTTCATAACCATATAGTAAGGGTAAAGAGCTTCTGCACCTATGTTATTCAAATTTCCAGTTCAAAAGATAGAACATTGTGAGGTTGCCCAGATTGTTGAGATTTATTGGGGGTGAAAATTTTGATATGAATTTATATGCACATGAAAGAGGAAAATGTGGGGTTATGTGAGGTAGCCCCGGCATCACATCATTCGTTGGGCGCGTCATGTCGTGCCATGTGAGGTCGCCCAACCGGGCGCGTTCGGGTCGCGCCGTTTCGTTCGAGGGTGCCCGTATTAGTTTCGCTAAATTGTGACCGCCCAGGTGATTTGTGCACATTCGAGCAGCCCGTTTTCCGTTTGCTCCCTTGTGGCATCTTTAGGTCGGGTACAACATAGAAAAAAAAAATTAGAAATACACAGAAACTCATATTAAAATTAAGATAACATTAAAAAAAATTAGACATGCACGAAAACTCATATTAAAATTAAGATATTATAGAAAATAATATGAAACTTAAATTAATATTAAAATAACATCAAAACAAGAAAATTAAAAATAAATTTAAATTATTGTGGAAACTTAAATTAAAATTAACATAATCTAAAAAAAAATATAGAAATTAAAATTAATAAAAAAATTCAAATTACAACAATAAAAAAAGACATAAGAATTAAAAACAACACCGAAATTAAAATTAAAACAATTTAAAAAATATGAGATTTAATATGAGAGTTAAATCTTAAAATAAAATTGAAAGTGTCAACTAAAATAATAACATATATAATAACAATAATGCGGTCTACCAAAACTGACTGGGCCAAAACAAGAAAGGGAGGCATTCATTAAAGGCCGATAAGCCTTCAGAAGTTTAAAAAAATGACACTAGGGTAACTAACCACCACCTGATCACCCACAAGCTCATAGCTTGCATACGCATTACCTGAAGATTGCCCGTTCATCCGTCCATCCGCTCTTGGAGTCTTTCACATCGCACATCGCAAGGCTCCTTCTTCTCTGCGTCTATGAGAAAACAGATTTCCAGGAGAATTTGGAGAAATTGGTCATCTTTGAGTGGGTTTCCAAATACCAAGAAATTGATTAGATAGGGTTTCTAGGGTTTGTGAAAAATTGGGGGGAGAATCCAGGTTTTTATGTGATAGGGACTCGATACCAGGGTTTTAGCGAAAGCAAACATGTGGTTGGGTTCATCATGTCAGAAGAGCTTTCATGGTAGATGAAAATGACAGAATCCGCTCTGTATGGTATATTTAACAAGGCGAGGTCATGGCTTCCATATATGGCTGAAGAATCTACCATTTCGAGGGACTATTGGATGTTGGATCAGAGCTGCAAGGTTTGTTATGATTGCGAGTCACAGCTTACGATCTTCAATCGGCGGCACCATTGCCAGATTTGCAGCCGGGTTTTTTGCAGGAAGTGCACATTGAACACAATTCCAGCTCCTGTTGTCGAAGGTTGGAAGTATGATCAGGAAGAAGGGGAGCGTCTTAGGGTTTGCAGCTATTGTTTCAAGGTACAGGAGAAACAAATGACAGCTTCACAGTATGATGAAAATCAATTGTTTTCTTCATGGATCAGTCATTCGTCTTCTCTTACAAGTTTTTCTCTTACAAGTTTATCCAGTAGTAAGTCAAGCAGCAGCGATAGCGGCATTAACATCTTTGGCGTTATGCCTTATTCAACTGTTCCTTATCATCATGTCACTTACAGTTCTTCTCTTAGTCATCCAACTCAAGGTCTTGATAGATTGGAGCGAATTCCCGAGAAGAAACAAGATATGTCATATTAGGGAAGGAACACAAATTATCCATCCCTCTTGGAAGGCGGAGTAAATGCTGCCAGTATTTTTGGAACTCCCTTGAACTGGTATGGTATCATTTACTTTCCTGAAACTGTATGCTTTGAAACTTTTTTAACTGCTTTACAAGGGGCTTGACCAAACAAAGATCTGTTTTTAGTTCCATTTCCGTTCCAGTTCTCGCCACCATTCCTTTCTTGGCTTTGGGATGCAGGTCCTTGGGTTGATACGATACAATAGTGTATTCCCTCACTCCAGTAATAACTTTGCATAGAGGTGCCTGTGTGCTTTGTTGGTCCCTATTTCCTGTGGTTGTTTTCTTTGTGATGTGTTCTTTGAAAGCAATATCAGTAGACTGCAGTGGGGTAGCCCTTGTTAATATGACTACCACTACTTCATTATTAATCAATTTAGATTCCTGGCTCATTATTCATATCCCTTGAGACCGTCTATCCCTGTTTCTTATTCTGTTGGTTTCCTGTCTCATATCCTGTTTCCAATTTGGTAACGTATGTCAACTTCATGTAGTCTTCAAGTGACGATATCCATGGCAATCCATTGATTGTTAATTTCTGTGGAAATTATTAAAAAAGCAAATGTCTGGAATCTTGATTATTGCAGAAATCGATGGCAGACATAATTCTTTTAATGATGATTGCCAAAAAGTGTTTGGATACTCCCTTGATGCATTTATGATATCCATCTTTTGTAGGAGTGAAGATGAGGATGATGAGTATGGTAAGATTCCTGAAGATCTTGGGTGGCAGATTTCTAGACAAACAGAAGAATACTTTGAAGGTAACTTTAACTTAGTTCATGATCCTGGATACAATTTCAATGGGATTCATCCTACTGGTTATAGCTCCGAAAATTCCATGCACTGAGGGATCCTGGAAACAAGGCTAAGTAGTAAAACCAGAAACTCTGATGAGCATGTTGAGGCAATGAATCTCCCTTCAAAAACTAGTAACTAGGAATATAGTCAACACCCAAGGGTGCTAGAAAGGTCTGGAGAAGAATCAGAGGGAACGGACAATGCTGGTGAGTGCAATGATGAAGCATCTATGTTTGAGACACTGGGTCCAGATTTAGAGCAGCTGGTGGACGTAGAGAAAATTTTTGATATATGGTTTCTGCCTGAGCCAGAAGATGAACAAGACGAACAGGATTCTGGTGTGTTTGATGATGAAGATGATGATGATGATGGTGATTGGGGTTTTCCCTGTTCTACTGGCAGCTTTAGTGACAGTGAATACAAGAGTAAAGAGAGATCGAGTGAGGAGTATAGGAAGGCTATGAGATCTGTAGTAGATGGGCATTTTAGGGCTCTTGTGGCACAAATTCTTCAGGGAGAATATGTTCCTATAGGTGAAGAGAATCATAGGGATAGCTGGCTGGAAATAATCACTTCATTGTCATGGCAAGCAGCGAGTCTCGTCAAGCCAGATACTAGCAAGGGAGGAGGGATAGATCCTGGGGGGTATGTCAAGGTCAAGTGCATTGCATGTGGTTGCCCTTCTGAATGGTAGACTTATAGTCTATTATTTTGTATTGTTTGGAACAGCTACTAACATAATTTTCAAATTAATTTGCTCGCGTTTAAGTCTTCTATAATCTTATGTGTTCCAAGCTGGCATCTCCATAATTAGTATTAAACTGCCATGATCCTCTTTAACAGTGAGGTGATTAAGGGAGTTTCTTGTAAGAAGAATGTGATTATGAATGTTGGTATTTACATTGTTCTGCTATTGACAAGATTTTCAACACTGGGACTGATGTGGCTTTGTGAAATTGTATGAATAGGTATTCCTACTATTCTGTTGTAGACAGGATTTTCAATATTGGTTACTGGTTAATGATATGGTTGAGATAGGTATTCATGTAATTATTAATGCTGGTATTCACATGATTCTCTTGTAATATATCTGATAAGAAAATGTATATAAATAGAAAATATTGCCAAGAAATAACACCATAGAAGATAAAACTTCAGATCTTCATTAATATCAAAACCCTTAAGGTAGGGCAACACCATACATTCACTCCTTAAGGAAGGAGATCACTCCACAAGCCATATGCTTGCCCATACAATAATCCTTGACATCTCTCAATGGAGAGTCTCTAACCTCTATATAGGTTTCATACATGCAATACCATGGGTAGTTACCATGGGTCTCTCAATACCATACATCCAATACAATGGGCTTATCCCTTTATTCCCTTGCTACATGTGGTCCCTTACATAATGTGGGTTAACCACTTTATTTATTAACTATGGCCCATTTATTTATCATTCTTATATTAATACATCATATTATTCCCTTGGGTACCTCCCTCTGTACCCTATATTATCCCCTCTAGGTACACTACATTACACCCCCCTTAAACATGTTTCGTCCCCGAAACATGAGAAGAACACAAATAATAAGATCTACTCAAAAGAGTATTCCACTGGTACCATTCATGTGCATCTATCCATCCAAGCGAAAGGTGAACACTTGATCTAGTCGGTGCCTTGCTCGCTTGAGATGGAAGCGGGTTCTGGTGGTTCTTCATTGTTGACGTGTTGTTAGTGGATCATCGCACCTCTCGATGTGTCGTCCAGGGTTTTTTGTCCTTGTTGCTAATTCCTTGCCACCTTGCTGGTTTTTGTCTTGCTAGGTGATGTGGGTGGTGATATGTTGAAACTTTAACTGATGTAATATCTTTCTTTAATTCCTCCATGATTGGTGATGGAGTGGTGTCTGGTTCCTTTATTGGTACTTG
The DNA here is from genome assembly GCA_034641835.2 of Pinus albicaulis. NCBI lineage: Eukaryota > Viridiplantae > Streptophyta > Pinopsida > Pinales > Pinaceae > Pinus > Pinus albicaulis. The sequence continues at coordinate 603,480,509 of CM076576.1, forward strand.
CTTTGATGTCTGTGTTTGGATGTCGACCATCAAAGGCTCATCATCTGATGTGTCTGCATCATTAGATATTTTTTCTTCTTCCTCCTCAGTCTCTGCATGGTTCCTAATGCAAATATCGTGCAATGTAATTTTCTTCTTTTCATACCAGAGCTTCATGAATTTCTTTTGCACATTAAAATTGACAGTACCAACGGATTCCATCCAAGGATGTCCCAAAACAACATCCACAACAGCCATATCTGAAGCATAAAAATCAAAATGCAACACATACTTATCCATAGAAATCTTCAAATCTTTATAAATTTGAACATCTTCATTATCAACCTGTGTGTTTTCAATATGCTTTGCTGGAACTTGCAATTTTTTAGCCAAATTCACATTGATACAATTATGCTTGCAACTAGGAATGATAGACACAACGATGTTCTCTTTCTGAATACTTCCATGAATCCATAATATGGAAATATTAGTAGAAAATAAGTCTTTATGGCTCTTGCTATCCTTCTTTCCGGCTTGAGACCACTTGTCCAAAAGGACTTTTTCAATTTTTTTCTCGGGAAGTTTCCTCACTGAGCTGTCAAGTTAGGTCCACCATTTATTTGCCTCATCTTTCATATGAAGCCCTATGGAGCATATCCAAAAACTTGCATATTGAGCCTTGAGATGTTGTAAAAAATCTTCAATAGTAGGGCCATCATCTTTTCCTGTAAACTTCATCTTGCGAGCATCCATAAAATAAAGTAAGGGTTTTGAAGAAAATCACTTACTTTGGCAAAAATTTAAAATGGACATTACTCGGTCAATATAACTTATAATCCTTAATATAACCTATTTTTGAAAATGTAATAGCCATTCTGCATCTAATCATATGACTGAAATCCCGATCTAGGCACTCTGGAAACACAGATTTGCGCTGCAACTGCCTCGGCGTCACAAAATTTCTGAAAAAATGCCTGATTTTAAATCAGTGATAACTCCCTCATCCGGACTCCGATTCGACTGATTTTTTTTTTGAAATTGGGTATTTTTATGTATGGAATCCAAATTTGATATTTATTTCTGAAATATTTTCACCAAATTTTCCAGATCTTCTCTACAAAATCACCGCCCAAAAATTTCTTTGGCAAGAATTTAAAATGGACATTACTCGGTCAATATAACTCAGAATCCATAATATAACCTCTTTTTGAAAATGGAATAGCCATTATGCATCTAAACATATGGCTGAAATCCCGATCTAGGCACTCTGGAAACACAGATTTGCGCTGCAACTGTTCTGGCGTCACAAAATTTCTGAAAAAATCGCTGATTTTAAATCAGTGATAACTCCCTCATCCAGACTCCGATTCGACTGATTTTTTTTTTAAATTTGGTATGTTTCCGTAAAGAATCCAGATCTGATATTTATTTCTGAAAAAAATTTCACCAATTTTCCATATCTGCTCTACAAACTCGCCGCCCAAAAATTTCTTGCAAAAAAATGAAAAAACAAATCTCCAAACTCTGCCCAAGAAAGTGCTCTGATACCACTTGTAATAGATCTAGCAAGAAAATGTATAAAAATGGCAAATATTCCCAAGTAATAACACCCTAAAAGATGAAACTTCAGATCTTCATTAATATCAAAACCTTTAAGGTAGGGCAACACCATACATTCACTCCTTAAGGAAGGAGATCACTCCACAAGCCATATGCTTGCCTATACAATAATCCTTGACATCTCTCAGTGGAGAGTCTCTAACCTCTATATGGGTTTCATACATGCAATACCATGGGTAGTTACCATGGGTCTCTCAATACCATACATCCAATACAATGGGCTTATCACTTTATTCCCTTACTACATGTGGTCCCTTACATAATGTGGGTTAACCACTTTATTTATTAACTATGGCCCATTTATTTATCATTCTTATATTAATACATCATATTATTCCCTTGGGTACCTCCATCTGTACCCTATATTATCCCCTCTAGGTACACTACAGGTATTCATGTAATTATTAATGTTGGTATTCACATGATTCTCTTGCTGAACAAATGTGCGAAATTGGGTTTGATGTGGGTTTCTTAAATTGTACGAGTAGGTATTCATACCGTTGTGTTGTTGAGAGGATTTTCAATATTTTTTGTCAAGACGATTGTATATGTTTGGGATTTCTTGCTCTGGTTACGCTATTGATATGAATTTAATTATTGGCAGTGTCATAGTTATGAGGATGATACCCAAAAATCCACTTCCTATTTGATTTAATTGTCGATATTTATATGGTTTTGTTATTTGGATCTCTGTTTTCACTTCATTTTGTGTTTGCAAACGGTAATTGTTGAAGAAAATGGAAGCAGAGGCAGGAGTTTGGCGCAGTGTTTACCAGCCCTAGGCATTGACTATGGACAAACTGGAAACAATCTTCATCCACCATCTGCAGTAGCAAAGTTAGTTCAGAGTACAAGTATTTCAAAGTTGAAACTATATGGAGCAGATCCTGCAATTATTCAATTCTGCACTGCCAAGCCGAGCGCCGATGAGAAAAATTTGGAGGAAAATTTGAACTATGTTTGTGGACAGGGCATTGAATGTAGGCCTATTCAACAAGGAGGTCCTTGCTATTCACCAAATACAATGGCAGGCCATGCTGCTTATGCCATGAACGCATACTATCAGACTGCGGGTTGGAACAGTTGGAATTGTGATTTTGCGCAGACTGGAACTCTTACTTCCACAGATCCAAGTACGCATGTGAAATCCTCTTTTCTATGGACATTAATTCTTTATTTGAAAAATCTATTAGAATTTACTACTCAGTCTACCAGTTCTATGCATAGGACACTTAGACTAAAAAAGGGGAAATTTCTAACTAATACAAGAATTGGTTTCAATTAAACCAAGAACGAGAAAATAAGATCACAAAATTTTGTTAAATCAATCTTTGATTATTTTAAACCCCGTTGGAGCTTTTGCTAATCCATTTTAGTAAATTATTTCTAAACAGTTGCATTGGTGATTGATGTAGATTTCTCAACCCATGGTTAGTTAAAACTATAGGTGCTTAAGCTACATCTAAATCTCAACTTGACCAAACCAAAATCAAAATAAAAATTAATTGGATCTTTTGAAAAAATTCCCATTAAACACTCTTTAATATATCATGTTTAATATACATAAATTCGGCTTGATGTCTGATATGCACCTTTACCTTTGAGGCAAGATATTTTAAGCTTTAATCATTTATAGATTTTGTATAACATTGAACTTCATATCAACAGGAAAGAAGTGGTAAGAGGAAAGGGGGTGTTTTATGATTTTGAGAAAGTTAAAGTTGTAAATTATTTATGGGGTTTAGGATGTCTACATAGTATGTAGAAATCATAGATGATCAAAAGTAATACATATCGCAGGTTTGATGGGTTCCCCCTCCCTGCGCATATAGTCTCAAGTCTCAGAGTTAGCTTTTGATGAGTTCTGCCGCCTTAAACAGAGGGTACTCACAGTTTCGAATTCACCTTTCTTGGTTGTGACCTAATGAACTCCCGTTGTGAACACAATTATTAGGTGAACCTGTTTAGGTTGGAAATGGAATGGACCTTTATTGAAACCCAATTTTCCCAGTGGCATTGCACATTATCATTTACTATGACTTGAATTGTTGATCGTAGAAATGGAGCAAGTACATGCTGATCTTTAATCTGAACCCCTCATGCCCCTCCGCTAGAGCTCATAGAGTGACCTGAAGGAGCCCTTTTGATATCCTAAAATAAGTCATGAATGAATTAAAGAAAATGGTGGCTTTACTGATTAAACAATAATTGTGAGTTGCAGAACTTATTAAAACTCATTTACATGGTTAAAAAATGATATAATAAAATTCAAGTGGAAAAAACTAGAAAATCTTAAATAATATAAACAACAAAACAATGTAACGTAGATAAAAAAAATGATATAACTAAATTCAACTAGAAAAAAAGCCCTGAAAATGTTGAATATCCATTCGCTATCATAAAATCCAAATTACAAAAACTGGGGTGAATTTTAAAACATTATGTTCTATTTTCATTTTCAATATGTGCTTCAAAATGCAAGCAATGAAATACATGCATATAAATACATGCCTCATAGAACTTTTCAAATTAAATATGTACTATTTTTATTTTTATTTTCAGTGTGTTTCAAAATGCAAAGCAATGCAATACATACATACAAATGCATCCCTCATAGAAATTTTTCAATTAAATATGTACTATTTTTATTTTCAATGTGTGCTTCAAAATGCAAAGCAAAGCAATACATACATACAAAAGCATATTTTATAAAACGTTTCTAATTAATAAACATATTGCATATCTTATAAAATGTTTCTAATTAATAAACCTATTGGCCTCTGTTTGCACCTTTTGGGGCAACTTGTAGTTTATTTTTGTTCGATAGAAAGTTGCAGTAGCAGCAGCAGTGCGGACCAATGGATAGCAACCACAAGTTCAAGGGTTAAATTCTTAGGAAGTGGCCGAAAGACACAGGGACGACGGGGGCGAGAAGGGGAGAGAGAGAAAGCAAAGCATTTCAACACCGAACAAGATGAGCGCGGAGCTGGTCTTGTCATCTAGCGGTTATGGCTAACTCAATGCCCAGATTGTACAGCTAATGCAGTGCAAGCCCCTCTCAGAATAGGAGGCCAGTAGTGTCAACCCTTAAACCCGCCGCTTTAAATCTATGCATTTCGTATGAAGTTTCTGTTCGAGATCCATTTTTTTTTCAGAAGTTTCTATTGCGAAACCTAGGTTTTGTAAAGGTCTGAGAAAATGCGCCCTATCTTTGTTGGGACGGTGCTTGTACACCATGTCGGCACACAGATTCGGCGGCATACAAACCCCCGCTGGGCAGATTTTCCGGTTGTTGGCGAAAATGCTTGGTGCGAATGGCTGTATTAGAATCTGATCCGCTGTTCTTTATGGTGTTAGGGGTTGTCGAACCATTTTTTAAAGGGAAATGGTGTTTCAATGGCCTGCAAACTGTGTTTTTCTAGTGCAATGCTTTGTGTTTATCATTTCAGTTTGGTTAAGTGTGAGACCATTTATCGTTCAAGAGTTGGATCTGTCATTGTCAAGAAAATAGAACCTAGGTGGAATCTTCGGGATGTATATACCAAGTGGCCCGGGGTCTGTAGTGGTTTATAAGTGTCTTGGATAAGTGTGTATCGATACTTTCCTTGCCTAATGATCTTTTGATTAGCCTTTTAAAACTTTGGTTTTATCGGGTGCTTGCATCTTTAAAGGTTGTTTAGTCGTTAATACATTTAGATGTCTTAGACAAGTGTGGAGTCACCTTGGCTACTGATCTTGTGATTAGACTTTTAAAACCTTTTTGATGCAGGAAAACAGTGTATGCTTCTTGATGTCCTTGATATCTGACAAGTAATTGAGGGCACAGTGGACCGTGTCCTCGAATACCCTAAGTATTTTGTTTTCTGTGGTTCTGTCTTCTGTTCTGGTTTTTTCAAGAGGGTACAGGGGATTAGAATGCTAATTTTGGAGGGAGTTTAGTTTACTACAGCTACTCATTTGGTTTGGGCTGTTGTGACTTGTTAAGACTTTTGAAGATGTTAAATATTAAATATTTTTTTGCAGATGTTGCGTTTGTTTGATCATTAGTTCAAACTTCAAACCATTAAGACTTTTGAAAATGACTTGTTGAGATTTTATTGCACAGATCTATTAAAGGAGTTAGTTATCTATGATATCTGGGAATGTGGTTGGGATGAAAATTCCAACAATATATCCTTTTTGAAACATTTGTTAGAGCCTCTCGTGAGATTGAATTCTATGAATTAATGATTAATCCATGAGATCATTGATATGCTCAGATAATAAATTGCCGAGATATTATTTTACAGTGTTATGAAACAATTCAGTTGTTTGTTTAGACGTCTAGGTATAACTCCTCTATTATGTAGTAAAACATACCATTGAGATTGTTTGGGCTTAGGTGCAGAAGTCATAAAGCTGATATATAGTAGGTTATGATAATGGATTATATTCTGTATTGAAGAAAATATGTATTTTTATAAGAATGTTTTTCTCATGGTTGCAGGTCAGAGGATTGTGTGAAAAGGCCAAGGAGATTCTCATGGAAGAAAGTAATGTTCAGGTATGTCCTTTGCTTCAGCTAACTTTGAAATACAAATTATAATTTGCTTTCATCTATGCCTCAAGGTGTTCAGTTCTATTTTGCATGCATGTACACAACAGTAAAAAATATACGCTGTTGGAATACAAAAAGAAGAAATAGAACAATAAAAAAATGAAATACATTTTACCATTCAAAATTATTTTAATCTGAAAATATGAAGAAAATTCAAGATTGAAATTGGAATCTATTAATGTTATCACAAAAATTGGGACTCACGGTAACATAGTATTTATGAGGTACACCGAAGAAGGGAGTGCTTGATGCATCTCTTGAGGAAATTGATCTAGCCCGTCTTCAAAACAATAACATAGAATGAAAAATAAGAGCTGGGGAAGATGGCTAAATTCTATCATTTCAAAACAGCCATTCTGCTTTTGAATTATTCAGATGCAATATCCTTCTCATTTATTGTTCTTCTTGCCACTTTGATTTTTTTATGTTTTTTCGTTGTTCTGGTACTGAGCTTTTTCAAGATTTAAATTGATTCACTTTGTCATTGTTTCTTACCGATCTATTTTTAATCTTGTTATTGTTCAATTTTATTGTTTTTCTGCACTTATCAACCAAGGTTTCACTGTGGTCTCAGTATTTGTTTTTTTAGTAAAACTTATGAAGTTTAGAGTTAAGGGTTCCAGCATCCGTGTTTTCTAAAGACCCTGGATTTGTTATCTGCCAGGAGTCTTCAAATACCTTGATGTGCCATTCTCATTGTTTTCACACCTCAACATGGAGATTGATACATGGAATTGATATCGAGACCTCATTTTTTTTTTATACCTCTGGCATAACCAATTATCAGTTATGATGGGCTTCTATTACTTATTAACAATTTCATGAGTGTAAGATCAACCATCTTAGCCTAGACATATACTTTAGAAGAATTATCATATACAAGAAATATGTCACCCCAACTGTCACAAACATATAAACGCTTGGGTTGTGGAATGCAGCTCTTGGTGCAATTAGATTGAACAGGTGTGTCATTTCTTGGAATTTGGAAGCAATGTTCATCTAGATGTCAATAAATAGCAATCGTTGTGATTTTAATCACAGAGGAGTCAGATCAAGTTATCGAAAATACTATATATGTCATGCCTAGATGTCATTGGCACAACTAATCTATTTTTTTGTTGTGAAATTCCATGTAATGTGCTCCTCATTATTCTTTTGTTGTAGTTATTGGGTATGGCAACTATAAAGTTACATTGTGCTGAAGCATTTTTCATGCTTCTATGCGCAAGATTTAAAGATGTGCCTGAAGCGAAGAAAAGCAGAATGGTTGGTGATTTTTTCAGTAGTGTTGCCTCAAAATATGACATCATGAATGACATAATGAGTGTTGGTCTTCACCGGCTTTGGAAGGATAGGTTCATATTTATTTGTTATAATTAAAACCATTGAATTTCAATTCCTCAAATCTCTGCTCAATTTGTCTTTGGATGCATGAAAAAATTTATTTCTTCTTGTGTGATCTGGCTTTTGCAGACTTGTCTCAAAATTGAGTCCATTTGCAGGAATGCAACATCTTGATGTCGCTGGTGGGACAACTATTTTGACCAAACTATATATATATATATATATATATATATTCAAATGCTTCTTTTTAACTATTAAAAATTTAGCAATATGTCATGTCATTTAAAGAATTAGGAAAATGCACTACAAGTGTAGCTACTAGTCACGACGAATACAAGCAATGGACATTACAAGCCATTTAAATTATCAAAACTACCTTAGATCATGCCTAGACCATGAAGTGTCAATTTGGTGCACAAGTGATAAATGCATTAACAACCCAAAATTTAGGGGTCAGAAATGTCAGTGCATTGACGTTGGTGAGGGGATTATCCTTAGGTGTGTTGAGAAATCTAGGGCATCAAGATTAGGTGATTTCTCTTGGTTAGATACCTGCTTGTGAATGCCTTTTTAATTTTTAGGTTAGGATCTTCTTTTACATAGTTTATTACAGTGTTCCTCATTAAACAACTACCAATGCATAAACCATAAAGAGATAAAAGACACATAATATAGGCGATCAACCAGGGCTAAAACCTCTCCCACTTGAGAGGAAAACCCAAACGAATTATTATTCTTATAGAAACTTCAATTGACGAATACCAAGACCAAGACCCTTGACCTATTTGACTCTCCAAGACCAAGACACAAGTTCCCTTTCAGTACTTCTATTTCATGCCCAAGTCAACACTTGGTCCAACTGCTTGCTTGCCTTCCTTTGTACCTTGGTACCTTGGCTATACTTCAGATTTCAACTTCCTTTTTCTCTGATTCATACCTGCAACATCTCGGCTTCCTTCATAAACCCTAGCATGTGTGAATAATCAACTTTGGAACCTTGATTCCCTTCGCTTTAGGTTGATACTGCTTACTTGACAACTCAGATTGATATCTTCCTTGTTCTTCACCCTAAGTACTCTCTTACGGTGACTGCAATATTTCAGCCTTCTTCCTGCCATAGGCAGGTCTGCAATCTTGTATGTGTGGAGTTTACTTGGACCCAAAATAGTCCCAAAAATTTGCCAACTACTTGGCTCTTCCTTCTCTTCTCCTAGCTGGTTATAAGGCTTCTTCTTGATGAATTTCACACCACTTTCTAGCTTCAAACCTTGACCGAAAATCTATCTCTGAAATGAGGTCGAGCTGCCCTATTTATAGTCGTTGGATAGCATATAATGTCTATGCCATATGGGTGTCTAGATGTGTATAGATAGCATGCAATTTATTTGGGTGTCTAGATGTGTATAGCAAATAAGGTTTCAATACCTGCATGGAATGTGCAGAGTCTCTGCTTAAGAAAGCAACATTCTGTTTTTGCCTTTTTTCAATGCTCTATTTTGGGTTGTAATTGATAGTCATGACACTAATATAACATGCACATCCATTTCCATATCAAAGTTCCCTTCTACAACAGATCTGTGTAAATTTTTCTGCTGAACTGTTTTTTTGTCATATGATGCCAATCCTGCCAGAGCTGAATCAATGGTGTTACAGTTCTAGAGACTTTTCCTTCCTCTGAGTGATGTGGCTAAATATTTAAGGAGATTTAGTTCATCCAACCTCGGTTTTATGATTGATGGAAACATTTGATGCATGCACTAATAAGTAATAACATGCAATATCTATGGGTTTGTATATCTATGATTCTATTTAGAAAGAGGGTTTCAGTGATCTTTTTCAGTTCACACCTCGGTTTACCTTTTATCCCTCTTTAAAATTTGTCTTCCAGGCTTTGATCCTTCTTCCATCCATGCTTGAAATTAGCCATGTTGACATGATAACATGTATATGTCAGTCTACAAGTACTTAGTGTTGGCTGCATTACATATGATATATGGGTAAGTCTGCCTGCATGTACTTAATGTAGGATAGGGAGTTTTCGTTCATTTTTATAAATTTCCCCTATATATTTGGAACATTTACAGAAGCTAATTTTCATCATTATAGTCAAGGCTTGATCAACCATATTCCCACATTACGTGAAAAGCTCACGTGACACTATTTTTTTAAGTATGATTAATACTTGTACTATTCAATTTCTTTTCCAGTTTTAAAGTTTCATTTTTATTTTTTTTTAATTTAACCAACACACGAGAATTTCTAATGTATATCCACTTTTTATCCTATTTCCATTTCAGTGACTTTAATTGAATGCAAATGTTGTTGTGAAGTGGTTCCATAATCATGATTTTTTTTACCCTTCTCGTTTTGCAAGTTCTAATTCATCTCTTGATGTTAATTGAGGAAATATTATTGTAATCATGTACCAAGTATTAGTCTATTGCTCTCTTGATGCCTTGTGCACTAAATTACCAAGTATTGGAGAGCATGGATTTCCAACTTGCACATATTGGCTTGTATGCGAGTCAAGATGTATGTGGTTTCTTTTGGAGTTAGTTTTTTTTTTTGGTGTATGCATGAAATGTGGAGTCTTCTGCTTAAGAAAGTAGCATTCTATTTTAACTTGTTACCTTTAGCAGTTTTAAGCTGACTGTGATGGGATTTCTAATTTATTTAGCTTGAGAAAATGATATTTTGTTTTCACCTTTCTTCAGTCCTTTGTTTTCAGCTGTTCAATATAGTACTGGTGTCAGAGTAGAAACTGATTGCATTTACATTAAATCATATCCAGGTTCCCTACTAGGGTAAATTTGTGGTTGAAATTATGAATTATTCTGCTTTGGATTGCCATATGTTTTATGAGGTCTAGGTTCCCTACAAAATTTTGATTTGCTTTTAGGTCTCAACACGTTAATTTGTTCAGGTCATGGGTCCGATATAACCAAGTAGTTTTGGTTTATTGAGGTTAGTCACAGGTTTGAGATCCACAGAGGCATTTAATGTGTGTTCTGGATAGCATACAATGTCTATGCCATATGGGTATCTAGATGTGTATAGATAGCATGCAATGTCTATGGGTGTCTACATGTGTATAGAAAATAAGGTTTCAATACTTGCATGGAATGTGCAGAGTCTCTGATTAAGAAAGCAACATTCTGTTTTTACCTTTTTTCAGTGCTCTATTTTGGGTTGTCATTGAATATTCATGACACTAATATAACATGCACATACATTTCCATATCAAAGTTCCCTTCTACAACAGATCTGTGTAAATTTCTCTACTGAACTGCTTTTTTGTCATATGATGCCAATCCTGCCAGAGCTGAATCTATGGTGTTACAGTTCTAGAGACTTTTCCTTTCTCCAAGTGATGTGGCTAAATATTTAAGGAATTTTAGTTCATCCAAACTGATGCAGGGGCATTAGACACTAGCCAGCAATGTAGGAGGTTTGTCCACATGTTGTGGCTAGGAGGGTTCGAAATCCTTGAATTGTAACAGCTAGGTGTCAATACCTCAGCTGATTTTTTTTATTTAGATTAGTTAGGATTGGTAGAAGTCGAATAGTTAGATTCGATCCATATGTTAGTTCAGTTATTTGAATAAGTTTTAATTAGACCTTTGATTTCTAGAACAATCCTCTCAAAGGAATCGAAGAGTCATATATTGATGTATATACGTTGTATTCCTCGGATGCATTGAAAAAGAGAAGAGAAGGAGAGAGAGATTTCTGCAATAAAATCTGTGTGTTCACAATTTCTTCCAGTTAAATAATTTCTGTACGCATTGGCCTTAGAGTTGTTTTGAATCATTGATTGTGAAGATATTGTTTAATGGTGGAGTGATTGAACTATGTGCACATATAATTACTGGGTTGAACTACTATATAGATTCTGCATATCTTTGTCTACTGTTTCCCTTGAAATTGTTCGAACAGGCTCTGTTGAATAAATCTCTACTCATAGAAGAAGTCTGCGTATTATTGTGGTCATTGAATTATGTTTAAATGATAGAAGAATTCCCGCTTCATAACGAGACAAATTCGTTTTACTATCGGAACCCTGACCTGAGTTAAGGAACCAAAAGGATCACGCAACCCCGGATGAACCTTGGTTAGTCACTGTTTAAAAACCACGAGTGGATTTACAAAGGCGGATTGCCCATATCGCACCGCTTTTGGTGAGTGAGCTGTATTTTCTGGTTGGGGAGAGATTCCATAGATCTGTCGACACGTGGCAAGGTAGACCCATGGAAAACCACCGTTGTTGCATGCCATCGCGCGTTAAAGTTCGTATCCAGACGCCGAGCGATATGCGTATATGTCGTCGATTTGGAGACTTGCTATCTAACGGTGATCGCACGCTCGACTTGCCCAAATTTTAATAAGAGGTACAACGTATGTATTTCATTGAACTCCGAAATATATATGTGGGCCCAAAATATATTAAGGTCGTTTATTTAAGAGTGTTAGATATTGATACAAAGTTCCGAAGGATTAAACCTTGATTATAAAGTTGTAGAAAAAAATATAAGCCGAGAGATACAATTTAACATTCAAAAGCTGTTGAATGTATTTATTTATCAATTTTCCCCAAAATTGATAAATAAAATTGCCAAGAAAATAAAGAACCACGTGGGGGTAAACGAAGGGAAACGCTGATAGAGCCACGACTACGGTTGACCACCTCTCCTAGGGGTCCAAAATTTAGTTTTGTTACGTCACAACCTCAGTTTTATGATTGATGGAAACATTTGATGCATGCACTAATAAGTAATAACATGCAATATCTGTGGGTTTGTATATCTGTGATTCTGTTTAGAAAGAGAGTTTCAGTGATCTTTTTCAGTTCACACCTCAGTTTTCCTTTTATCCTTCTTTAAAATTCATCTTGCTTTGATCATTCTCCCATCGATGCTTGAAAGTAGCCATTCTGACATGATAACATGTATATGTCAGTCTGCAAGTACTTAGTGTTGGCTGCATTACATATAATATATGGGTAAGTCTGTCTGCATGTACTTAATGTAGGATAGGGAGTTTTCGTTCGTTTGTCTAAATTTCCCCTATATATTCGGAATATTTACGTAAGCTAATTTTCATCATTATAGTCAAGTCTTGATCAACTATATTCCCACATTACGTGAAAAGCTCATGTGACACTACTTTTTTAAGTATGATTAATACTTGTACTATTCAATTTCCTGTCCAGTTTTAAAGTTTCATTTTTTTATTTTTTTTACATTTGACCAACACACAAGAATTTCTAATGTATATCCACTTTTTATCCTATTTCCATTTCAGTGACTTTAATTGAATGCAAATGTTGTTGTGAAGTGGTTCTACAATCATGATTTTTTTACCCTTCTCATTTTGCAAGTTCTAATTGTTGTCTTGATGCTAATTGAGGAAATATTATTGTAATCATGTACCAAGTATTAGTCTATTGCTCTCTTAATGCCTTGTGCACTAAGTTACCAAGTATTAGTGGAGAGAATGGATTGCTAGCTTGCACATATTGGCCTGTATGCGAGTCGAGATGTATGTGGTTTCTTTTGGAGTTAGTTTTGTTTTTTTTTTGGTGAATGCATGAAATTTGCTTAAGAAAGTGGCATTATGTTTTAACTTGTTACCTTTAGCAATTTTCAGCTGATTGTGATGGGATTTATATTTTCTTTAGCTTGAGAAACTGTTATTCTATTTTAACCTTTCTTCAGTCCTTTGTTTTCAGCTGTTCAAGATAGTACTGGTGTCAGAGTAGAAACTGCTTGCATTTACATTAAATCATATCCAGGTTCCCTACTAGGGTAAATTTGTGGTTAAAATTCTGAATTCTTCTGCTTTGGATTGCCATATTTTTTATGATGTCAAGGTTCCCTCCAAAATTTAAAATTTTCTTTCAGGTCTCAACATGTTAATTTTTTCAGGTCATGGGTCCCATATAACCAAGCAGTTTTGGTTTATTGAGGTTAGTCACAGGTTTGAGATCCACAGAGGCATTTGATGTATGTTCTGGATAGCATACAATGTCTATTCCATATGGGTGTCTAGATGTGTATAGATAGCATGCAATGTCTATGGGTATCTAGATGTGTATAGAAAATAAGGTTTCAATACTTGCATGGAATGTGCAGAGTCTCTGCTTAAGAAAGAAACATTTTGTTTTTACCTTTTTTCAGTGCTTTGTTTTGGGTTGTCATTGATAGTCATGACACTAATATAACATGCACATCCATTTCCATATCAAAGTTCCCTTCTATAGTAGATCTGTATAAATTTTTCTGCTGAACTGCTTTTTTGTCATACGATGCCAATCCTACTAGAGCTGAATCTATGGTGTCACAGTTATAGAGAATTTTCCTTGCTCCGAGTGATGTGGCTAAATAGTTAAGGATTTTTAGTTCATCTAACCTCAGTTTTATGATTGATGGAAACATTTGATGCATGCACTAATAAGTAATAACATGCAATATATGTGGGTTTGTATATCTATGATTCTGTTTAGAAACAGGGCTTCAGTGATATTTTTCAGTTCACACCTCGGTTTACCTTTTATCCCTCTTTAAAATTCATCTTCAAGGCTTTGATCCTTCTTCCATCCATGCTTGAAAGTAGCCAGGTTGACATGATAACATGTATATGTCAGTCTGCAAGTACTTAGTGTTGGTTGCATTACATATGATATATGGGTAAGTCTTCCTGCATGTACTTAATGTAGGATAGGGAGTTTTTGTTCGTTTGTCTAAATTTCCCCTATATATTCGGAACAATTACGGAAGCTAATTTTCATCATTATAGTCAAGGCTTGATCAACCATATTTCCACATTACGTGAAAAGCTCATGTGGCACTATTTTTTTAAGTATGATTAATACTTGTACTATTCAATTTCCTATCCAGTTTTAAAGTTTCATTTAAAAAAAAGAATTTAACCAACACACAAGAATTTCTAATGTATGTCCACTTTTTATCCTATTTCCATTTCAGTGACTTTAATTGAATGCAAATGTTGTTGTGAAGTGGTTCCGTAATCATGATTTTTTTACCCTTCTCGTTTTGCAAGTTCTAATTGCTCTCTTGATGCTAATTGAGGAAATATTATTGTAATCATCTACCAAGTATTATTAGTCTATTTCTCTCTTGATGCCTTGTGCACTAAATTATCAAGTATTAGTGGAGAGCATGGATTGGCATCTTGCACATATTGGCCTGTATGCGAGTCCAATTTTAATGTTTCATTTAAAAAATATATATATTTAAATTTCGTCGGTCTTGCGACGTTTTATTTTTTATTTTTTAAATTTTTAAATGTCCGTTGGTATTGTGACACTTCTTCCTAGCATCGGTATTGTGACGCTTTTGCAAAGTGTCGGTATTGCGACACTTTTTCTAAGTGTCGGTATTGTGACATTTTAAATGCATCGGTATTGCGACATTTTAAATGCGTCGATATTGTGACGCTTTAAAAAGTGTCGGTATTACAACACTTCAATAAAGCGTCGGAACAAGTGTCACTCTTCCGAAATTTTATTGAAGTCTCAGAATTGTGACTCTATGGCTAACCATTCTTTTTCCGGCCTCAAACTGTCGCTCTTGCAACGACTATGTGTCGGAATAATGACACTTTGGGCATTGGAAATTGGGCCAAATTTGCTAGTGTTAGGTGAGTTTAGTTTAATTTTATCGACTATATTTTAGTAGTAATTATATGTTGCATATTTCTCAAATTGTGGAGTTGTTCCTTTCCTGTTGCATGTTTTTTTATATTGTTATGTTGTGATTCAAATTTTTAGTTGTGCTTTCCAGTTATTCTCCTACATAGTACATGCTTTGATAGATTATATGAAAAGTCTTACCAATACAATAACATTGATTGTTGTACGTGGAATTTTTTGTTCGGGATGGTCCATTACATAATCAAGATGAGGAGATGGATCATGCAATTGCACTTTCTCTTTCTGAAGAACTAACCAAACCATATGGTATATGATGGAAATTTCATTTTTTTATAGTTACTTTTAGTTTAATTATATCATTTAGCTCGATGCTTTTCATATATTCAACTAAACTTTTGTTGCTTAACAAGACTTTGTCATTTCCAAGTTTTAGTGAAATTGTTTATGGTTTGATACTCTTATACAACTTTTATCAAGTTACATGCACCCTCATTAGAAAAAACAAGAGAATTTTGCTTGCCATGACTACCTTTCATTGTCATTGTTGTCTTAAGAAAGTCTTTTAGCTAAGAAACTAGTTTTAAGGTTATGGCATAACTTGTCATATAAATTGAACAGAAGTTATATCCAAAATGTTAACTTGTAAACTACTTCGCTGGTTTTAGGCTTTCCATTTAAAATATACTTCAGTTTGAACTTTGAACACGTTGTTCCATAGACTTGAATATTTAGAGATTTTGGTGTAAGGATTAAAAATTAGCTCATAAGGCCTCTTAGTCATTCATTTATTTTATCTGAATATAACATTTACTATTAAATTAGAACCACTCGGCACAAATACATCATAGATCAAGATCATACTTTTTAGAGTGTTGTAGAATAAAAATAGGAACAAGGACACTGAATTCTTTCAGTTTTCCTGGTTCTTATTCCTTTGTTTATCTTTGCACCTTTAGGGGCAATTGCTAGTTTAAAGTCTAATTCTTTAAAGGGTGCTAGCTCAATGGAAGAGTACCTGCTTTACAAGCAGGAGGTTGGTGGTTCAATTCCATCGTGCCCTGATATTCATATATAGGGAATGACGAAGATAAATTTTTGATGAAGGATGCTCTTTTGACCATCACCAATGAGCTTATGGTAACATTTTTCGACCCTCACCAAAATATGAAATGGTGACAGTCAACGAACGCCACCATATATACGCACCAATAGTGATGACTATTAAAGGTCTGTCACCGTATATCGTTGTTATTGATATGAAATGGTGAGGGTCACTGTTTTTCATTATAGTCATTATTCCTGATGAACCTTGATGTCACCAATTAGTTTATGGTGACGGTTAATGAACATCGCCATATATATGCAATAATAGTGACGGCCATGAAAGGTCCATCACAAAAAATCGTTGCTATTCATATGAAATTCTGACGGTCACTATCTGCCATTATAATCAATATTCGTGATGGACTTTGAATGTCACCACAACACATACTTTCTGCGACACCACCTTTGGTGACGTTCAGTTTTTTGGTGACGGAGGCTATTGTCCATCACCATTGCTCATATGAAATGGTGACGATCACTATCCATCACTATAAATCATTATTGATGACGGACCTTGAATGTCACCACAACACCTATACTTTCAGCAACGACACCTTTGGTGACGTTTAGTTTTTTGGTGACAGAGGCTATTGTCTGTCACCATTGCTCATATGAAATGGTGATAGTCACTATTTGTCACTATAAATCATTATTGGTGACGGACCTTGAATGTCACCACAACACCTATACTTTCGGCGATGCCACCTTTGGTGACGTTCAGTTTTTGGTGACGAAGGCTCCTTTGACCCTCACCAATGAGCTTGTCGTGACCATTTTCGCCCCTCAACAATGTGAATTTTTCTTGTAGTGATATCACCACCAGCCTCCCCAAAGAATCACTAGAGAAGCATAATACATGGAAAGAGTGAACCTTGGGGAAGTACACAAAATACACCTTCAATGATTGTGATATTAGGGCATAGGTAATCCTTGAAAGGATACACTTTGATGTCTTTGGACCTCTCTCAAAAGCCTCAACTTCCAAGCACACGTATTATGTTATATTTGTAAATGATTTCTCATGGAAGTGCTTTATTTTCTTCATGCAAAATAAATACAAGAGATTCTCCATTTCTTTTGAATTTAAAGCACTTATTGAGAAAGAAACTCACATGAAAGTGAAGTCTCTTAAGATCTATAATGAAGCTGAGTACATGTCGAATGAGTTTAAAATTTTTTGTGCACAGGAACGAATTTGATAGGAGTTGAGATCACCCCATAACCCACAAAAGAATGGGATGGTTGAGAGGAAGAACAAAATTATTTTTGGGATCAGTAAAGGCGATGTTGCATAACCAAGACTTACCTCTGCAATTTTGGGATGAAGAATTCAACATAGTGGTATATTTATAGAACAAGAGTCCTCATCGTATTCTTCTGATTAGTACACCAGAAGAAGATGTTTTCAGGCAAGAAACCAAATGTGTCACACTTTATGATATTTGGAGCATCAATGTATTGCCATGTCTCCAAGGAAGCGAGGAAAAAGCTGGATTCGAAAGAAAGGTTGGTGATATCTATGTGGTAAATTGATACACCTCACAACTATCATGTGTAATTTCCATCTCTTAGGATGAAAATTGTTTGTAGATATGTGAATCTCTAGGAGGAAAAGTGTTATGAAACCAACTCCAAAAATAGAAGAAAAGAGAGATCAACGCCTTAGAAATCAACAACTTCGAGGGGGCAACCTCCAATACATTACATAAATGAACATTTCTTGGATGATACAAATGAAAAAACCTCCTTCTATATATAGGAGTCCATGGGGGCACAATATAATCCTAGCCGACGTAACAATAATAATGTAAGGGCACAATAAGAAGAATATTGGGGTTATAGGGTACAACAATAACCATAAATGGGTTACAGTAACAATAATAAGGGACTATACTAGTAATATAGGGACCTAACATGCCCCTATCCTTCAGAAAAGCGTTTTCCTCAATGCTTGAGTAGTTCCGGATGCTTCTATATAAAATTCTCATCCTCCCATGTAGAATATTTAGTGGGTAACTTATTCTATTTGATGAGATACTCTAAAATTGATAGATTTTGTAGCTGTCGAGTTCTTATTTCCATGATTTCTTTAGGTTCCAATATGATTTTTCCTTCCTCGTCATGTTCTGGCAATATTGTTTGAGCTAGAATTTTTTACCCTATAACTTTCTTTAATTATGAAACATGGAAAACTGGATGCACTCACGAAGAAGCGGGAAGCTCCAATTTGTATGCCATTGTACCAATATTTTGCAACACCTTATAAGGACCATAGTACTTTACCGATAATTTATTATACTTCTTAGCTTGCTTGAAGAACATTTGTTTGTATGGTTGTAGTTGTAAAAATACCAAGTATCCTACATCAAAAATTTTCTCGCTGCAATGTCGATATGCCTGTTGTTTCATTCGATTTTGTGCCAAATTTAGGTTATCCTTTAAGATTTGGAGAACTTCTTATTGATGCTCAATGTGATCTTCCACTCCTTGAAACTTAGAATTTTCTCTTAAAAAATATGTGATGGAAGGTGGATGATATCCATAAAGTGCCATAAATGGGGTCATTTGTGCTACAGTATGGAAGGAAGTTTTATACCACCATTCAGCTAGAGGTAACCACTTGACCCATTTTGTTTTCTTATCAGATATAAACAAACAAATATATCCATCCAAACATTTATTCAATATCTCATTTTGACCATCAGATTGAGGATGATAAGATGAGCTATGAGCTAGTTGAGCACCCAAACAAGAAAATAATTCCGTCCAAAAATTTCTAGTAAAAATGGAATCTCTGTCACTTACAATAATCTTTTTGTTTCCATGTAGCTTTTGATTTGTTTCCATAAATGTAGTATCAATTTTACTTTCTTTAAATGGATGAGATAATGCATGAAAGTGTGCATACTTGGTAAGTCTATCAACTACCACCATAATGACACTCTTTCCTTCGGACATAGGTAAACCTGTGATAAAATCCATTGAAATCTCCTCCCAACGTTGACTTTGAATGGATAAAAGTTGTAGAAGACCCAAGGTCTTAATTGTCTAAACTTTATTTTGCTAGCAAACTAAACATTCCTCCACAAAATTTTGAATATCATATTTAAGGCCATCCCAAAAAAAATCTTTCTTCACCCTGTGGTAAGTTTTTAAAAATCCTGAGTGTCCTCATAAAGGAAAAGTGTGGAATTCCAAAATAATCTTTTGTTTTAGTTGGGAATTCTTGCAAATATATAAGTGATCTTTGTACCATAAGGAATAATTTTTCCAACTAAATGTATCATATTTACTAGGATCTTGTTGTAACATTTGAATGAGTGTCGACACTTATTTTTCCTTCTTCCATTCATCCCTTGCTTTGGTTATCCAATCTGGTTGGATAATATAAATGGCACAAAGAAATGCTTCTACCTCTTCATCCTTTCTTGAGAGTGCATATACAACAACATTTAGCTTCCCTTTTTTGTATATGATTTCAAAATCATAACCCAACATCTTTCTGACCCATTTTTTCTTCTCTTCTGAAGATAGTCTTTGTTCCAAAAAGTGTTTAAGACTATCATGATCAGTTTTTACCTCGAAGTGTCTTCCCATTAGGTAAGGTTTCCATTTCTTTAGTGCATGTAGTATTTCCAACATTTCCTTCTCATAAATAGCTTTCTTTAAATACTTTCCTTTGATGGATGACTTTTAAAATCAATGGTTGTTCCTTCTTGCATTAAAGGAACACCAATTCCATTTTCTGAGGCATCACATTCCACAATAAAGGTTTTTATGAAGTATGGCGTAGCTAAGACTAGTGTTAGTAACATTGCCTCTTTAAGATGTTCAAAGGCCTTAGTTGCATCAGGAGTCTATGAAAATGCATCTTTCTTCAATAATGTTGTTAGAGGTGCTACTATTCTCCCACAATTATTAACAAACTTTTGATAATACCCTGTTAACCCAAGAAATCCTCGCAACTGCTTTATGTTTGTGGGGACTTTCCTTTCCTTAATAGCTTTAATTTTTTTAGTGTCTGTTGGAGTAGGGTCCTCTAATAGTTGCAAACTGGGACAGTTTCGAGTATTTTGTATATTTTTGGCATATTTTAGTCTAGCGCAGGGGTTTTGGGGTGGGTTAGATTCCTGAAAGAATTGTAATGGGTCAAAGGGTAGACCTAGAGTCCACAAACCACGGTTTGCGGACCACATGAAAGTTTAGGCTAGATTGTTATAAAAAGAAGGACATTTTGAGTTGTAAGGCAGGGGGAATGAATAGATATTGATGCTAAGTGCAAACTGATAGATCTAGTTAGGGTTGTTGGGGAAGGACTCCTGCTACTGTGTCTGCGGAGACTCTCTGTCTTGCTTTGTGCAGACCCTGCTGCTGTGTGCGCAGGTTGGGTTTTTGGGTATTGTAAGTAGATCTAGAGGATTAATGAATGCAGAAGTATTGTTGAATATCTAAATCTATTGGAATTACTATTATGTGAATTTTTGATGTTTGGTTAATTAATATATGCTGTTGTGTTATTGATTTAAGCTATGAACACAATTTTTTTACTTGTTTACGCTGAGATCTGGATCTGTTCTGTTGCACTTCATGCAAAAATATCTAGAATAGCTGCATTATCGTTATATAAGTTCATGATCTATTGATTACTGTAAATATCATTGCTATTGTGCACATGGATGTGAAGGGAATCTGCATATCTAGGCTCTGTGATATAAGATCTGGTCACTATAAGGTTGAACGTAGCTCTGCTTGACTTACCTACCATCTCCCAAGGTACGGAAACCTGGTTCCAGCACCCACCCATACTACTTCGGGTGATACTTTAGCCTGCGCAAGCAGGTCACTGTCGAAAGGGCCAGTAGTATAGGGGTTTATTAGCAAACCTTGAACCTTTGAACCTGGGTTAGGACCCCTCGAGCCAAAAAATGGTTCCGTTACCGGGACTGGGAGAATTTTTAGAGATGGACTGGGTAATGCCAAGGCCATACTGGAAACTTGGAAGAAAAGAAATTGATTAATGGTTCGAACAAAAAGTTCAGGAATTCACAGTGAAAGAGAATCGTAGTAAGAGGTTGACCTCCGAGGAGTGGAAAAATAAGTATATTTTCACGGAGATCTACAAGATCTTCTTTGTAACAATTGCATCAAGCTCCAAGAGTGGCTCGCGAGGTTGGTCGAATTTCAGAAGTGTTGGAAGGATGAACGGGTCACGCAGTCGACCCCCGAATTGATCCAGGAGTTAGAGAAGACTAATAACACCATCACTCACACGGTGGACCATTGGGTGGATAGTGTGCTAGGAGGGTTCGTGACATAATTTTCCATCGATGCTAGGAGGGTTCGTGACATAATTTTCCATCGATCAATTTGTATCCTACTCTAAAGCAAAGCGAAGATTCTTCAAGGGTTTCCGGGGTAATTTTCTAAAGACCTTTCCACTGCTGATTAAGATATTACGTGTGAAAAGAGTATCTTGTGTAGCCACACAAAATGAATGACCCTTGATCTAGATGGAAGTAAGAAATGAAGTGGCAAGTACTATTGAACCAACCAAGAAGGAGATAGGCCTGTTTACAGTCTAATAAGGGAAGCAGCTATGCAGAGTCCTCCCAGCACACCACTTTCAAACCAGCATAGGAGTAAGAATTCACCTACACCTCTGTCTTCGCCTGAAGATGATATGGTTGCGGACATGAAGTTGCTAACCTTTAAGGGTGTGGGGGATGAAGATATGGATCAATTCTGGTTTCTCATGTTCACTTCCTATAATTTGCTAGATTGATTGAGATACAAATGGATAGGTTAACATCAAACCAAGCTTTGGAATCTAAGGACCTAGCCTTCCTGGATTCATAGAGGGATCTCTCAAGTAGGTGCAAAGATGTGAACTTGTTTGCTGATTAGGGTTGATTTTAGGCTAGATGTTAAGTGTACGGTATTTTGATTGTTTTTGGTTGGGTATGATGCTCAGATAGATTTTAGATAGAAAACAAGGAAGATTGTTAATTCATTGGGCAATGGAGTCAAACAAGGTCATGATGAGTTCATCGATGGTTTCAAGGGCATCTGCAGGAAAATTTTAACTTGGTTGGTGGATCTTTAAGGTTGTGAAGGATCATGAGATGGAAATTTAAAATTGGGAACAACAAGCTAATCAAGGGCAGAAACATAATCCTTTATATACTTTTAAATTGAGGGAGTTAGAAGATTTATAAGCATAGCAAGAGAGTCAAAGGCTTAAGAAAAACCTAATCCATTTGATTTTAGACTGAAAGCAGATAATCAACCAAGACAACATTCAGATAAAACATAGAAAGGAAAAAAATTATTTAATCTTTCATGTATTTTATCATCAAGAGTAGGAAAAACATTTAAGATGCACAGGTAACTATAACCATAGAAGGAGATAAAACCCTAACATCCACAGTTACAGCTAATATGAAAGTTTCTGGAAACAATTTTAGCTAAGTAAAGGCAAAGAGCATGGTTAAGACAGACTTCTTTGACAAACTATAGGAAAAGTTGCTTCAAAAAATTATTTCAAGAACATAGTACTTCAGAGGTAACAATATGCAGGGCTAGCCATAAATCATAATTGATACTAACTGATCTAAATCATTCAAGAAAATAGACAAGCCAAAAAAATTATTAGAGAGCAAGAGATGAATTCCCTAACATATCTTTAAGCAGAAGAAAACATTTTGGCAGTGAAGGAAACAAACAGATCTAAGGTGCCATCAACAAGCATATCTTACTCTAAATTTTTTGTCCTACTATAGCATAGATGGATGGAAAACATATGAGAAACTTAGAAAACATTAACAAGAGAAAAAATCACCATCAACCAGGCCTATGGATCCTGCAAAAAGTCCTTCTCCATCAACAAGTAAATCAGATCATGCATAAGCTCCAAGACATCAATTTCTCATCAAAGGTTTCAAGGGACTATGTATTACTTCAGCATAAGTCACCAACATCCAAAAAAACATACAAGAGCCTCATGCTCTATTTATGGAGCAAATGAGGAGGTGGAAACCCTAAGAGGCTTCCATAAACCCTAATTTAACCATAAATGTCATAAATGTGCTTAATGACCATGCAAGGTCCAAGACACATACGAGATAAGATAATAAATGAAAAAAATCAAAACATAACTCCCAAATCAAATCAGGAGTGATTTTCTCGAAAAAAACATTAAAAAACCAAATTTTTATTAATCAATGTCTTTTGTTGACTTTTTGGCAAAAGACAGTCTAGGGGCACAATGCCATATCAGCAAGAAATGGGGTCTGTTGCAGCTGAGTTTTGGACCCCTTCACGACATCGGATTTGGCCCCGTGATGGCTCGTGGGAAAGCTTGAAGAGTCTATTTTCTAGAAATACTTGAGTTGTGCTGAATAGATGCAATTTATTTCTTAAAAATACAATCTCCCATAACTACTCAACGTGTAGCGCCAGGCCTGAAAAGGAGGCAAAAAGATCATTTTTGACGTGTTGTTTGATATTTTGAGGGGGAAAAAATGCTCCAATTGACCTTAAATTTTTTGGGTAGACTTCTGGTGACATGAAAAATCCCAAAATGTAAACTTTAGAAGCTGAGGATGCCCCAAAAAATAGCGTAGCACCTAGGGTGCTGTGCTCCTAGGGGCAAAAATTTGGAAAAAACAAAATTTTATCCAAATTGCCTCAAAATTGGTGGAGAGGTCCCTGAAGAGGTTTGAGAAGCCTATGGAAAATATTGAGCCATATATTTAATTTTTTCTTGGTATTTACCTTCTTTGAGTGCTCAAATTTCACTGAAAAGGGTATCCTCATTTATCATAGGTGGATGACTAATGTTATGGCTGTCTTCTTGGCTGATTTGTATTTCACTTGTTGTATCATCATGGTCATCCTCTGTATTAATGCATCCTTCTTCAAACTCTGTCATTACTATTACTGTTAGATCTTCCATCACCTTGTGCACCATTATTTTTCCCATTGAGAGAGAAGTGAGCCTTACTGTTGCCTTAAATACTTTCATCATTGTCACCCTTTTGCTATCTTTAGTATTGTTACATTGGTCTTGGATTTTATCATCACCCTTTGCATTTGCTTCACTTTGGCCTTGTACTCCATTGATGTCCTCTCAGTGGCATTCTTTTATCACTATCTCCTTCATCAAACCCTATTTGTGCCTTCCTGGTTTCCTGTTCTTGATCTGCTATTTCTTTATTTTCACCTTCTTTTTTCTTCATGTTAAATATTTTCATCCATATTGTCATAGCTTTCACTTTGACTAGCCTTATTTTCACGTTTACTCACATTTTCCTCTTGACTGTCATGTTTATTTTCTTTTCTGACTGTCACCCCCATCATTGTCTTCACTATCTTCTCGGCTTTCAACTTTGCTCATAAACAATACCTATTTTGTACTTGGGAGTGATTCATGTGTATCATCACGCTTCCTGTCTTCACCCAAGTGCTTACTGTTTTGTATATCTTAGAACAGAATGGTTTTTTGACTTGGTGAGAGATTTATGTTTAGGGAGGAAAAATGTGTAATGTGAGGGCAGATTTTTAGCAAATTAGGGCAAGATGAAGTAGGCTTAGGATAGTTTCAGAGTTTTTAGAAGGAGGGTTATTGGTACTGAGTGTCTTTAAGCTAATAACAACTTCAAAATGATATTTCTTACCCTAGAAGGTCAAATGATTGATTGGCATGAAGATTAGGGTTTGACCAAGCCTTTAGGTTTTCGAACTTCTCTTTTGATTATGCATATAAGAGAAAAACTTGGAAAGGTGAGAAGAGGGGCCACTAACCTTTTTTTAACCCTTTGCGGGATCTCGGAGGCAAAAAATTGCATTTTGGCCACTTTTTGAGAAAATTTGACAAATTTTGCTCTATGCGTAGTGCCTGCCTAGGTGCGTAGCGCTTGGCTCCAGGTGCGTAGAGCAGTATTTTTAACACTGCACCTGCCTCCTCTGTGCGCAGCGCCGGGCTCCAGGTGCATAGTGCCTCTGCCAGTGTACAACACCAATTTTCAGAGGGCATTTGGAGACCTTCCCAGTGTCAGGATGAGCTCCACGATAGCTCGTTGGAAATATTGTGGAGTACAATTTACAAAAATTCTTTTGGTTTTGCATTTTGTGTCCATTTACCTACTCAAAAACTGATTCTCCCAACACTGGTAAAAAAATGTTGAATGATGGTGAAAAAATGTAGAGTGTTGGTGCAGAAATGCAGAGTGCTGGTGCATACCACTTTTGGATGCCTTTCTCAATTCCAAATTGAGCTCATTATAGTTAATTAGAAATATATTTAAGTATAGTTGTCTTTTGATTCATCAAGAAAGTCATTTGTACACTCCAACTATGAGAAAAAATGATTTTCCCAAGGTCACTCCAGCAGTGCAAAATTTCTCTCGTGACACATGTATTTTTAATATTTATCCCAAACCATGATACTTGTGTAAAAAATGAAGGAGGTTTTTCTTAATGGTCCTATGGTGGACAAAAACCTCTCTCACATTTTCCAATTTCATCTTTTTTTGTTCATAAAAACAATTTAAAGAAAAACTAGCCCTAGGTGTGATACATGGCTTGTCTCTTGGAATGAATTCTTGGAAAATGATGGAGGCATGATGTTTATGAGCTGGTATAGAATTATTATTGCTGACATGATATATCAAATGAATTCTTTTATCTTGTGCCTCCTTTTCATATCAAACCCTAGCTTATTTGGAAGAGGAAATTAGGGTTTGGTGTGAGGATTTAGGACTGCCTTGGAGAGGGAGGGGAATGAAGGGGTTATGGGTTGTCTAAATTCTTGGGGAAATTTTTGGGGATAGGGATAGATGTTAGGGAGTAGGGAAAATTACAATTTCAGGAATTGAGTGAGGGGAAGGGGTCCAAAAGGTCAAAACACAGGCCTAGTCTTAAAAAGTGTCAATTTATGGCAATAAACTAGGTTTTGTAGAAAAATGATGATTCTGAGGGATAGGAGTGATATGAAGTGTTTATGCAAGTATTTTAAGCATAGGAGGAGGTGTATGAGCATCAATATATAAGCCTTGTTGATTATTTAATCATGGAGGTCATGAAACCAAGAAAAATGCCCCTTAAAAACCCTAGATAGGCAATGGAGGAGTTTAGGCAAAACAAAAATAGAGGGACAAGGCCAAAGGTGGCGAAACATAGTGATAATGAGTGGCATGAGCCCATGATGGGTCTTCTGGGATGGGTGAGATGAGCTTGGCATGATGGAATGATGAAATAGTGAAAAATTTATCCTAAGGATAATGAATGTCGTGAGATTTCTAGAACTCACAATGTTCATGAACTTTGTTTATAGAAATCTAGAACCGATACTTAGTCATCTTTAGATAGTGAAAATTATGGATAACTAACATGTCACAGGATTGGTATGGACTGCATAGAATGTAGCTGGTGATGCGGTGAAGCAAGAAAAACTATCCCTTTCCTTTGAAGGGAGAGATTTGGATTGGTACATGGGATACATCGGCCAACATGCGAAAGAAACCATTGAGGAGATTAAGGATGCTTTGAAGAAACAAGTCAAGAAGCCTAAGTCCTACTCTCAAATAGTGGTTGATCTAAAAGATTTAAAGAGAGGGCCTTCTGAGTCTGTGTGGGAGGTTGATCAACGACTAAATAAGGTGATCAGGGAAGGAGGATTTCAATATGATGATAGACAACATACATAATGGTTCATTGTTATGCCGCTACCTCACCTGCGTGTACCTATGGGCCATCAAACATTTGAATCATAGGAGAAAGCCTTGTAGGGTGCTATGAAGTTAGAAGTTTCACCTCAAGACGAGACCCAGATGGGCGTCCAATAGATCCAAGGGCAGCTAGAAGCAATGCACATGTTGATCCATAACCTGCAAAAAGAGCGAGGAGCAGAGGCTAGCCCTGAAAGGTGGTTCATACGATGCAGGGTGAATGGTCACACTAAGGATAATTGTCCTCTATTAGCAGACTATATGCAGACCAGGGGACCTAGCCAGTTGCACCCAAGAGAAATTGTAGGGCCAAGTGGGCTAGCATTGTGGTGCGACGATTACCACATTGCAGGGTTGCACGACACAAACCACTACCCCCGCCTTACTGTGTATGTCCCAGAGGTAAAACAAAAATGGTGCAGGTTCTGTAGATCGGTATGACATGATGAAAAAAACTTCCAGACATATGATTTGATGATCAATCACAGAAACGTATATAGGGTACAATCATACCCTGTGTCACCAAGGTCCCCCGTAGGCATAGGTGGCTCCCCAGCCAGGGGCATGGGGGGAGGCCGAGGTGGAATCACAGGTCAGGGACGAGGGCAGCTAATCTGTTATAACTATGGAGAGGTTAGGAAATTTGTGAGAGATTGACCGAATCCTACGAGGAAGTCCTATCAGTACTGCAGACAGCTGGATCATGCGATCGAAGACTATCCAATCTTGATAGAAAAAATGCAGGAGAAGCAGCCAACACCTACACAGAATGTGAAAAGGGTTAAATTTCGTAACACACATTGGAATGGCCACCGGAGGACCTGGGGAGAAGGCTACAAATGAATCTCTGATCTAGCAAGTTGTTATCAAACAATATGGTTTGGACCTAAGCAAGGAAAAATAAACATTTACCGCAACTCGCAAAGACTTTGCTAAGGAAGAGGCATCTACTTCTCAGAAACCTGTGAACTTTAAGGCAGACGAGGAGGTCAATCCCTTTTTACAGGCATGTATGAAGATGCTGCACAACCCAATGGCTATCGAGAATCTTCAAGAATTGATAGATAGCTGCACAGCACCACCTAGCCTACCTCCAGAAATCAAGGATGTGCACAAACTATAGAGATATAAGAAATGCACTATTAGGGAGATGCGGTTGAGTGCGTAGATCAGTAATTATGAGATGGATCAGGTTATTTTGGACCTAAGGCCAGATGCGAATGTATTACCTAAATAGAATTGGCAACAAATGAGAGAACCTAAGTTGGAATGGTCCATTATCTAGTTGTGCATGGCTAATCAACAAAAGATTATACCCTTGGGGAGACTATCGAAAATAGTGGTGGATATCGTGGGAGTAAAGGCCTAGGTGGACTTTGAGGTATTTGAGATCATAGAAGATGTAAACCCCTATCCTATGCTCTTGGGCTTGGATTGGGCCATTGATACGGGAGGAATTATTAACTTGAAAAAGAGAAGCATGGTGTTTGAGAATAACGGTACAAGGGTGATAGTGCCATTAGATCCTCTGAAAGGTGAATGATACACTAAGTTGGTGCATGACGAAGAGGATGTGGATCATATTTATAAGCTGACTGTGCTGGACGAAGATTGGATTAACCCCATGGCTGACAATGTACTCTGCTGGGAAAAGGACAGTGAATGTTTCTCCAACTTCGATGGGGAAATGGAGAATTGGAAAAATCGGTTACATGATGTCTCGACACTGCGATGCCTACGGGTCACAAAGGACTTTTGCTGCATTTCCTTAGAGGTAAGAGACCTACCCTATTTTGACGGTTCCGGTAATATTAAGGAATTTTCACAAGCATTCGAAGCTGAGGTTCCAAGAGGACGAAGGCTAGGGGCCCTTAGTCTCTCCATGCGTAAGACACCTACGTGGTGGTGGGACACACATAAGGAAGCATTCCAGGACATGGAAAAGTGCTAGGATATGATTTTCCTGCAATTCGAATAGCCCGATCACATGCGCGTCCTAAGATATATCAGCCCCGAAGACCCGTGCAAGTATCTGTTCGCATGGGGTGTGAAAATACTATGGAAGAATGGGTTCATATGTTTATTCATGCCTTGGGACCACTTCCCACCGCATGGTATTTGGATGCGGAGCTACACCAGTGTACCCGCCACTGGGAGACATTAAAGGATTAATTTTTGAGGACATTTGGATTAGTAGGTGGAACAGAGGCACTCCACATAGCTCTACAAGACATTGACACTGTAGCATGGGGTGAATAGCACCAATATGTCACACCTGAAGGGCCCACATGGGAAACACAAATAGCAAGCATCGTCAAATACTGCCATCTAATGCTTAAAGTAGGTAAGGATGATTCACAAGCTACTTCTGACTTAGAATTGGATGAGATGCACACAACTACCAGACCACTCCAGCTGCGAACGGGTAGCATTATCACACACCCTACGTTGACTAAGGGTGGGGATGTGGGTACAAGAGACAAATTTATCATGACTCCTACAACTAGGGAATAGCTCCGATCATTCCTCGGTCACGCAGGTTACTACAGGAAGTTTGTTTGACAGTACACACTTATCATTGCACCTCTGAGAAACTTGCTTATGAAGGGGGTTCGGTTCTGTTGGGATGACGCATGTTGGAGGAACATGTCTTTGGTTTCGAAGTTCCTATGGAATGATCTTGTGTTGAGGAAAGATGTGCAGGAGGTGCAGGCATTTAGACCAAGCGCAAAAGATATGCTAAGTGCACATGAGGAGCGAGAAGTGGCAGTTGGAATAGTAAAATTTGGTAAAGAGGAAAAGTTACTATTGAATGGAGTAGGAGGTTGGCAATCAATGAAGATATTCCTTGAGATTTTTTACTGTTTACTTGATGGTAAGTTCCAAGTGACATTTACCCTACCATTGGACGACCATAGGCATTATAAAGTAGGAAGAATAGCTCAGACAAAGGTTATGTATCACTTCTTTAACCCGTGTGTATTTTCTCTATGTTGGACGGTTCTCTGGGCTTGTAGCGTCCTATTCATGACAAATCAACCCACTTCTGCTACCAATAGTCCCCCAAAATCGAGATTCCCTTTTCACGCTAGAGTGACATATACTAACCCCACGAAAGCTTGGGTACCTATAGAGCCAGAACTTGAGGAAATCATGGTGATTGGGTCGGGGGACGAAGAAATTGATAGGATAATGGCGCTCTAGCTACCTGCATGGAGGATTGGATTCATACCTGGTGAAAAGAGCACCAAAGGGACCCAAGTGACAGGAGTGAGCCCTCCTGTCAACCCCGAGGAGACCGCAGGACTGAGCAAGAGGGGCTTGGACACAACCACAGAAAAGGACTTACAGTTGCCACAGATCGCCGAAAAGGATGTAGAGGCCAGTTTGCAGCTAAACCTGAGTGTGCAAGGGATGAGTAACAAAGATACCACCTCCCTCCAGGGTACGAAGAAGCTAGGAGAGCCTATAAAAGGGCCCCGAAAAAGGCAGCGTGCCCAACGCTAGGAATATGATGTGATGGTCATGCTAACTGAAAATGACCTTGATAAAATCACGGATACACTTACACTAGCTACAGAGGATAGGTGGGCAGCCATAGAGGAACAATAGAAGGCTGCAATTGACACCAGTTAGGCCAAGCTCTACGCCCTCCAGTGGAAGATCAATACATTGCAGAACAACGTAATTCAGACACGAGCTACCTTGGAAACCAATAGTACAATACTAATTATAAAAGAAAGCCATCTCTACTCCTTTCCTAGCACTGCCCTTGTAAGAATCCAACTTCAAGCAGGTACAGGGATGCAATTGGATCTGGCTAAGCTACCCCACAAGGCATTACAGGGTCTCCATGCTACCGTGGTCTAGGAGATCCACCATTGAGACCAGAATGTACACCTACAGCTCGGTGTAGCCAAGAAAGCCATCACACGGAAGAACGCCGAAATATCCCTCGTGGTATCGCAATAGGTGGAGCTTGAAACAATGATCCACTAGCTCTGCACAGAGGTTCCAGATGGGCTCCCAGCCACTGCTCCTCCCCAGACCAAAGTGGAAAGAGTGGTTGCGGCATTGAAAGCATCTAGGATAGAAATTTAGGTCATCAAGACACAGCTAGAGCAACAAATCTTCGACTTACAGGCCAAATTGTAGTCTTCCATGCCGCTAAAGGTATGATCCCAATGCGTTGTGCTCGTGACTGAAGCTACGAACACTATTACAAGGCAGATTGGTCAAGGTGCCCAGTTGCTAGAGTTATCCATGTAGCTCTGGACCATGGTCTTGTTCAATCCGGTGCTTTGAGAGATCAATCAGGACTTACGGTAGAAGGAATAAGCTTTCGAGTAGTTCAAGGCTACATTTCCCACCTTGGTGCCTGCAGAGCGTTTAGCACATTTGAGAACTAGCAGCACTCTCTAGGAAGAGGTTGAGAAACTCTAGAGAAAGAAGCATTTCATTAAGGAAGGACTGAAGTAGTGGGCTACCACAGCCCTCCAGCTCTCACAAGATGTAGATGGCGTAGTCAAGTGACTAAACTACACACTGGAAAGGTCACCACGGCAACCGAAGGACCACTATCCCAAAAGCTTTTGGACCTTGCGCAGAGCGTCACTTCTCAGATTCAAGAGGTGTTGCCTCTGCTAATCGCAACCATCAATGCACTACATGCACAAGTGGATACAATACCACTACAGTGACTCGGGATGAGCCACAAGATTGTGTTAGGGGACTGTTGGAGCAGGGTCCTCCAACGGTTGCGAACTGGGAAAATTTATAGTATTTTGTATAGTTTTGGCATATTTTGGTTTAGCGCAGGGGTTTTTGGGTGGGTCAAAGCCCCGAAAGCAATGTAATGGGTCAAAGGGTAGACCTAGAGTCCAAAAACCATGTTTTGCAGACCACAGGAAATTTTAGGCAAGATTCCTATAAATAGAAGGACATTTTGAGTTGTAAGGGAGGGGGAATGAATAGAGATTGATGCGAAGTGCGAACTAATAGATTTGGTTAGGGTTGTTGGGGAAGGACTCCTGCTGCTATGTGCATGGAGACTCTCTGTCCTGATGTGTGTGGACCCTACTTTTGTGTGCACAGGTTGGGTTTTTGGGTATTGTAAGTAGATCTAGAGGATTAATGAATGCGGAAGTATTTTTGAATATCTGAATCTATTGGAATTAATGTGATGTGAATCTATGATGTTTGGTTAATTAATATATGCTGTTGTGTTATTGATTTAAGCTGTGAACATACTTTTGTTACTTGTTTATGTTGCAATCTAGATCTGTTCTATTGCACTTCATGCAAAAATATCTGGAATATCTGCGTTATCGTTATATAAGTTCATGATCTGTTGATTACTGTGAATATCAATGTTGTTGCGCACATGGATGTGAATGGAATCTGTAGATCTAGGCTTTGTGATATAAGATCTGGTCACTTAAGGTTGAACACAGCTCTTCTTGACTTACCTAACGTCTCCCAAGGTACAAAAACCTGGTTCCAGCACCCACCCATACTACTTCGGGTGATACTTTGCCCTGCACAAGCAGGTCACTACCGAAAGGGCCAATAGTATAGGGTTTTGTTGGAAAACCTTGAAACTCCAAACCTAGGTCAGGACCCCTCGAGCCAATAGGGTCTACTTTAATCACCCTCGCGAGATACAATATGACCCAGATATTCTACCTCTTGTACTCCAATTTTTTTTTTTAATGTTTTTGCATATAATTGTTTCTCCTCCAATAGTTTGAGCACCCTCTCAACATGTTGAATAGGATCCTTCCAAGACGTTTTGTAGATTAGTATGTCACAAAAAAATACTAGCAAAAAATTTCTAACAAAGGGTATGAGAATGGAATTCATCAACCCTTGAAATGTAGAAGGTGCATTAGTAAGGCCAAAAGGCATGACTAAAAACTCATAATGACCCTCATGAGTTCAAGTTTTTTTTTTCGAAATATCTTCAATCTTCATTCTAATTTGATGACATCCTGAATGAATATCCAACTTCGTAAAATAAATTTCTCCATGTAATTCATGCAATAATTCATCAATTAGAGGAATGGGAAATTTATCTTTTAATAGTGAGCTTATTGAGCTCCCTATAATCCGCACACATGCGCCAGATCCATCCTTCTTGTGCACCAATACTACTGAAGAAGAGAAATAACTTTGAATAGGTTGAATTATACTAGCCTCTAACATTTTTGCAATCATATGTTAAATTTCTTTCGTTTGGACATAAGGATATCTTTAAGGCCTGATGTTTGGAGGAACAGTTCCTGGAATAAAACGAATACCATGATCATGATCATGAATAAGTGGGAGTCCTTTGGGAGTTTCAAACACCTTTGAATGATTGTCCAAGACTTTTTGGAGATCTAGAGAAATAGATGATTTTGATGTTGGAACTTCTTGTGAGCATAATTCTATAAATACACCTTGTTGTTATTTCTTCAGAATATTTGTGATAACATTAGAGCTTACTACTTTCCTAGCTTCCCTACGATACCCCATAAGTCGATTTCCTTTCCTTCCAAAAAAAAATTGAAGAAAAGTTATTTAAAATTAAAGGCTATTGTCCCTAAAGATTGTAACCATTGTACTCCTAGTACAACATCAACACCTCCCATTGTAATGGAAAGCATTGGACTCTTCAATACATATTCCCCCATGGTTATCTTGATATTATGGCATTTTCCAGAGCAATTTATAGTTCCTCCATTTGCAACCATCACTTGACATTCGGGTTCTCGGTATCAGAAACAATTCAATTCCTTGGCTAACTTACAATGAATAAAATTATGGGTACTACCCAAATCAATCAACACTATTAAATTTTTCTTCTTGATATGTCCTTCTATCTTGAGATTTTGAGGAGTGTTTATTCCTGCCAATGCATTACACGATATGGTCGGAATCATTTCTTCTTCTTCTAGGGTTGGTTACTGGTATATATCTTCTTCTTTTGAAGTATCTTGTTCATTTTCTTCCTCCTCTTCAAAATATATTTAAAATAATTTCTTCTCAACACACTTATGACCTTTAGTGTATTTTCTGTCACAACTATATCAAATCGCTTTTGCTCTTTTTTCTCCCCATTGTTTTTGTGTCAACCTTGTAGGTTGTGGAAGTCTAGGAGTAGCAACACTTCCATCTTTATAGATGTGAGCGACAGGCTTCCTTATTTCCATAATTTACATTCAATTTTTCTTGCCAACCTGAATTCCTTCTCGAATGAATGAGGTTCCCAAACAAGAACTTCATGTTGGATGTTATCCTTTAAATTCCCTATGAATACAACAATCTTGTGTTCCTCTAGAATATCATTTACCCTTATATTCAATTTTTGGAAGTCCTCAATGTGCTAAACCACTAAACCCTTTTTTTTGAGATTTATCAATTGGCTAAATAAGGTGTTCCTCTTTGTATCTTCATAATGTTCTATCATTTCCTCCGTAAAAATTGACCAAGTGAAAAAAATTTTACGGGAGAAAAGCCATCGATACAATACAAATGTATTTTTTTCTAAATGTAAAGTTTCAATACCTACCTTTTATGTGTTTTTCACGTTTTGGAGATCAAAATATTGCTCCATATATAGTATCCATGTTATGGGATCCTTGCCATCAAACTTCCTCATATCCATGTTTGGAATATGGTGGTTCTTCAATCCAACATTAGAGTTTATGAATCATGATTAACATTTATTTTGTTCTCATCGTGAGTTTCCTTTACTATCTTTCCACCATTATGAATCATTTCTTGTATTAAATTTGTCATCAAACCTTCCATGTTTTCCTTTAGATCATTCTTCATGTCTTGCATGTTGTCTTTCATTTTTTCATCGATCTTAGCTTCCATGACAGCTTCCATGCCATCCATCTGAGCTTCCATGCCATTCTTCAAAACATCCATCTTAGCTTCCATTTATTTCTTAAAACCCTCTATCTTAGCTTCCACGTATTTCGTCAAAACTCTCATTTCATTTTTTGTTGCTCTTTGCGAGAGCGAAATTTGGTTCACTTGCTCTTGTAAATTTAATATGTCAAGCTGTGTTTCTTCCTCTTCGTGAGTCATAGTAGAGCCTTCTGAAGGCTTAATAGGTGTTGAATTATTCTTAGGTTAAATTTTTGAACCAAATACTGATATCTATGCTTCAATGTGCCCTTGGAATCACTTCAAAATGATTTTTCACACAAGACTTATGCAATTCGAAAAAACAATACACACCTTTCTCTTTCTTTTGAGGAGCTCGATATTGAAACTGAATTTTCTTTGTGATTTTGGATCTTCAATATCTGAAATTCGGCCTTGTAGTAGCCCTATGAATCTTCTTTCAAATTCCATAGGTTTGACCTGATTTTTATTCTTCAAGTCAAAGTTGTGCCCAATCTCCTAGAATGACCTAATTATGGACTGGTTCAGTAGAGCGAAATTGTACGATCTGCCATGTCTCATTGTTTCCTCCTTCAACTTCGAAATTGATAAACGAGAAACTACAATATGTTTACTTGCGGCTAATTTTTACAGAATTCCAATTCGATGCATAGAGAGAGAGGTATGACAATTTTACCATGGTTACCTCTTTGAGATGAAATTTGTGAGCCTGAAAAACCCCTAACTTCCATAGATCATATCTCAAAAAATTTTGCAAACCAAGATCTGAGAATTTTACAAGAAGTGCTTCTGGATTTCGGCTTCTCTCTATAAACATTTCATCTTCTAAACATTTGTAGAAAAAACATTATAGTGAAAATACCACGATGACCTGTTTAGGTGAAATTCGGGAGCCTAAAAAAACCGTAACATCCATACATCATATCTATAAAAATATTGTGAACCAAGATTTGAAATTTTCACACAACGTTCCTTAGGATTTTAGCTTTGATTTGTACAAATTTTAGCTTCTAAAACGTTGTAGAAAAAACATTATAGTGAAAATTCTACAATGACCTGTTTGGAGCAGTGAAACCGTAGAATCCAAACCCCTCATACCAAATGTTATGAAACCAAATCCAAAAATAGAATAAAAGAGAGATCAAAGCCTTATAAACTAGCCAATTCAAAGGGGAAACCTCCAATACATTACATAAATGAAAAATTCTTGGATGATAAAAATGAAAAAACCTCCTTCTATATATAGGAGTCCATGAGGGCACAATATAATCCTAGCCAACCTAGCAATAATAATGTAAGGGAAAAATAATAACAATATTTGGGTTACAGGGGTACAAAAATAAAAACAAAGGGGTTACACTAACAACCATAAGGGACTATTGACAATATGATGCAGAGTGTTGTCCTTGATGGCAACCCACTTGATGAAGATGATGGCAACCTACTTGATGAAGTTGTCCCTGATGGAATATGTCTTGATGAACTTGTTAAATGATGTAAATCCGATGTATATAAAATGAGTACAGAAGGTAATGATGGAAGGAATGTTAGAGTATGTCTCAAGGCATACGCGGATTTGTCTAGACAAAGTAGCGTATGCACGCGGGAAATAACGTGCCAAGTCACGTATGGGCAAAAGCGCTCTAAATATGTAAAACCAGGGGTAACCACCATGGTATTGACCCATTTTATTGAGTAATGAGTCGTCTATGTGACCCCGTCCAGGAATACCATCAAAAGTAATGTGGTTTTGGCTCATGGTATTGATAAAGGGTAAACCTATATAAGGAGAAGAAATTCATTGTGAAAATGTGTGCAAGAAGTCTGAGCTTGAATGAATAATTATCTCTGAAGCATATCTGAATGGAAAGGGTTACAGTTCAATGTAAGATCTGAATTTATGATGCACCAATGAAGAAATGATGAAGAAGGGAATCTAGATCTGGAATGTATTTGTATCTGCTAGATCCTCGAAGCGGTATGGGAATGATTGATCCGAGATGAGGCAAATATCCGTTCGAAGTAAAGGGTAACCGAGGATGTATCTGTTTTGAAGAATTGCAATGACCTAAATGTCTGAAGAACTATATGCTAGTTCGCCACAGAGTAAGTACTTATATACAAGGGTTTGTTGAAGAGAAAGCGCGTATGGGCAGTAAAATTAGCTCTGTAATATGTACAAAAGTATACACGGGTTTGTATGGTCGAAGGCGTGTATATACGCAGGATCAGTGAAAGGAAAGCGCGTATGAAGATTAGGGTTTGCTAAAGTATGAAGTATAAAATGTCTGATCTGTTCTGCTGTGTTACTGTTATCTTTTGATGATGTATGATTGAGCTCAAATGTATGGAGTGGGTCCAGTCTGAAAATATGATGAAACATGGCCTGCAAGTTGTGTTCTAAAGGAAGCTTTAGATCCAGTGTGAAAATTGATGAAACGTTGTCCATGGTGGCGCTGAGGATTGTAGCCTTCAGTCAGGAGGTTGTAGCTCCCTTCCAGGTGAGGCTGGTAAACGAGATCAGGGGGTCGTAGCTCCCTTCCAGGAGAGGCTGGTAAACGAGAGCAAGGGGTCGTAGCTCCCTTCCAGGAGAGGCTGGTAAATGAGCGTGTGTGTGGGTGCTCGCGTGCGTAGGAGGGCGCCAGCACACATGTCGTAAGATGTTTTCTCCATAACAAAATATTGAAGGCTTCAGGACAATCTGCGTAACCCGTGGTTTTCTCCCGACTCGGGGTTTCTGCAATTTCAAAACTCGGTTTTCATGTGTGTTGCTTATGTGTGATGATTTATTCTGTTCTTGTTGCACATGTTTACAGTTTATTGAACATCTAATGAATGAATTATGGAATGATATAAGTGAAGAATTAATGGCATAACAAGATCTTTGTGTATACATGAGTTTTATTAAGGATATCCACGTGTATACGCTAGTTAGCTTCAACAAAGTAGCATATGGGTTTTAGTGAATGGAAAAGTAAAAAATTTTGGTTAAGTCCTCAATACTGATTCACCCCCACCTCTCAGTATTTTTCCCAACAATTGGTTTCAGAGCAGGGCCTTCTGCAGAAGCTTGATCGCTTGAAGGAGATCCATCGCAATGGGAAGTCATGAAGGGATAATGTCTATAAGGCCACCCCTATTCAATGGAAATAATATGTTGTTCTGGAAGATACGAACAAAAGCATATGTGCAATGTCTTGGTGCAGAAGTATGGGCAATCATGGAAGGAGGTTATCAGTATCCGACAAGTATTCCTACTGATGCAGCACAAAGGAAGAAATATGAAATCAATGCCAAAGCCATCAATGTCTCATTAGGAAGCATGTCTGAACCAGAATTTGCTAAAGTGATTAAGCTAAATTTAGCAAAAGAAATATGGGACAAAATCATTCTGAGCTATGAAGGAGATACAAAGGTTAAAAGTGCCAAACTCCAAACTCTCCGAATTGAATTTGAAAATTTAAGGATGCATAGTGATGATAGTATTGCCAGTTTATTTTTACATTTAGATGATATTGTAAATCGTATGAGAAGTTTGGGTGAAACCATAACCGATACTACTTTGCTGGAAAAAGTCTTAAGATCTTTAACTTCAAAATTTGAGTCAAAAGTGTCAGCTATTGAAGAAAGGAAAGATCTGCAAACTCTTACTATTGTTCAACTGCATGGTATTCTGACTGCTTATGAAATGAGACAAGGAGGTCCCTTTCAAATCAAAGAAGCTGCTTTTAAGGCATTTGCAAAAGGAAAGAAAAGGAAGTTGTCAAGGAATGAAGTTATATATCAGAAGAAGAAGAAGCAAATTTTGTAAGGAGACTCATAACTGTGCATCGGGAAGATTATCTTGTAAGCTACCCTTCAAATGTTTTGATTGTGGAAGAGTGGGTCATTATGCTGCTAAATGTACTTATAAACAATTTGAAAAGGGAAAGAGTTATTATGCAAATGAAGATAATAATGAAATGTCAAGTGAAGATGAAGAAGATTCTGACCAAGATCTACTAGTGCTCATGACAAAGAAGCAAAAGTAGAAGGCTACTCAAGAAAAGAAGATATCTCAGAAAAAATGTGCAGCAGAAAATGAAGAAGAAGAAATAGGTATTGATTGTTGTTCTTGTAATCCACTCACTTGTGCATGCAATGATGAGGATAGTGAAAGTAACAGTATAATTCTAGAAGCAAATCTCAAGATCAATGATGAAAGTAATTTTTGGGATCAATTTAAAAGGAGGGAATCTATTCTCAAGGATGTGATCTCTAGATTGAATGAACAGATATAAATGTATCAAAGACTTGAGGACAAAGTAACCAATCACAGTGAAAGACTTGAAGCAAAAATTATCTCTCTGAAAGCAGACCTTGAAGCATCAAATAAGAAGAATGAAGAACTTCTACAATCATTTGAAAAGGAAGGATGTGAAGCTGAAATCATCTCCCTCAAAAAAGATCTGGAAAAATCAAATAAGAAGAATGAATAACTTTTACAAATTTTTGAAGAGCAAGAAAATGGGTTGAAAGAAGAGATTTTAAATTTGAATGATCAAGTAGAAGAAGGAAGAAGGGTTGAAGAAAGTATGAAGAAGCAGTGCCAAAAATTGGAGCTTGAGGTAAATATTTTGAAAGGTAAATTGGAAGAAAAAGATAAACTCATGAGGTTTCAAGATAGTACTAAGATTCTGGACAATATTATTAGTAGTCAAAGGTCTCCCTCGGTTAAATTTTGTCTTGGTTTTCATGAAATTGTTAAAGGAGAATCTAGTTCACAAGGAAGTGCTAAAGATTCAAAGGATATCAATGCAAAACCTGAAGTATTGAAAGAGACAAAAGATCAACCGACAATCATGAACTCTCAAAGGAAATCATTCAATACTGTTGAATGCTTTAAGTGTCATAATTATGGGCATATTGTAGCCAATTGCAGAAGCAGATTGTTTCAGCCACAAACAAACAGATTCTACACAGAAAGGTATTCAAGTTTCTTCAAGGGATATTGTTTTTCATGCAACAAGTTTGGTCATAAAGCAGCTGATTGCAATAGAAGAAAGAATAGAAGAACACAGTATGATCCTTATGCTTACTTTTCTGGTCACATAAGATGTTATGCTTGTAACAAGTATGGACATGTAGAAAAAGAATGTAGGTTGAATGTATCCGAGAAAGTGGACAATTTTCAAGACAACAATTAGAAATTTCAAGCAAAGTTGGAATAGGAAGGAGGACCGGTCAGAAACGTAGGGAATATTGACCCTACTGCAGTCATCAGCTTCTGAAGCTTACTTCTCTTAATGACTGCAGAAGTGATGTGAGATACATTATGGAGCTTATTAATGTATCGTCACAGGGGGAGAGATGTATGATGATTCTCATGGTTGATTTGGCAAATCTGGTTATGATTATTGCTGACAGAGCATCTGACATGAAGAAGACAGGTACAGGGAGGACAAATTCAGGGGGAGATGGAGGAATGTGAAATTTTCTATAATTCACTTTCCATACGCGGGTTCAGTGAACCAAAGTCACGTATACATGCGAGTTCCAGCAGACACAGTAGCGCATGCATTGATGATAAGAGAATTGGGATGACAGCTAAAGATCAGGAGCAGAGGTTCAGGGAGAGCACCAGTCTGAATGCTAATGATTGTACTGTTAGAATTATTCTGGTTATACTCATGCTAATGAAATGATACATGGTTTCTTATGTTGAATATTATGGATTAGCCTAGATTGCTTATTTGATGAAGAATATATTTTGGATATGATGGAAGTCTTATGATTCGGAGATCCGGACAGATCATGCAGAGATTGTTGCTGATGAATTGCTGTTAAAAGTATTCAGATTGCACAAGCTAAGGAGGAGCCTTGGACATATGGAAAGGATGTTTGGTTGCACATTTTCAGGGGGAACACTAGTCTTGCTGAGTATAATGCATTGTTGGCATTATGATGATTCTGAAATATGATCTCTCTCTTGAGGTCTTTCTGGTATCGGTCATGAAAAGTCATATTTGTAATTTGATGAAAAGGTCATGTTGAGACCTATGATGTAAAAAATTGTAATATTCAGTCATGTAAGGACTTGTTCAATTTGTAAACCCACTTGATTGGGTATATGAGTCAAATTTGTAAACCCACTTGGTTGGGTATTTGAGTCTCATATGTAAATCCACTTGGTTGGATATTTGAGTCTCATATGTAAATCCACTCTTGGATGGATATTTGATGTAAGTATGATCTACTGTGATAGGAAGGTCATAAAGTCATGTACTTCATTGAAAAATATGTTTGTAGGTTCAGCATGAACTCAGGGGGAGCATGGTCACTTCAGTGAACATCAGATCTGCAGAACGCTTCCTTCTACAAGAGGAGAAAAAAAAACCTTGTGTTGGTCTTGGTCCGCCCTTTGCCCTTGATGTCAAAGGGGGAGAGTGACATATGATACAGTGCCACTAGGGGGAGAATATCATTATGCTTAATGTAACTATCTGCCGCGTGGTAACCAAACACCATCGTGGTTGCCATCAAGTCCAAAGGGGGAGATTGTTGAAAATATGATGCGCAGTGTTGTCCCCGATGGCAACCCACTTGATGAAGATGATGGCAACCTACTTGATGAAGTTGTTCCCCGATGGAATATGTCTTGATGAACTTGTCACATTGTCACAATGATGTAACCTTATGATGTATATACAATGAGCACAAGAAGGTAAATGATGGAAGGAATGGTTTATATGTCTTCACATACACTGATTTGTCATATACACTGATTTGTCTAGACAAAGTAGCGTATGCACGCGGGAAATAACGTGCCAAGTCGCGTATGGGCAAAAGCGCTCTAAATATGTAAAACCAGGGGTAACCACCATGGTATTGACCCATTGTATTAAGTAATGATTCGTCTATGTGACCCCGTCTAGGAATACCATCGAAATTAATGTGGTTTTGGCTCATGGTATTGATAAAGGGTAAACATATATAAGGAGAAGAAATTCATTGTGCAAATGTGTGCAAGAAGTCTGAGATTGAATGAATACTTCTCTCTAAAGCATATCTGAATGGAAAGGGTTACAATTGAATGTAAGATCTGAATGTATGATGCACCAATGAAGAAATGATGAAGAAGGGAATCTAGATCTAGAATGTATTTTTATCTGCTAGATCTGTTTATGGAATGATTAAATCTGAGATGAGGCGAACATCTGTCTGAATTAAAGGGTTAAATTTGAGTGATGTATCTGTTTTGAAGAATTGCAATGACCTAAATGTCTAAAGAACTATACGCTAGTTCACCGCAGAGTAAGCGTGTGTATATGTGGGTTTGTTGAAGAGAAAGCGCGTATGGGTAGTAAAATTAGCTCTGTAATATGTACAGAAGTATATGCGGGTTTGTATGGTCGAAGGTGCATATATACGCAGGATCAGTGAAAGGAAAGCGCATATTAAGATTAGGGTTTGCTGAAGTATGAAGTATCAAATGTCTGATCTGTTCTGCTGTGTTACTGATATCTGTTGATGATGTATGATTGAGCTCAAATGTATGGAGTGGGTCCAGTCTGAAAATATGATGAAACGTGGCCTGAAAGTTGTGTTCTAAAGGAAGCGGGATCCGGGGCAGAAAAATTGATGAAACGTGGTCCAAGGTGGCGCCGAGGGTTGTAGCCCTGGGCCGTGGGTTTGTAGCTCCTTAGGTGAGGTCGGTAACTGTGATCGTGGGTCGAGCGCCCTTCCAGAGAGGGCCGAACAGAAGCAATGGGGTTGTAGCTCCCTTCCAGGAGAGGCTGGTAAACGAGCGCAGGTGGGTGCCTGCGTGCTAGTAGGAGGCTGTTCCAGCACATATGTTGTAAGATGTTTTCTCTATAATAAAATATTGAAGGTTGAGACAATGGCAGCGGTGGTTTTCTCCTGAATTGGGTTTCCACATAAAATCCTGGTTTTCATGTGTGTTGCTTATGTGTGATTATTTATTTGGTTCTTACTGCACATGTTTACAGTTTATTGAACATCTAATGAATGAATGATGGAATGATATAAGTGAAGAATTAATGGCATAACAAGATCTCTGTGTATACGCGAGTTTTATGAAAGATATCCGCATATATATGCTAGTTAGCTTCAGCAAAGTAGCATATGGGTTTTAGTGAATGGAAAAGTGAAAATTTTTGATTAAGTCCTAAATACTGATTCCCCCCCCCCTCTCAGTATTTTTCCCAACAATTGGTATTAGAGCTTGGTCCTTCTACAGAAGCTTGATCGCTTGAAGGAGATCCGTCGCAATGGGAAGTCATGAAGGGATAATGTCTATAAGGCCACCTCTATTCAATGGAAATAATCTATTGTTCTGGAAGATCCGAACAAAAGCATATCTGCAAAGTCTTGGTGCAGAAGTATGGGCAATCGTGGAAGGAGGTTATCAGTATCCGGAAAGTATTCCTACTGATGCAATAGAAAGGAAGAAATATGAAATCAATGCCAAAGCTGTCAATGCCTTATTAGGAAGCATGTCTGAACCATAATTTTCCAAAGTGATGCAGCTAAATTCAGCAAAAGAAATATGGGACAAAATCATTTTGAGCTATGAAGGAGATACAAAGGTAAAAGTGCAAAACTCCAAACTCTCCAAATTGAATATGAAAATTTAAGGATGCATAGTGATGAGATTATTGCCAGTTTCTTTTTACGTCTAGATGATATTGTAAATCGTATGAGAAGTTTGGGTGAAACCATAACCGATACTACTCTGGTGGAAAAATTCTTAAGATCTTTAACTTCAAAATTTGAGTCAAAAGTGTCAGCTATTGAAGAAAGGCAAGATCTGAAAACTCTTACTATTGTTCAACTACATGGTATTCTGGCTGCTTATGAAATGAGACAAGGAGGTCCCTTTCAAATCAAAGAAGCTGCTTTTAAGGCATGTGTAAAATGAAAAGAAAAGGAAGTTGTCAAGGAATCAAGTTATATATCAGAAGAAGAAGAAGCAAATTTTGTAAGGAGACTCCAACCAGGTACTGGAAGATTCAAAGGTAATCTACCCTTCAAATGTTTTGATTGTGGAAGAGTGGGTCATTATGCTGCTAAATGTCCTTATAAACAATTTGAAAAGGGAAAGAGTTATTATGCAAATGAAGATAATAATGAAATTTCAAGTGAAGATGAAGAAGATTCTGACCAAGATCTGCTAGTGCTCATGGCAAAGAAGAAAAAGAAGAAGGCTACTCAAGAAAAGAAGATATCTCAAAAAACATGTGCAGCAGAAAATGAAGAAGAGGAAACAGGTATTGATTGTTGTTCATGTAATCCACTCACTTGTGCATGCAATGATGAAGATAGTGAAAGTAACAGTATAAGTCTAGAAGCAAATCTCAAGATCAATGATGAAAGTAATTTTTGGGATCAATTTAAAAGGAGGGAATCTATCCTCAAGGATGTGATCTCTAGATTAAATGAACAGATAGAAATGTATCAAAGACTGTAGGACAAAGTAACCAATCACAGTGAAGGACTTGAAGCAGAAATCATCTCTCTGAAAGCAGACCTGGAAGCACCAAATAAGAAGAATGAAGAACTTCTACAATCATTTGAAAAGGAAGGACGTGAAGCATAAATCATCTCGCTCAAAACAGATCTGGAAAAATCAAATAAGAAGAATGAAGAAATTTTACAAATCTTTGAAGAGCAAGAAAACGGGTTGAAAGAAGAGATCTTAAATTTGAATGATCAAGTAGAAGAAGGAAAAAGGGTTGAAGAAAGCATGATGAAGCAATGCCAAAAATTGGAGGTTGAGGTAAACATTCTCAAAGGTAAATTAGAAGAAAAGGATAACCTCTTGAGGTTTCAAGATAGTACTAAGATTCTTGACAATATTCTTAGTAGTCAAAGGTCTCCTTCTGTTAAACTTGGTCTTGGTTTTCATGAAACTGTTAAAGGAGAATCTAGTTCACAAGGAAGTGCTAAAGATTCAAAGGATATCAATGCAAAG
Organism: Pinus albicaulis; assembly: GCA_034641835.2. Classification (NCBI taxonomy): domain Eukaryota; kingdom Viridiplantae; phylum Streptophyta; class Pinopsida; order Pinales; family Pinaceae; genus Pinus; species Pinus albicaulis. The sequence continues at coordinate 603,525,424 of CM076576.1, forward strand.
CCCGAAGTGTTGAAAGAAGCAAAAGGTCAACCGAAAATCATGAATTCTCAAAGGAAATCATTCAATAATGTTGAATGCTTTAAATGTCATAATCATGGACATGTTGCATCCAATTGCAGAAGCAGATTGTTTCAGCCACAAACAAACAGATCCTACATAAAAAGGTACTCTGGTTTCTTCAAGGGATATTGTTTTTCATGTAACAAGTATGGACATAAAGCAGCTGATTGCAAAAGAAGGAAGATTAGAAATACTCATTATGATTCTTATGCTTATTTCTCTGGACACATGAGATGTTATTCTTGTAACAAGTATGGACATGTAGAAAAAGAATGCAGGTTGAACAGATCTGAGAAAGTGGACAATTTTTAGCACACAATTAGAAAGTTCAAGAAAATTTGGAAAAAGAAGCAGGACCGGTTAGAAACGTAGGGAATATTGACCCTACTGCAGTCATCAGCTTCTGAAGCTTACTTCTCTTAATGACTGCAGAAGTTATGTGAGATACATTATGGAGCTTAGTAATGTATCGTCACAGGGGGAGCGATGTATGATGATTCTCATGTTGATTTGGAAAATCTGGTTATGATTATTGCTGACAGAGCATCTGACATGAAGAAGACAGGTACAGGAAGGACGAATTCAGGGGGAGATGGAGGAATGTGAAATTTTCTATAATTCACTTTCCATATGCGGGTTCAGTGAACTAAAGCCGTGTATACACGCGAGTTCCAGCAGACACAGTCGCGTATTCATTGATGATAAGAGAATTGGGATGACAGCTGAAGATCAGGAGCAGAGGTTCAGGGGGAGCATTAGTCTAACTGCTAATGATTGTACTGTTTGCATTATTCTGGTTATACTCATGAAATGATACATGGTTTGTTATGCTGAAGATTATGGATGAGCCCGGATTGCTTATTTGATGAAGAATATCTTTTGGATATGATGGAAGTCTTATGATTCAGAGATCCAGACAGATCATGCAGATATTGTTGCTGATGACTTGCTGTTAAAAGTATTCATATTTCACAAGCTAAGGAGGAGCCTTGGACATATGAAAAGGATGTTTGGATGCAAATTTTTAGGGGGAGCACTAGTCTTGCTGAGTATAATGCATTGTTGGCATTATGATGATTCTGAAATATGATCTCTCTCTTGAGGTCTTTCTGGTATTGGTCATAAAAAGTCATACTTGTAATTTGATAAAAAGGTCTTGTTGAGACCCATGATGTAAAATTTTAATATTCAGTCATGTAAGGACTTGTCAAAATTTGTAAACCCACTTGGTTGGGTAGATGAGTCAAATTTGTAAACCCACTTGGTTGGGTAGTTGAGTTGAGATGTGTAAACCCACTTGGTTGGGTATTTGAGTCTCATATGTAAATCCACTTGGATGGATCTTTGATGTAAGTATGAGTCATTTGTGATAGGAAGGTCATAGAGTCATGTGCTTCATTGAAAAATATGTTTGTAGGTTCAGCATGAACTCAGGGGGAGCATGGTAACTTCAGTGTACATCAGATCTGCAGAACGCTTCCTTCTACAAGAGGAGAAAAAAAAACCTTGTGTTGGTTTTGGTCCGCCCTTTTCCCTTGATGACAAAGGGGGAGAGTGACATATGACAGGTGTTTGAATAGGGGGAGAATATAATTATGCTTAATGTACCTATCTGCTGTGGTGATCAAACACCATCATGGTTTCCATCAAGTCCAAAGGGGGAGATTGTTGGAAATATGATGCAGAGTGTTGTCCTTGATGGCAACCCACTTGATGAAGATGATGGAAACCTACTTGATGAAGTTGTCCCTGATGGAATATGTCTTGATGAAATTGTTAAATGATGTAAATCTGATGTATATACAATGAGTACAGAAGGTAATGATGGAAGGAATGTCAGTATGTGCTAGAACATGATGAAAAGAGTATGTCTCAAGGCATACGTGGATTTTTCTAGACAAAGTAGCGTATGCATGCGGGAAATAACGTGCCAAGTCGCATATGGGAAAAAGCGCTCTAAATATGTAAAACCAGGGGTAACCACAATGGTATTGACCCATTGTATTGAGTAATGATTCGTCTATGTGACCCCGTCCAAGAATACCATCGAAAGTAATGTGGTTTTGGCTCATGGTATTGATAAAGGGTAAACCTATATAAGGAGAAGAAATTCACTGTGAAAGTGTGTGCATAAGTCTGGTTTTGAATGAATACTTCACTCTGAAGCATATCTGAATGGAAAGGGTTACAGTTGAATGAAAGATCTGAATGTATGATGCATCAATGAAGAAATGATGAAGAAGGGAATCTAGATCTGGAATGTATTTGTATCTGCTAGATCTGTTTATGGAATGATTAGATCTGAGATGAGGCGAACATCTATCTGAAGTAAAGGGTAAAATCTGAGTGATGTATCTGTTCTGAAGAATTTCAATGACCTAAATGTCTGAAGAACTATATGCTAGTTCGCCGTAGAGTAATCGCGTATATACGTGGGTTTGCTGAAGAGAAAGCGCGTATGGGTAGTAAAATTAGTTTTGTAATATGTAAAGAAGTATACGCGGGTTTGTATGGTCGAAGGCGCGTATATATGCAGGATCAGTGAAAGGAAAGCGCGTATGAAGATTAGGGTTTGCTGAAGTATGAAGTATCAAATGTCTGATCTGTTTTGCTGTGTTACTGCTATCTGTTGATGATGTATGATTGAGCTCAAATGTATGGAGTGGGTCCAGTCTGAAAATATGATGAAAAGTGGCCTGCAAGTTGTGTTCTAAAGGAAGCTTTTGGATCCAGTGTGAAAATTGATGAAACGTGGTCCATGGTGGTGCTGAGGGTCGTAGCCTTCAGTCAGGGGGTTGTAGCTCCCTTCCAGGTGAGGCTGGTAAACGAGATCAGGGGGTCGTAGCTCCCTTCCAGGAGAGGCTGGTAAACGAGAGCAGGGGGTCGTAGCTCCCTTCCAGGAGAGGCTGGTAAACGAGCACAGGTGGGTGCCTGCGTGCTGGTAGGAGGCTGTGATATGGGAGCACCCATATCACAATGCAGTAATAGGAGGTCACTGGATTGATACATTGGCTACATGGCTTTGATGATATAGAAAGTAGATGTTGGCAATATGATGTAATGTGTTGTCCTTGATGGAAACCTACTTGTCTAAGTTTTCCTTGATGGAAACCTATTTGATGAGTTGCCTATGATAAGCAACCTATGTGCTAAAGATGTAAGAATGATGTAGCTACAAATTAGTTCAAATGTGAGAGAGAAAATAATTCTAGTAAGTACCAGAGAAATGATAAATATAATATGTCTCAATTTATAGGCTAATTTTGTGAAGGCAACCTGTGTATGGATGCAATGTATACACTACTTTTGTGAAGGCAACCCGTGTATATATTCAGGGTTAGCATATACACAGTTTTTATGAAGAGAAGTTGTGTATACACGCGGAAAAGAAGGCTCCAAGTCGCGTATGCCTTTTGTGCTCTAAAATTATAATACCAAGAGGCATTACCATGGTATTAGCCCACAATATTGAGCATTGTATTGTCTATTTTATTCCGTCCAAGAATACCATCAGCAGTTGAGTGGTTTTGACTCATGGTATTGATAAAAGCTAAATCTATATAAGGAGAAGAAGATCATAGTGCTAGGTGTGCATGTGTAAGGGTTGTTGATGAATACATTTCTCTAAGGAATATCTGCATGGATGAACTCTGTTCTTAATTGATAGATCTAAATCTATGATGCACCCATGGATATAATGATGGTTCAAGATCTCTAGATCTGATGATGATAAATCTCTGGAATGACCTACTGAAGGAATGATAAAGAACGGGCACAAGTTTACTGAAGAAAATGAATAAATCATGGTAAGTTTTATAGATCTGGTCTGTTCTAAAAAAATTATTTTTTACAGATGTATACGCTAGTTGGTTTCAAAAAAAGTATGTATATACACGGGTTCACTTCATGAGAAGTGCGTATGGAAGTTAGAGTTTTCTGAAGAATAAGATACATAGAAGTATACACGGGTTGATGTGCAGGAAAGCGCGTATGTATTTAGCTTTAGTGAAGCAAAGTAGCGTATGCTATTTAAATCAATGACTGTTCAGGGTTGAGTTTGTATCTACATATCTATTCTGAAGTCTGGGTATTACACTCTGAAGTATATCTACATGGAATGGGTTATAGTTTATTGATAGATCTGAATTAAGAATGCACCTATGAATAAAAATGATGAATCAGGATCTCTAGATCTAAAATGACTATATATATTCTAGATCTCTTTATGGAATGTTTAGATTTGAGATGTGGCGAATATTTTCTAAAGTGAAGGGTAAGATCTGAGCTTTTTATCTGTTCTAAAGAATTTTGCAGCCCTACAATGTTTGCATATCGATACGCAGGTTTGTCACAATGAATGCCAGTATATATGTGGGTTAGTTTTAGCAAAAGCGCGTATGGAAGCTAAGGTTAGCCTTGAAATAGTTGCAGATATATAAGTAGGTTTTTCTCTGTGAAAGCGCGTATATACACGGATTCAGTGAAGTAAAGTGCGTATGGAATCTAGGGTTTTGCTGAAGTGTGCAAAAGGAAATCTTTGATATGTTATTGTTGTTCTACTGCTGTCTGTCAATGATGTCTTCATACAGATCTGGGTTGTTTGAATACTAATTATGTTGTTAGTTGATTATGATTAAAAATCAGTTGTTGGTTGATTGGTTGATTATTCAATGAATGAATTGAATGGGTTATAAGTTTTAGTTTGATGTATGTTCTTTGAGCTTAAATGTGTGGAGTGGGTCCAGTCTGAAAATCTGATGAAAAGAGGCCTACAAGTTGTGTTATGTGGAATCTATTGGATCCAGTATGAAAATTGATGAAACGTGGTCCATGGTGGTGCTGAGGGTCGAAGTCTTCAATGAGGGGGTTGTAGCTCCCTTCCAGTGGTAGCTGGTAAACGAGATCAGGGGATAGTAGCTCCCTTCCAGGAGTGGCTGGTAAATGCAATTAGGGGGTTGAAGCTCCCTTCTACTAGTAGCTGGAGAATGAGAGAAGGTTGCAACCTTCTGCAGGTGGGTTCCTGTGTGATGGTATGAGTCTACGCCAGTACATGATTGCAAGAAGTTTTCTTTATAATAAATATTGAATACAGAGACAAAAACAGTACTGGTTTTCTCCCGAATTGGATTTCCACCTTAAATCATAGTGTTCATGTGTGTTTCTTATGTGTGATGATTTATTCTGTTCTTAATGCACATGCTTACTGCTTACTAAACATCTGATGAATGAATGATACACTGATCTAAGTAAATAATTGTATGCATAATAAGATTTCTGGTAATACACAAGTTTTCTTAAGGATATCTGCGTGTATATGTGAGTTGGGTTAATTAAAGTCGTGTATGGAATTTAGTAAGGAAAAAGAGAAAAGTTTTGAGTAAGCTCTAAATACTGATTCACCCCCCTCCCCCCCCTCCCCCCCTCTCAGTACTTTTCCCAACAGTAGAGACATATAAATCCTCATTTGAGGGAGAAATAGGGCATCATGTATGGGTTGATGGTATAGTAGAGGACTATGATTCCATTGTCAGAAACAATGTTTGGAAAGTGGTCCCAATACTAGCAGAAAAATTAGTGGTAGGATTGAGATGGATTTACATGTTAAAGCATGTAGCATATGGAATTATAGAGAGGCACAAGGACATATTTATGGACAACGGTTACTCTTACATTGAAGGGATTGACTATGAAGATACCTTTTCTCATGTAGCAAGGTAATACTCCATCATATAAATTCTTTCTTTGGCTACAAAAATGGGGTGGTTGATCCACGAGATGGATGTGAAGACAACATTCCTAAATGGATTTGTTCACGAGGAGGTGTACATTAAACGACCTAAATGATTTGATACCTTTGACAAAGAGTTGCATGTGTGCATAGTCGAGCGATCATTGTATGGGTTGAAGAAAGAACCTTGTGCTTAGTAAACTAGGATCAATAGCTACCTCACCAGTTTGGGCTTCACCAAAAGTGTATTGGATTCAAATGTTTACCACATCTTGGTAGAAGGTAAACTTTTGATTATTGTCTTATATGTTGATGACTTGATTTTGACTTGTGATGAACAACTTATCAAGTATTGAAAGGAGGACCTTGAAAGAGAGTTTTAAATGAAGGACACGAGTCTCTTGCACTATTTCATCAATTTGGAATTATATAAAACAGAAGAGGAAATGTCTGTCTCTTAAGGAAATTATGCCAACAATATACTTCAGAAGTTCCACTTGTAAAAATGAAAACCCATGGAGACTCATCTAGTGACCAGCTAAAGGAAGTAGGAGGGAACTTCATATGATGAAGTTTATGCAATGATGTACAGGAAATTGGTGGGTTCACTCATGTACCTTGTGAAAAGACAACCACACATGTGTTATGGAGTCAACTATTTGAGCGAAGCCATGGTTTGACCAACCAAATTATTTTGGAGGGCTGCTAAACATGATCTATGGTACCTAAGAGGAACCACTTAGTTTTGACTTTGGTATAGATGGATAAAGGGAGTGAACCTATGTGGCTTCAGAGATGCATATTGGGCAAGGATTCCATCAGACCGAAAGAGCACATTAGGAGGAATTTTTCAGTTTTGGGTTTGCAATGGTTTCTTAGTACAACAAGAACCAAAGATCTGTGGCACATAGCTCATTAGAGGTAGAGTACATGGTTTCCATTCAAGCAACATGAAACGAAATGTGGATGAGAAAGATGTATTAGTTTAGTATCGGTAAAGGGTTAAATAATGTGATTTGTAGAGGTATTTTCCAATATGTATTCTAATTAAGGGTATTGTTTAGTATTCCACAATTAAACATGATATGTTAGAGGTTTATTAAGTGAAACCATTGTGGCCATGCCTGAGGTTGAACCCACCACCCTACACCCATCTATAGACCATGAGGTAACCTCTCAACACACTGATTCAAATAGTGTGGAAAGTAATTGCAACTAGGGAAGAGGAAATAGTAGTAGTATTGGAATTGGCCTAGTTGTAGGAGGAGTGACGCAATATATTTAGGATTAGTGTGGTTCGCAGTCAACATAGTCTATTAATACTACAAGAATTGTAGGAGGAATTAATTCATTTGGAAGTACCATTTATATCACGGAAGGCGTAAATTTTTGGATGCCCATGTTTCACAGTGGTGGGATCAAAGACCGAAAGAATTTTCTTTTTTTGTGTTAGGTCGTCTGGACATCTAAGTCGTCTGGACATCTAAAGAAGTCCAAGATGAGGCCATGAAGATTGCACAATTGGAAGACACATTTAGGGATTGTGTAGTGACTTGGTACATGAAGTTTTAAAGCATGACTCTAGCTAGACAAAATAGGACCTTGGTGAATAGTAGACATTCACTAATTAGAATATTTCAGAAGCCCATGTGTGAGTCTCAATGTATTACAAAAATCAAGGAGATCCAGTAGATTCCTAGAGAATTTGTATGGGACTTATATCAATGGTTTATAGTACTGAAGAATAGGATGAAATTCCAAATTCCAGACACATAACACAAAGAATGGCTTCTTGTGGGACCGCTACTACACATCCAGATGCCCTTGACATAAGAAAGGATCAATATCTAGTAAGAAGCTTTGGAGTTTGCCTTGAAGGTAGAAGCGGTGGACGGAAGAAAAATGATATGGCGCATGGGAAATCCCATCTAGATGTGATGGCTTCCCAAATATAATATTTGATGAAAGGTAAAGAGAAGCGTGAGGAAGTATGGTGCACCATCTATCGAATAGAGGGTCACCATAGGAACGAGTGTAAATTGTTGACTAATATTCATTAATTTATAAAATGATTTCATTTGTGCAAGGTAGAGGAATGTGGTGTGAAATATGTAAGGTATGAAGCCATATAAAATCCAGTTTCCTGATGATGCATCAATATGACGCCACAAACCATATTTTATTTTGCGACTTCTGCAAATTAGTGGGACATGATATCCACCACTATCACACATTGGAGAAGATGAACAAGCACACTTTAACTCATTCTGGGTGCAAGTCATGAAGGGATGAAAGTAATGTGAAGTGGATTAAACCTCCTTAGGTACAATCAAGTCAGGAAGTACAACCAACAATGAAAATGACAAGATATGGTGGCTAGCAGAGCTGGAGGACTAGATAGAGGAAGAGGAGGGTTCAGTTGAGGACATAGGACCATAATCCATTACAATTTTTGGAAATAGTGACACTTGGCTCAAGAATTCTCAAACCCTTGTTGCACTTATATTTATTGCAAATTGTTAGACCATCCTACGGAGAATTGGCCCCAGCTAATCACCAAGTTGCTAGAGAGGAAGGGGCCTATTATGGAAAACAACGTCCCCCCATTTTAAATTTGGACACAATAATAATGGGGACCGTTCTTTTAAATTTTGTATCTTATAATGTGAAAATTTATTTAAAAAAATAATTGTTTCCTTTAATTAATTCTCATTATCAAATAAAATAAAAAAATAAAATTTAGACCTTTTTTTCTTAGAACCACCATGGAGAAGACTTATTTAATTTATTTAAATTGGGTTTTAAGCTTTTTCAATGCATTATATTTACATTTGTTAAGAAATTTTCACTTATGTTATAATTTCTATCATGTAGCCCATCGGGGTGAAGCTAAATATTGCATAAATCACAATATTATTTTCTTTGGGGTCCCTTTAACGGGATGAGGTGTTGATGCCCCACATAAATATGAATGTATTTAAATTTTGATTGGTCATGTATTCAAATCATGTACCACATTGTCCCTATTTACATTACCGAGAATATTTATTTTGTGACCCTTTTGTAAGTGTCGAGATTAAAGCTGCATGGAAACTCATTGGAAATGGGCCCCTCCTTTCCACTTTTTTCTTAGTCACATAGAATTGTTGGAGGTTAATTATATTAGAAACAAAGGAAACTAGGACAGTACTAAGAGGGGGGGTGGATCAGTAGTGTGGCCAAAATATACAAATCCTCAAAATTATACTTTTCAATCACTTCAACAATAATTCATTGGTTAAAACCACAACTCAATCATGTAGAACATAACATCATAAACATAAAGCACATGATAAAAATATACACAATACATAGATATTATTTTTATCAAAACCTTCAACTTGATTACATATTTCCTGAAAAGCTACTACTTGTAGGTTTATCAGATACTACTGAAAGCAAATTCTATCCCTACTCATTTATCAGCTGCTACTGAAAAGAATTGTTTCCCCTACTCATTTTCTAGTACTCAATACAGGGGTCTCTTTCCCCTACTGTTTTATCAATATATTTTGAAATGAACTCTTACCCCTGCTCGTTTACTAGAACCCACTACAAGTATCTACTACCCATGATAAACAAGCTACCACTTTCCAGCTCTGTTGATCCATCCTTCATCCATTTTCAAACTCATACCAATAGGCCACTTATATCAAAATTAAATAAATATTCCTCGCTACTACTACTCAACAAATCCACCTTACTAGGACCTTCAATAATCTTTGATTACTATTAAAATCACCTTCAACAATCTCTGATTACTGATACAAACCACCACCAACTTCAGCGACATGTCATCACTGAACAAATCACCAAACTTTATCCACCAGCAACATCAACTCCAATTCATTCTCTTCCTTCTCGAACACCTTTGAGAGACCAATATTTATCTCTAATTCACCTATGATGCATACCCAGACTATTATTCATCACACTACACTAACAACCTCTAATCCACACACTTTTTTATGCCCTCATATAAGTCTTCTACTCGAATTCTGCTTATAAATATTTTTGGATTTGTATTTTATTTAACTTTCCTTCAAATCTTTGCATGAATCTTCAAATTTTCCCGTTTTCCTATTCATTCTAGTCTTCTCATTGTGTTCACTAATTTCTCAACCTTCATTTTTTTTTTTTGTGCAGTTATGGGCTCAATATCTGAGTTAAAAAGTTAATTTTAGCAATTCTATTGTTTCAACATGTTTTAGTTGGGCTTATACTATTTTTATCAGAAATTATCTCTGGCTAAATGGATAAATTAATTGTAAAAACTGAGAGTTACACCTTTTTTTAATCTTAATCCCCTTTTTCTCTGCACCTTTACCTATTTTCTTCCATAAGACCAAGTCTCCATTATTTTTGGCTTAGGCTTCACCCGCTTAGCATGTTTTAGCCTTTCATGGGCTGAATTTCTTTTTTAATGGCTCCATTCCATTGGTATTATTTCTAGGACTGAGATGGATTTACATGTTAAAGCATGTATTGGATGGAATTATAGAGAGGCACAAGGCCATATTTGTGGACAAGGGTTAATCTTACGTTGAAGGGATTGAATATGAAGATACCTTTGCTCATGTAGCAAGGTAATATTCCATCATATAAATTATTTCTTTGGCTGCAAAAATGGGGTAGCCGATCCAGGAGATGGATGTGAAGACAACATTCCTCAATGGATTTATTCAAGAGGAGGTGTACATTAAACAACCTAAATGATTTCATACCTTTGACAAAGAGTCACATGTGTGCATACTCAAGCGATTGTTGTATGGGTTGAAGAAAGAAACTTGTGCTTAGTAAACTGGGATCAATAGCTACCTCACCAGTTTGGGCTTCACCAAAATTGAATCGGATTCAAACCTTTACCACATCTTGGTAGAAGGCAAATTGTTGATTATTGTCTTATATGTTGATGACTTGGTTTTTACCGGTGATGAAAAACTTATCAAGTATTGAAGGGAGGACCTTGAAAGAGATTTTTAAATGAAGGGAACGGGTCTCATGCACTATTTCATTAGTTTGGAAGTATGTCAAAGAGAAGGGGAAATTTCTGTCTCTCAGGGAAATTATGCCAACAAGATACTTCAGAAGTTCCACACGAAAAAATGAAAACCCATGGGGACTCATCTAGTGACCAGCTAGAGGAAGTAGGAGGGCACTTCAGATGAGGAATTTGATGCAACGATGTACAGAAAATTGGTGGGTTCACTCATGTACCTTGTGAACAGACAACCATACATCTGTTATGGAGTCAACTATTTGAGCGAAGCCATGGTTTGACCAACCAAATTATTTTGGAGGGCTCCTAAGCATGATATATGGTACCTAAGAGGAACCACTTAGTTTTGACTTTGGTATAGATGGACAGAGGGAGTGAAGCTATGTGGCTTCACAGATGCATATTGGGCGAGGATTCCATCAAATCGAAAAATCACATTAGGAGGAACTTTTAGTTTTGGGTCTGCAACAGTTTCTTACTACAACAAGAACCAAAGATCTATGGCACATAGCTCATTAGAAGTAGAGTACATGGTGTCCATTCAAGCAACATGAGAGGCAATGTGGATGAGAAAGATGTATTGGTTTAGTATCGGTATAGGGTTAAATAATGTGATTTTTAGAGGTATTTTCCAATATGTATTCTGATTAAGGGTATTGTTTAGTATTCCATGAATTAATGTGATATTTTAGAGGTTCATTAAGTGAAGCCATTGTGCCCATGCCCGAGGTCGAACCCACCACCCTGCACGCATCTATAGACTATGAGATAACCACTCAACACATTGATTCAAGTAGTGTGGAAAGGAATTGCAGCTAGGGAAGAGGAAATAGTAGTAGTATTTGAATTAGCATAGTTGTAGGAGGAGTGACACAATATATTTAGGATTAGTGTGGTGCGAAGTCAAGAACATAGTCTATTAATATTACAATAAGTGTAGGAGGAATTAATTCCCTTGGAAGTACCATGCGTATTACCATGGAAGGCATAGATTTTTGGATGCCCATGTTTCACAGTAGTGGGATCAAAGACCCAAATAGAAAAAAAAAAAATTTCTAGGCCATCTGGACATATAAAGAAGTCCAAGATGAGGCCATGAAGAATGCACAATTGGAAGAGATTTAGGGATTGTGTAGTGACTTGGTAAATGAAGTTTTAAAGCACGACTTTAGCTAGACAAAATAGGACCTTGGTGAATAGTAGACAGTCACTATTTAGAATATTTTAGAAGCTTGGTTGTGAGTCTCAATATATTACAGAAATCAAGAAGATCCTACAGATTCCAGGATAATTTGTATGGGACTTATATCAATGGTTTATAGTACTGAAGAATAGGATGAAATTAAAAATTACAGACATAGAACATAAAGAATGGCTTATTGTGGGACCACTACTACACATCAAGATGACCTTGACACAAGAAAGGATCAATATCTAGTAAGAAACATTGGAGCTTGCCTTGAAGGTAGAAGCCATAATCATAGGTGGAGGGAAGAACAATGATATGGCACATGTGCAATCCCAGATATATGTGATGGCTTCCCAAATATAATATTTGATGAAAGGTAAAGAGAAGCACGAGGAAGTATGGTGCACCATCTGTTGAACAGAGGGCCACCATAGGAACAACTGTAAATTGTTGACTAATATTAATTGATTTGTAAAATAAATTCATTTGTGCAAGGTAGAGGAATGTGGTGTGAAATATGTAGGGTATGCATCCATATAAAATCCAGTTTCCTGATGATGCGACAATATGATGCCACAACCCATATTTTATTTTACGACTTCTGCAAATTAGCGGGACATGATATCCACCACTATCCCGCATTGGAGATGATGCACGAGCGCACTTTAACTCATTCTGGGTGCAAGTCATGAAGGGAAGAAAGCCATGTGAAATGTATTCAACCTCCCTGGGTACAATAAAGTCAGGAAATACAACCAACAATGAAAATGATGAGATATGGTGGCTAGCAGAGCTGGAGGACTAGATAGAGGAAAAGGAGGATTCAGTTGAGGACATAGGACCATAATATATTAAAATTTTTGGAAATAGGGACACTTGGCTCGAGAATTCTCCAACCCTTGTTGCACTTGTATTTATTGCAAATTGTTAGACCATCCGACGGAGAATTGGCCCCAGCTAATCGCCAAGTAGCTAGAGAGGAAGGGGCCTATTATGGAAAATAGCGTCCCCCCATTTTAAATTTGGACAAAATAATTATGGGGACAATTATTTTAAATTTTGTATCTTATAATGTGAAACTTTATTTAAAAAAACTGTTTACTTTAATTAATTCTCATTATCAAATAAAATAAATAAATAAAATTTAGGTCTTTTTTTCCTAGAACCACCATGTCGAAGACTTAGTTAATTTATTTAAATCGATTTTTAAGCTTGTTCGATGCATTGTATTTACATTTATTAAGAAATTTGCACTTATTTTATAATTTCTATCACGTAGCCCATCGGGGAGAAGCTAAATATTACATAAATCACAATATTATTTCCATTGGGGTCCCTTTAGTGGGATGAGGTGTTGATGCCCCACATGAATATGAAAGAATTTAAATTTTGATTGGTCATGTATTCAAATCATATACCACATTATCCCTATTTCCATTACTGAGAAGATTTATTTTGCGACCCTTTTGTGAGTGTCGAGATTAAAGCTGCATGAAAACTCATTGGAAATGGGTCCCTCCTTTCTACTTTTTGATTAGTCACATATAATTTTTAGAGGTTCATTCTATTAGAAACAAAGGAAACTGGGATAGTACTGAGAGGGGGGGGGGTGAATCGGTAGTGTGGCGAAAATATACAGATCCTCAAAAATTACACTTTTCAATCACTTCAACAACAATTCATGGGTTAACACCACAACTCAATCATGTAGAACATAACATCATAAACATCAAGCACATGATAAAAATATACACAAGACATAAATATTATTTTTATAAAAACCTTCAACTTGATTACATCATTTCCCGACAAGCTACTACTTGTAGGTTTACCAACTACTACTGAAAGGAAATTCTATCCCTGCTCATTTATCAGCTGCTACTAAAAGGAACTATTGCCCCTACTCATTTTAAAGTACTCACTACAAGGGTCTCTTTCCCCTGCTGGTTTATGAGTACCTTCTGAAAGGAACTCTTGCCCCTGTTTGTTTAATAGAACCCACTAGAAGTATCTACTACCCATGATACACAAGCTACCACTTTCTAGCTCTGCTGATCCATCCTTCATCCATTTTCAAACTCATACGAATATGCCACTTATATCACAATTAAATAAATATTCCTCACTACTACTACTCAACAAATCCACCTTACAAGGACCTTCAATAATCTTTGATTACTAATAAAATCACCTTCAACAATATCTGATTACTGATACAAACCACCACCACCCTCAGCGATATCTCATCACTGAAAAAGTCACCAAACTTTATCCACCAGCAACATCAACACCAATTCATTATCTTCCTTCTCAAACACCTTTGAGACACCAAAATGTATCTCTAATTCACCTATGATGCATACCCAGAGTATTATATATCACACTACACTAACAACCTTTAATCCACACACTTTTTTATGCCCTCATATAAGTCTGCTACTCGAATTCTGCTTATAAATATTTTTGGTCTTGATATTTTTGGATTTGAGTTTTATTTAAATTTCCTTCAAATATTTTCATGAATCTTCAATTTTTTTCATTTTCCTATTCATTCTAGTCCTCTCATTGTGTTCACTAATTTCTCAATCTTCAATTTTTTTTGTTTGTGCAGTTCTAGGCTCAATATCTGAGTTAGAATGTTTATTTTAGGAATTATACTCTTTTAACATGTTTTAGTTGGGCTTATACTATTTTTATCCGCAGTTATCTCTGGCCAAATGGATAAACTAATTGAAAAAACTGATAGTTACACCTTTTTGATCTTAAGCCCCTTTTGCTCTGCACCTTTACCTCTTTTTTTCCATAAGACCAAGTCTTTGTTATTATTGGCTTAGGCTTCATGCACTTATCATGTTTTAGCCCTTCATGGGAAAAATTTATTTGTTAATGGCTCCATTGCATTGGTATTATCTCTAGGTGAAACACTCACGAGAAATCACGTATCTACTTTAAGACTCGCTACGACTCATTATAACCTCTATGCCCTTCTTTCTCTAACTTTTTCTTGGAACTCTGTGCTGGCTTTTAGCCCATATCTCTCCCTATCCATGTGATTCTTGTTTATGCTCCCTTTAACATGTGGGTAGGTCTTGTCACTGGATAAACATGCCTAGTGGGGTCTAATCGCTTGGTTTTGATTCATTGTCAATATCCTCCATGTCTCAATTCCTCTTCCCCTGATGTATTCCCTTTGCACCATTTTATAACCTATCGATGTTATCTCTATGGGATGAGCTATCATGTGGGTTCCTTCCAGTCTCAATCCTATTTTCTGTCACTCTTGCCAATCTGTCCATTCCTAGTGTATCATGGCTCCCGCTGCCTAGTAATACCACTCTCTGCACTACTAAAAAATCACAGGGCTCCATCCAATATGATTATGTCATTATTAAATCACTTTTGCTACATGCCCACTTGTGATAGGTGACATGTGTTACTCACAAATAGGAATTTCAAGTGTCCAAAAATTCCAAATCTACCTTCCATGTGACATGCTATGTGTTGGAGAGGTAAATCCCCTCTGCAGACAGAGGCGATCCCACTAGCCCTAGAGTGGGTATAGGAACAATAAAAACAGGCAAAGCTATTGATTCCTAGTTACAAAAGATAGAATCACAATAGATCACTTAGTGTGATTCCTTCGTTGTTGTTGTCAAAGAAGAGGTGGCACTTCCGTTCCTAGCTGGAAAGGTCACGATCCGCAAGCTTTATGCATCGAGGTACCTATACACATGAAAAGAATAGAGACAACATACAACGTAATATCAGTCAGAGAGGAATGAATGAAATTGCATTATATAATGGACAAACGCAATCATGGACCCAATAACAGAGTCATGTATATTAATATATGAGAGAAAGATACAACTGGTGCTCTGACGTTGTGATATTCTTTTGACACGATTCTAGTGGGACATGTCTCACAAATCTCTTCAGGGATTTGACAAACTCTCTCTCTCACAGGGTTCTCCATAGCTCTTCTCTTGATTGCCACTCAGCTATAATTTCCTTCCCAAAATTTCAGCTAGCTAGCAAATGGAGAGGGCAGGCTTTTATAGAGGGAGAAGGAGAGGTTAGGTTCCCTATAATCATGGGATAGAGTCTTATATCTTAGGAAGGTTCCATGAGAGGTGGAAAACCACTTCGTAATCAAGGAGATCCGAAGCCAAAAAACCCAACCTCTTTTTGATGATCTGTTCTTAAGTTGTTAGAATCAAACTTCCGCCTTTTATTGTTAAAAAACATTCCTTAATAGGCTTGGCGTTGGCACAACACAGGGACAGAGCACCAGCTGGTACGCCCACTAGTGTGTATTTTCCCCATTGGCACGAGGGATAAACTAGCTACCCACGCCAATGCCAAAACAAGGGTTTTTAGGGTTTTCTATAGGAAATGTTCTTGAGGAGAATTATTTTCCTTATGTAGAAGGATACCATCAAGGTTTTTTCAGGACATTTTACTTTTCACAGGTCATGGGAATAGTCCTCCAATGTACACGGTGAGGGATTGCAGGGACGGTGACAAAATGTTGTGTAACAGATGCCCCATAAAGCATGAGGTCCGAGAGAGATGGAGGGGTGAAATTCTTTATGAGAATGTGTCCAACTGAAAACATTGTCGTCAGAAGACCTGCGAGTAAAAATACGACTGAGATATCTGATAGATGATATGTGGTATGGGTGTAGCCATCCATAATAGAGTGTACAAAAACCAGGATCCACAGTATGGACGTAGCCATCCAGTAAATAAGGATCAACATGTAGACTCAGGTATGGTCACAGCCATCCAATCAAAAGATTCATGTATTAAATCATAATAATCCACAAAGAACTCGTAGCCTGGATGTTTATCAGAAAAAATCCAGGGTCTTGAACTCCATCTCGACCTAAACAGAGTACAAGTTTGAGCATGCGAATATGTGAGCTAAAGTCGAACATGCAAGAACATCATCTAATTACCAGCCAATAATGACAATGGCTCTCAAGGTACAAGAGGTACAATCTATGGAATGTGAATAGTGAGCTAGCATTGAACACCTGCAGAATCATCCGATCAAAGGCCAATAATGAAAAATTTGCGTCAAATGCGAAGAACTTGCCAATGAGGCATGCAGGCTCCAAGGCACCTGAAGGGAGTCTCTAGATCATCTTCCTAGATAATGAGCTGAAGTCGACAGGAAGTGACCTTGATCGAAGGTGGGCCATAATGTTTCCCACATCATTGACACGAGACAGAGGAACATGATTTTTGTGAATCAAGACAATAGAGAATCCGAGGGAGGTTGAAAACTGCAGAGCCCAATTTCTCTTGAACATATCGGTGGCACGACACTAGGTTTGGCAGTATTTGACATCAAGGGATCTGAGGTCATGGTGATGTAGAAAAGAGAAGATGAGTGGTCAAAAGAGATTACCCAAACCCATGAAAGCAATCAGATAATGAGATGAGATGTCCCCAACCCAACAAAAATGCAGACAAGTGCCATGTTCAAGAGTGACATACTACCGACACGACTATGATACTAGTTCCATTTTCCCCCACCATTTCTGGCGACTACCACAATTATTTTTTTGAACAAGCTTGAAGGGGATAACATGTGCTTGTGATATAATTTTGTCCTTCGGAAAAATCCATCCTAGTACATTTTATGAGCCCTAGGAAGGAGGAACTCGAGTAACATCATTACGAGGAAGTCTGATGTCATCAGTTTTTAACAAGTTTGAAAAAGGAAGAACTCGGCGTCTTTTCATGTTTAGAGAGTTTGAAAAGAAAACAAAAAATAAAACTCCAACAAGTCCCTTTTTGTGAATAGTACCTTAGATCCGAAAAGGTAGAAAACAATATCCAAAAGAACCTCCTAGTCACGATAGGCTAGGGTATTCCTTTTTCGTAAATAATCTTTCCCAACCCGAAAAAGGGGTAAACATATACTAGGTAGATGTCGTTTCGTAGCCAATTTAACGAGCTCAAAAAGACAAGTGACTCGACAATATTTTCATTTTTAGAGAGTCAGAAAAGAGTTGAAAGATGACTCCAGTAGTGACTTTTTCGTGTTTTTACTGAGTCCGAAAATGTATAAAATACAACTCATGTATTTTTTGTAATCACATAACTTGCCGTTGCACAAAAAGCAAGTGTATAACCCATTTTTTGATAAAAATATAATAAAATATCGGAAAAACAAGTCTTAAAACCTAATTTTTATTTGAAAATTTATAAATATTACAAATAGTAAAAACTTATTCACTTTTCACCTCTTTACCTCTTTGCAGAGCCAGAGTGAGCCATTTCCTTTGCGATCTTGAGGCGACGATTGTGAACAATCCAGTGGACTAATCTAGATTATGTCTTCTTTAGGTAAGAGCCACTTCCATTATCCATATTTTAAGTCATATTTCATAGCTTTTAATTGTCATTTGGCATCCCTGAGGGGAGGAATTGCAACGTTAGGGCCTACGTGGTTGGTGCGGGTTTCAGGCATGGACCCGCGCCAACTGACCCTTTTTCACACAGGGGTCATGCCAGGTGGCGCAACTGTTATCTAAACAGTCGTGCCAACCGCGCAATCCAACATTCCGTTTAAAATTAACAAATCAAAGTTAGGTTTAAGACTTGTTTTTCCGATATTTTATTATATTTTTGTCGAAAAATTGGTTTTACACTTGCTTTTTGTGCAGGGAAAGGTTTTCATTTGATTAGGACAAAGACACGAGTTGTATTTTATACTTTTTCGGACTCGGTAAAAACACGAAAATTCACTATTGGAGTCATCTTTCATCTCTTTTCTGACTCTCTAAAAATGAAAATATTACCGAGTCACTTGTCATTTTGAGCTCATTAAATTGGATATGAAACGACATCTACCCAGTATACGTTTACCCCTTTTTCTGGCTGGGATAGATTATTTACAAAAAATAAATACCCTAGCCTATCGCAACTAGGAGGTTCTCTCAGATATTGTTTTCTACCTTTACGGATCTGAGGGACTATTCACGAAAAGGGACTTGTTGGAGTTTTCTTTTCCACTGTCTTTTAAAACTCTCTAAACATGAAAATATGCATAGTTATTCCTTTTTCAAACTCGTTATAAATATGTTGAGTACAGACTTGTGCTCCCTGTACCATCGCGTATATAAAGGGAGACCCTATTAGGTTGCAAATCCTTTATCCATAGGAAGCTGAGTCTGCCACCTTTTACCCGTGATACACTGGACACAACATTCGAAGAGATTACCTACATGTATGTTAAGTCCTTCATTGATTTATCTTTCATTTTTTACCAAGGTGTATATGGCAATTCTCGGATATCTGGTACACCTGTTTACCAAGATTACTAGAGAAGTCACTTTGATCTTTACTGACTCTTTTAACTGAAAATATCATTGAGCTCTTGGCCTTTCAAGCTCGTG
Organism: Pinus albicaulis; assembly: GCA_034641835.2. Classification (NCBI taxonomy): domain Eukaryota; kingdom Viridiplantae; phylum Streptophyta; class Pinopsida; order Pinales; family Pinaceae; genus Pinus; species Pinus albicaulis. The sequence goes on from CM076576.1 coordinate 603,544,848, forward strand.
TCCAACCTGAAAGTGTTAAAGTCACCTTTTTCTTGTTTCTTGAATTTAAAAATATGAAAAAACAGAGTTTGGTTTCAGTGTCTTAAAAATTAATCGTCCGCGAAATATTCCTGGTTAGAATTTTTTTCCTTAGTGTTTTATTTCAATGTCGTTTCCGATGGAAAAATTTTCGGAGTTTTCCAATCAAGGAGTCCCCTCTAAAGGGAGTCCTAGTCCTTTTCCTGCTTTAGGAAATATTGATGCTCCTTATATGGCCACATTGTCCCTCCCTAGGTTAACTGTTGGGTTGCCTGTTTAGTTTTTTTCAACCTCCCTATTCTCAAGTGTTCAAGCTACCGTACCATCCACTCCTCCACCTGAGAAACACCATGTTGGTTCGAAGGTGGGCCTCTTCCCTTCTTCACTTGTTTCTCCATCCTCATATTCTACTTCGCCTGGTGAAAGTATTGATTCTAGTACTCAAGTGGCTAAGAAGAATAAGAAGAAGAAGACTAAGAAGAAGAAGTCAGATAAGTGAGAGGCTAAGCTTGCAGTTGTTGCTTCTAAAATACCTGCTCTCAATGAAGCTTCCAACCCTCCGCGGAAAGTCAATTTCCCTTGCATGTTGTGCCAGGGAAACCATATTCTTCGAGATTTCCCTCGCATTTCTAAGGTGCTCGAAGTATGGTCCAATAGTTATCTGTCGTTTCCTTTGGCTTCCAGGAGTCAGGTTGGGGGCACGTCCTCAGCTAGTGCTGGTAAAGCTCCTAAGATTCAGGGTAAGCTCACCAATCCATGTAAGTTGTGTGAAGGGCATCATGCCATTCAACTTTGTCTATATATGGATGAAGCCAAGAGAGGTTTTCACAACTCGAATGTTTCTGCACCATGCCTTCTGGCTAGTTACAAACAACTTTCTTTGAGTCCTTCACCAGTTGATTCAACGATCAGTCAAGAGTCATCCTTGCTTGATCTCGCTCCCCCAGAAATTCACCATCGTGAATCCATCCTTGACCAACCATTGGTTGTGGGATCGATTGAGCTAGCCCCTTCTGCGATGCACTAGGAATTTTTCGTTGAGAGTGGATCTCACATCCCTCAGGTTCTTCTTGTTTCTTCAGATTCCTCGGACTTGGAGAAAGATTCTCTTATCCCTATATCCCAGGAAGCTTTTCCTTCGCCTCCCATGATGGAGATCCCAAAGGATACTCCTTCTGCCTCCATGATGGAGGTGGCTTAGGATGCTCCTTCTTCTCCCGTAACACTAAGGGAAGACCATCTCAGTTTGATGGTAGCCCCTCCAAGTAGTTTGGTCACTTCCTTCGATTGGGGTCAATTCACAGGTTATCACCTCCCTTCTTATGTGCCCTTTGAGATCACGATACAGGCCTCCCATCTGGTCATACCAAGCACCATTATAGATGAAGGCATGTCTGTTAGTATTTTATCGTCAAATACTTAGTAAGCTTTCGGTTCACCACCACTTGTGCCTGTTATGGAGAATCTGTTGGCATTTAACAGAGGAACTAGTCAACCGTTAGGGATCCTTCCGAAGTTTCCTATTACTTTGGGAGAGAAAACTATCCATATGGACGTGATGGTTTTTCTTGGCCCCTTAGACTTTAATTTACTCTTGGGCCATGATTATACTTATGCGATGGGAGTGCTTGTCTCCTCCCTCTTTTGTGTGATGTGTTTTCCGCACCAAGGTTGGGTCATGACCATCGATCAGCTTGCATTCTTTGGTCCTACTATGGCAGTTAGCCCACCATCATCCCTTATGGATCTTTATCTGTTGGTTGTATCATCCCTGCTGCATGTCAATTATGTGGCTACCTGTCCTATGCCCGTATTCAGTGATAGTGTCGTTGTACATCATGTGCTAGGGGCATTGGGTCCAGAATTCCAAGATGTTTTCCTTCCATCAGATGGGAAACACTTGGAAGCTATGACTCCTTATTAATTATGATGAAGTATGTCGTATCATGGTTCATCTTCTTGTGTCAAGCTTCTTAAACCATGAAACAAGGTCTCTTGGAGCATGGTTCGCTTGCTTGTGTCAAGCTCCCTAAAAATGAAACAAGGTCATTCTGAGGATGGTTTGTTTACTATGTCAACCTCGTTAAAAAATGAACTTAAATTTGAGGATGGTTCATTTTCTAGGTCAACCTCGTTAAAAAATGAATTAGGTTACGAGGACAGTTCTTTTAGTGTGTCAACCTCGTTAAAATAATGAAACACGACCCTGTTCAATTCGAGTCTTTGATTAGATCTCGTAAAATCCCAGTCGAGTCTTTCACTTGAACTCATAATTTGAAAATTCACTTGATTTTTCATATGGATTGAAGCTTGGAGGGCATGTACACCTCGAATTGAGTCACCATGCTGGGGGCATGCCCGGTTTTCCTTATCATTTCAAGCATAGTTTATTTGGTGTTTTCAAGCTTGCATAAAAATGAACACTCATTTTAAGCATACTTTACTTTGTGTTTCGAGCTTGCGTAAAAATGAAACCCATCTTCAAACATAGTTTACATTTGTGTTTTAAGCTTGCATAAAACATAAAACTTATTTTCAAGAATAGTTTGCGTTTGTGCTTTTAAGCTTGTGTAAAAATAAAATACGTTGGCTTGATGCATTTTGCGAACTTTTAACTTTTCCATTGGGTCGTTACTTATGTAGATTAGTTAGCTGATACATTAGATAACATTGTATTAGAAATTTGTATAACATATAAAACGTCATCATGTATGTAAAGCAAGATCCATGTAGAATATAGATGTATATATATATGTCGAGTGTTTGCAATGTGTACATCATATAAAACCAAAAATATACATGTTTGTTTAAGTTACATCTAGAGACGACATGTCTCTAAAAAATATGCAAATAAAAAGCCTAGGTGACTAATCGGCATGGTGCTCATGGTAGCATGTCACTGCCCACACCAACTTCCTCAATAAGTGGTGGAGACGACTTGGCACCCCTACGGTATGCCTCTGATAAGCTAAGGGAACATCAACTAAACGAGCATAATCTAGGACCTCACGAGCAATCCAATCTAGGTTATGTACAAGCTCGTCCCCCTCAGCCCCCTCACCTTGAGGGTCATAAGCGAAGGGGTCCTCCTCGCTATTGGTGACATCCCGATGGGCCTCTCTGGGAAAAAATTTGCATACATATAGGATTAGCTGTTAGAACATGCATGAATACCAAAAAATCATAAAACTTATAAAATTAAAAAGATTCTTACCAAGATCCTCGTCCCAGTCCTCTCCCTCTGGGAGTGGGAGATTTGAGTCTCCAGTAAAATCTATGTCGGCATAGGGCCAATCCTCTAGGATGATGAGCTGTCGTTGGAGCCACCTAAAGAACTGCGGCCTCTAAGACATCTACTGGCTACCCCCTAACCTCAGAATCAGTGTCACCCATTGAGCCATCCTTGGCTCCCTCAGTGGTGGATCTGGGACTATGGCCTCCTAGTGCTGAAACATAGGTAGTCATTCCAGGAAGAACAGAACCAAAAACAATCCATATCAAAACTATATCAGTTTGGTCTATTTAAATTTTGTGAGTTTCCATTTTATATTCATTGTTACAACCTCTGCCCAGTTGAAAATGGTGGGGTTCATGCACTCTGAAGCAAGCAACATTTTCATATTTGTGGCTCCCTTAGGTGCTTGCGACCCTGCAGCCTGCGTAATGGTGTGTAGCACTACTCTGGGTGCTAGATCGGGGACAATCTGAATGTCTACTTTGTTGCTCCCTATTCCCTTTCGTGCCCCTGGGCACACCTTGTTCATGACCATTGTCATGTTCTCTCAAAAAGGTTGTGTACCGGTCAAAATAGGGACTACACCTCTGCGTGACAATCCGATGATGAAATACACATTCGACACTTCGAGTTCAATTTCTAGATCTCGAAGCCTGAACTTCTCCTGATCCTTGTCGCAGATACTGATAAGATATTGTAGTAATTCGGGTTGGGCCCAGAGACACGATGTCATAAAGAATTTCTTGAGCCCACAATTCTTGAGAGCCCTCATACATTGTTCATTCTTTATTTCCTACTCATATTCTTCACTGTACTCTCTTTCCTTCCATTCAATTACCATTTTTACTTTTTAAGTGCATCAATTTCGTCATAAACACATTGTAAGATCCCTTGGGTACATAAAACAAGTATTCATTGGTTGTATTTTTGTTAAATTTAAATGGAATGTTGCATTACGTGGCTGCCACGGCTTTTTTTATAAAAATCTTGTCACTTGGCGTAGCCCCTGTGTGAAAAAGGGTCAGCTGGTGCGGGTCCATGCTTGAAACCCGCGCCAACCACGGAGGCCCTAATTTTTCAATTCCTCCCCTCAGGGATGCCAAATGACAATTAAAATCTATGAAATATGACTTAAAATATGGCTAATGGAAGCAGCTCTTACTTCAAGAAGATGGAATCCGGATTAGTCCACTAGATTTTTCTCAATCGTCGCCTCAAGATCGCAAAGGAAATGGCTCACTATCGCTCTGTAAAGAGGTAAAAAGGTGAAAAGTGAATAAGTTTTTACTATTTGTAATATTTATAGCTTTTCAAATCAAAATTAGGTTTGAGACTTGTTTTTCCGATATTTTATTATATTTTTGTCAAAAAATGGGGTTTACACTTGCTTTTTGTGCAACGACAAGTTTTCACACGATTAGGACTCAGACAGGAGTTGTATTTTATACTCTTTCAGACTCGGTAAAAACATGAAAAAGTCACTACTAGAGTCATATTTCAGCTCTTTTCTGACTCTAAAGATGAAAATATTTTAGTCACTTCTCATTTTGAGCTCGTTAAATTGGCTATGAAACGACATCTACCCAGTATACATTTACCCATTTTTCAGGCTGGGATAGATTATTTATGAAAAAGGAATACTCTAGCCTATCACGACTAGGAGGTTCTCTCGGATATTTTTTTCTACCTTTTCGGATATAAGGGAATATTCACGAAAAGGGAATTGTTGGAGTTTTCTTTTCCATTATCTTTTCAAACTATCTAAACATGAAAAGACGCTGAGTTATTCCTTTGTCAGACTCGTTAAAAACTGATGACATCGGACTCCATCGTAATGACGTTACTCGAGTTCCTCCTTCCTAGGGCTCGTAAAATGTAGTAGGATGGATTTGTCCAAAGGAAAAACTTATATTGCAAGCACATGCTATCCCCTTCAAGCCTGTTCAAAAAAATAATTGTGGTACTCATTAGAAATGGTGGGGGAAAATGGAACCGGTATCATAGTCCTGTCGGTAGTATGTCACTCTTGAACATGGCACTTGTCTGCATTTGTGTCAGGTTGGGGACATCTCATCTCGTTATATTCTTGCCTTCATGGGTTTGGGTAATCTATTTTGACCACTCATCTGCTCTTTGCCACATCACCATGACCTTAGATCCCTTCATGTCAAATACTACCAAACCTAGTGTCGTGCTGCCGATATGTTCAAGACAAGTTGGCCTCTGCGGTTTTCAACCTCCCTCTGATTCTCTATTGGTATTGATTCACAAACATCATGTTCCTCTGTCTCATGTCGATGATGTGGGAAACATTATGGCCCACCTTCGATCAAGGCCACTTCCTATCGACTTCAGCTCATTCTCCAGGAAGCTGATCTAGAGACTCCCTTCAGGTGCCTTGGAGCCTGCATGCCTCAATGGAAAATTCTTCGCATTCGACGCAAGGTTTTCATTATTGGCCTTTGATCGGATGATTCTGTGGGTGTTCGACACCAGCTCACTATTCACATTTCGTAGATTGTACCTCTTGTAACTTGAGATCGATCGTCATTATTGGTGGTTCCTCTCGCATATGTTAACGAATTTCATTGTTGGCTGGTAATCAAACGATGTTCTTGCATGTTCAACTTCAGCTCACATATTCACATGCTCGAACTTGTACTCTGTTCGGGTTGAGATGGAGTGCAAGACCCTTGATTTTGTCTGATAAACATCTAGGCTGCGGGTTCTTTATGGATTATTATGATTTATTACATGACTCTTTTGATTGGATGGCTGCAACCTTACCTGAGTCTACTTGTTGATCCTTATTTACTGGATGGCTGCGTCCATACCATGGATCACGATTTTTGTACACTCTATTATGGATGGCTGTGCCCATACCGCATATCATGTATTAGAAATATCAGTTGTATTTGTACTCATAGGTCTTCCGATGGCAGTTTTTTCAGTTGGAAACATTCTCATAAAGCATTTCACCCCTCCCTCTCTCTCGGACCTCATGCTTTAGGGGGCATCTGTTACACAACATTTTGCCACCATCGCTGCAATCCCTCGCCCCGTACATTGGAGGACTATTCCTGTGACCTGTGAATAGTAAAATGTCCTGAAAACACCTTGATGGTATCCTTATTCATAAGGACAAGAATTCTCCTCAAGAAAATTTTCCTTTGGAAAACCCTAAAAACCCATGTTTTGGCATTGGCGCGGGTAGCCAGTTCATCCCTCACACTAATGGGGAAAATACACACTAGTGGGCATGCCAGCTAGCACTCTGTCCCTGTGTTGTGCCCGCGCCAAGCCTATTAAGGAATGTGTTTTAAAAATAGAAGGCGGAAGTTTTATTCTAACAACTTCAGAATGGATCATCAAAAAGAGGTTGGGTTGTTTGGTTTTGGATCTCCTTGATTGGGAAGTGGTTTTCCACCTCTCATGGAACCTTCCTAAGAGATAGGACTCTATCCCATGATTATAGGGAACTTAACCTCTCCTTCTCCCTCTATAAAAGCCTGCCCTCTCCATTTGCGAGCTAGCTAAACTTTTGGGAAGGAAATTATAGCTGAGTGACAATCAATATCAAAGCTAAGGAGAAACATGTGCGAGAGAGAGTTTGTCAAATCCCTTACGAGCTTTGTGAGACACGTCCCGCTGGAATCTTGTTGAAAGAAGATCACGACGTCAGAGCACCGGTTGTATCTTCTCTCGTATCTTAATATATATGACTCTGTTATTGGTTCCATGATTGTGTTTTTCCATTATATAATGAAATTTCATTCGTTCCTCTGTGACTGATTGATAGTTATAAAGTGTGAAATATTACGTTGTATGTTGCCTCTCTTATTTGCATGTGTATAAGTACCTAGATGCAGAAAGCTCACGGATCTTGACCTGTCCATCTAGGAACAGAAGTACCACCTCTTCCTCGACAACAACAGTGAAGGAATCACGGTAAGAGATCTATCACGATTCTATCTTTTGTAACTAGGAATCAATAGCTTTGTGTGTTTCGATTGTTGCTAGACCCACTCTAGGGATAGTGGGGTTTCCTCTATCCGCAGAGGGGATTTACCTCTCCAACAATTTGGTGACTCCACTGGGGATCAGTGGGAGTTTTTCCTTTCTCCATTGGGTTGTTTTTAGATTTTTTTTTTATTATTCTGCTTTTCTGGTTCACCTTCCTTGGTTTTAAAACCTTGTTCAGCCTGCAGAAGACTAGATCTAGCCTCTGTTAGTTCATTTTCATAATTTTTCTAGGGTAAAATTGATTGGCGCAGTTATACCTCTAACAGTCATGCCAACTAGTGCTTGTTGCTAGTTAGGCACCTGCGCCATCCCCTGTTTGGCACAGATTACAGCCAGACAAGCGCTCCAACCTTGCTTGGTTTTAGGGTTTTCCTGTTCTTGGACTCTCTCGGCTTAAGTTTTGGTCCTGGGTTGTTTTTTCTGATTGTTTGAGTCCTTTGTAGTCATTTTTTATTGTGTTTAGCCCTTTTCATCTAGTTTTATGCCTCTTTCTATCAGTTTTTCATTTTATCCCTAGGGCTTCTAGGTGCTTCAGTGTGCTGAGCCTCCCATGGGAGTTTTGGTTCATTGCTTTCCTGGTCAACTTTATGTCTGGTTCTTTGCATCCATCTTGCTGAATCAGATTGAGTCATTACATTTATTGAGTGATTTTCCTCTCTTTCGTTTAGTTTCACTTTGTGTTGTTCCAATCCTAGATCACACGGCTTGTTTGAGTCTCCTTCGTGATTCTTCTTCGCTTTGAGGGATTTCATAATTGGTTTGAGTCTTGATTGTGTTTGTTTGAGTTGAGTGAACTTGTTTGGTTTCAGATCTCTATTTATCATTCTCAAATTGATGTTTTAATTAGTTTTTCATTTATTTAGTGAATTTTCTCTAATATATTGAAAAATACCCAAAAAAAAAAAACTTTTTCATTTCTTGATTGGCATAGTGAAAATTGAAAAATTATTCACATTAATAGCATTGTATAATTCTAGAGAAATTTTTTCTAGTTTCATTAGCTTGCATTGAAATTGGGAGTGGATGTTTTTGTGTGTTAATTTAGCTATCATTTGAAAGCTCTCAAATCTCCCATAGATAGGTCTTCATTGAACGAAATGATATTTTTGGTGGCATGTAGTTTGCATCTAGAGGTTTTATGAGATCCAACATTCGATAGGGCCTTGAAATCAAAACGTAAATTGAAGATCAACTTTAAAATTTACTGAATTAACCTAAGGCAGCATTGAAACTTAACGGAACATCTAGTAGTCTAAGGTAGAGACGTGTTCTAGAATCTTTAAGCCTAGCATTTGTCGCTCGACATCTGGCTACAGACAGTGCTAGTACAAACTTGTGCTCCCCGTACCATCGCGTATATAAAGGGAGACCCCATTAGGTTGCAAATACTTTATTCATAGGAAGCCGAGTCTGCCGCCTTTTACCCATGATACACTAGACACAGCATTGAGAGAGATTACCTGCACATATGTTAAGTCCTTGGTTGATTTCTCTTTCATTTTTTACCAAGGTGTATATGGCAGTTCATGGATATCTGGTACACCCATTTACCTAGATTACCAGAGCAGTCACTTTGATCTTTAGTCACTCTTTTAACTGAAAATATCATCGAGCTCTTGTCCTTTCAAGCTCGTGTCCAACCTGAAACTTATAGAGTCACCTTTGCTTGTTTCTCAACTCTTAAAATATGAAACAAAAGAGTTTGGTTTCAGTGTCTTAAAAATTAATCGTCCACAAAATATTCCTAATTAGAATTTTTGTCCTTAGTGTTTTATTTCAAGGTCGTTTCCGATGGAAAATTTTCTGGAGTTTTCCAATCAAGGTGTCCCCTCTAAAGGGAGTCCTAGTCCTTTTCCTACTTTAGGAAATATTGGTGCTCCTTATATGGCCATGTTGTCCCTCCTTGGGTTAACTGTTGGGTTGCCTGTTTGGTTTTTTTCAACCTCTCTAGTCTCAAGTGTTCCGGCTACCATACCATCCACTCCTACACCTAAGCAACGCCATGTTGGTTCAAACGTGGACCTCTCCCCTTCTTAGCCTGTTTCTCCATCCTCATCTTCTACTTCGCCTAGTGAAAGTTTCAATTCTAGTATCCATGTGGCTAAGAAGAAGTCAGATAAGCGAGAGGCTAAGTCTGCAGCTATTGCTTCTAAAATAAATCCTCTCGATGAACCTCCGAACCCTCCGCAGAAAGTCAATTTCCCTTGCATGTTGTGCCAGGGAAACCATCTTCTTCGAGATTTCCCTGGCATTCCCAAGGTGCTTGAAGTATCGTCCAACGGTCATCCGTCATTGCCTTTGGCTTTCGGGAGACAAGTTGGGGCCACGTATTCAGCTAGTGCTAGTAAACCTCCTAAGATTCAGGGTAAGCTCACCAATCCATGTAAGTTGTGTGAAGGGAATCATGCCATTCACCTTTTTCCGTATATGGATGAAGCCAAGAGAGTTTTGGACAACTTAACTGTTTATGTACCATGCCTTCCGGCTGGTTACACATAGCTTTCTTTAAGTCCTTCACCAGTTGATTCAACGATCAGTCAAGAGTCATCCTTGCTTGATCCCGCTCCCCCGAAAATTCACCATCATGAATCCATCCCTGACCAACCATTGTTCATGGGATTGGTTGAGTTGGCCCCGTCTACAGTGCACCAGGTCTTTTCCATTGAGAGTGGATCTCACATCCCTTAGGTTCTTCTTGTTTCTTCAGATTCCTCGAACTTGGAGAAAGATTCTCCTATCCCTATATCCTAGGAAGCTCTTCCTTTGCCTCCCATGATGGAGGTCCCGGAGGATACTCCTTCTGCCTCCATGATGGAGGTGGTGGATAATGCTCCTTCTTCTCCCATAACACTAGGAAAATACCAGCGCGGTTCGATGGTAGCCCCTCCAAGTAGTTTGGTCGCTTCTTTCGATTGGGGTCAATTTGCAGGTTATCGCCTCCCTTCTTATGTGCCCTTTGAGATCACGGTACAGGCCTCCCATCTGGTCGTACCCAGCACCATTATACATGAAGGCACGTCTGTTAGTATTTTATCCACAACTACTTTGCAAGATTTCGGTTCACCGCCGCTTGTGCCTATTACATAGAATCTGTTGGCGTTTAACAGATGAACTAGTCAACTGTTAGGGATCCTTCTGAAGTGTCCTGTTACTTTTGGAGGGAAAACTGTCCATATGGACATGATGGTTGTTCCTGGCCCCTTAGACTTTAATTTACTCTTGGGCCACGATTATACTTATGCCATGGGAACACTTGTCTCCTCCCTCTTTCGTGTGATGTGTTTTCCGCACCAAGGTCGGATCGTGACCATCGATCAGCTTGCGTTCTTTGGTCCTACTATGGCAGCTAGCCCACCATCATCCCTGCCAGATCTTTATCTTCTGGTTTTTTCATCCCTGCCACATTTCAATTATGTGGCTACCTGTCCTGTGCCCGTATTCATTGATAGTTCCATTGTACATCATGTGCTGGGGGCATTGGGTCCAGACTTCCAAGATGTTTTCCTTCCATCGGATGGGAAACCCTTGGAAGCTATGACTTCTTATTCATTATGATGAAGTCTGTCGGAGCATGGTTCATCTTCTTGTGTCAAGCTCCTTAAACCATGAAACAAGGTCTCTTGGAGCGTGGTTCGCCTGCTTGTGTCAATCTCCCTAAAAATGAAACAAGGTCATTCTGAGGACGGTTCGTTTACTATGTCAACCTTGTTAAAAAATGAATTCTAATTTGAGGATGGCTCATTTTCTATGTAAGCCTCATTAAAAAATGAATTAGGTTATGAGGAAAGTTCTTTTAGTGTGTCAACCTTGTTAAAATAATGAAACACGACGCTACTCAATTCGAGTCTTTGATTAGATCTCGTAAAATCCCAGTCGAGTCTTTCACCTGAACTCATAATTTGAACTTTCACTCCATTTTTCATATGGAATGAAGCTTGGAGGGCATGTACACCTCGAATTGAGTCACCATGTTGGGGGCATGCCCAATTTTCCTTGTCATTTCAAGCATATTTTATTTGGTGTTTTCAAGCTTGCGTAAAAATGAAAATTCATTTCAAGCATACTTTACTTTGCATTTCGAGCTTGTGTAAAAATGAAACCCATCTTCAAGCATAGTTTACATTTGTGTTTTAAGCTTGCATAAAACATAAAAAATATTTTTCAAGCATAGTTTGCGTTTGTGCTTTTAAGCTTGTGTAAAAATAAAATATGTTGGTTTGATGCATTTTTCGAACTTTTAACTTTTCCATTGGGTCGTTGCTTATGTAGATTAGTTAGCTAATACATTAGATAACATTGTATTAGACATTTTCATAACATATAAAACATAATCACGTATGTAAAGCAAGATCCATGTAGAGAATAGATGTATATATATGTCGAGTGTTTGCGACATGTGCATCATATAAAACCAAAGATATACATGTTTGTTTTAGTTACATCCGGAGACGACATGTCTCTCAAAAATATGCAAATAAAAGGACTAGGTGACTAATCGACATGGTGCTCACGGTAACACATCACTGCCCACACCAACCGCCTCAATAAGCGGTGGAGACGACTTGGCACCCCTACGTTATGCCTCTGATAAGCTAAGGGAACATAAGCTAAATGAGAATAATATGGGACCCCACAAGAAATCCCCTCTAGGTTCTGCATAATCTCATCCCCCTCGCCCCCCTCACCTTGAGGGTCATAAGCGAGATGGGTCCTCCTCACTATTGGTGACATCTTGGTGGGCCTCTCTGGGCCAACATCTGCATACATATAGGATTATTTGTTAGAACATGCATGAATAAAAAAAAATTATAGAACTCATAAAATTAAAAAGAGTCTTACTAAGCTCCTCGTCCCAGTCCTCTCCCTCCGAGAGTGGGAGGTCCGAGTCTCCAGTAAAATTTGTGCCGACACAGGACCAATCCTCCACAAGATGAGCTGTCTTCGGAGCCACCCAAAGAACTCAGGCCTCCAAGACATCTGTTGGCCACCCCCTGGCCTCGGCATTAGTGCCACCCATAGAGCCATTTGTGGCTCCCTCAATGGTGTATCTGAGACTATGGCCTCCTGGCACTAAAAGATATGTATTTTTTCCAGGAAGAATGACACCAAAATTGATCCATATCCAAACTGTTTCAGTTTGGTCTATTTTCATTTTGTGAGTTGCCATTTTATAGTCATTGTTACAGCCTCCACCCAGTTGAAAATGGTGGGGCTCATGCACTCTGAAGCAAGTAGCAGTTGCATCTTTTTGGCTTTGTGCAATCCCTGTGACCCTACAGCGTGAGTAATGATGTGTAGCACTACTCTGAGTGCTAGATCGGGGATAGTATGAATGTATAATTTGCCTCTCCCTGTTCCCTTTCGTGCCCTTGGGCAGACCCTATTCATGACCATTGTCATGTTATCTCTAGAAGGTCGTGTACTGGTCAAAATAGGGACTGCACCTCTGCGTGATAGTCTGGTGATGAAATACACATCTAACACTTTGAGTTCAAGTTCTTGATCTTGAAGCCTGAAATTCTCCTGATCCTCGTCCCAGATACTGATAAGATATTGCAGTAATTCGGGTTGGGCCCAGAGACATGATGTCATAAATAATTTCTCGAGCCCGCAATTCTTGAAAGCCCTTATACATTGTTTATTCTCTATTTCCTGCTCATTTTCTTCACTGTGCTCTCTTTCCTTCCATTCAATTACCATTTTTGCTTTGTACCTGCATCAATTGGGTCATAAACACATTTTAAGATCCCTTGGGTACTTCAAACAAAAATTCATTGGTTGTATTTTTGTTAAATTTAAACATAATGTTGGATTGTGTGGTTGGTGCGGCTGTTTTGATAACAGTCATGCTACCTGGCATGGCCCCTGTGTGAAAAAGGGTCGGCTGGCACAGGTCCGTGTCTGAAACCCACGCCAACCGCGGAGGCCCTAATTTTGCAATTCCTCCCCTCAGGGATGCCAAATGACAATTAAAAGCTATAAAATATGACTAAAAATATGGCTAATGGAAGTGTCTCTTACCTGAAGAAGATGGAATCTGGATTAGTCCACTGGATTGTTCACAATCGCCACCTCAAGATCGCAATGAAATTTCTCACTATCGCTCTGCAAAGAGGTAAAAAGGTTAAAGGTGAATAAGTTTTTACTATTTGTAATATTTATAACTTTTCAAATCAAAATTAGGTTTTAAGACTTGTTTTTCCAATATTTTATTATATTTTTGTCGAAAAATGGATTTTACACTTGTTTTTTGTGCAGCAACAAGTTTTCATGTGATTAGGACAAAGACACGAGTTGTATTTTATACTTTTTTGGACTCGGTAAAAACATGAAAAAGTCACTATTGGAGTCATCTTTTAGCTCTTTTCTGACTCTCTAAAATTGAAAATATTGCTGAGTCACTTGTCAGTTTGAGCTCGTTAAATTGGCTACGAAATGACATCTACCCAGTATATGTTTACCCCTTTTTCGGGCTGGGATAGATTGTTTACGAAAAAGGAAACCCTACCCTATCGCGACTTGGAGGTTCTCTCAGATATTTTTTTCTACCTTTTTGGATCTGAGGGACTATTCAGGAGAAGGGACTTGTTGGATTTTTCTTTTCTGCTGTCTTTTCAAACTCTCTAAACATTAAAAGATGTTGATTTCTTCCTTTGTTAGACTCGTTAAAAACTGATGACATCAGACTCCGTCGTAATGACGTTACTCGAGTTCCTCCTTCCTAGGGCTCGTAAAATGTACTAGGATGGATTTTTCCGAAGGAAAAACTTATATCGCAACCAGATGCTATCCCCTTCAAGCTTGTTCAAAAAAATAATTGTGGTACTCACTAGAAATGGTGGGGGAAAATGGAACTAGTATCATAGAAAATGGAACCGTTTAAATTTAACAAAAATACAACCAATGAATTGTTTTTTTAAGTACCCAAGGGATCTTACAATGTGTTTATGACCAAATTGATGTAGGTACAAAGAAAAAATGGTAATTGAATGGAAGGAAAGAGAGCACAGTGAAGAAGGTGAGCAGGCAATAGAGAATGAACAATGTATGAGGGCTCTCAAGAATTGCAGGATCAAGAAATTCTTTATGACACCGTGTCTTCGGGCCCAGCCCGAATTACTACAATATATCATCAGTATCTGGGATGAGGATCAGGATAAGTTCAGGCTTTGAGATCAAGAACTTCAACTCGAAGTGTCAGATGTGTATTTCATCACTGGACTATCACGCAGAGGTGCAGTCCCTATTTTGACCGGTACATGGCCTTCTGGAGAGAACATGACAATGGTCATGAAGAGGGTGTGCCCAGGGGCACGAAAGGGAATAGGGAGTAGTAAAGTATAAATTCAGACTGTCCCTGATCTAGCACTCAGATTAGTGCTACACACCATTACGCGGGCTACGGGGTCGCAGGTACCAAACGAAGCCACAAAGATGCAACTGCTTCTTGCTTCGAAGTGGATGAGCCCCACCATTTTCAACTAGGCGGAGGCTGTAAAAATGAATATCAAATGGAAACTCACAATATGCAAACAGACCAAACTGAAATTTTTTGGATATGGATTGATTTTGGTGTCGTTCTTCCTGGAACGAGTACCTATCTTTCAGGGCTAGGAGGCCATAGTCCCAGATCCACTACTGAGGGAGCCATAGATGGCTCCATGGGCGGAACTGATGCTGAGGGCAATGGGTGGCCAACAAATGTCTTGGAGGCCTGATTTATTTGGGTGGCTCTGATGATAGCTCATCGTCGTGGAGGATTGGCCCTATGTCGTCACAGATTTTACTAGAGACTCGGACCTCCCACTCCCAGAGGGAGAGGACTAGGACGAGGAGCTTGTTAAGAATATTTTTAATTTTATGAGTTTTATGATTTTTTGGTATTCATGCATGTTATAACATCTAATCCTATATGAATTCAGATTTTAGCCCAGAGAGGCCCGCGGGGATGTCACCAATAGCAAGGAGGACCCCTCTCGCTTATGACCCTGAAGGTGAGTGGGGTGAGGGGGACGAGCTTGTGCAGAACCTAGAGGGGATTGCTTGTGGGGTCCCGAATTATGCTTGTTTAGTTGATGTTCCCTTAGCTTATCAGAGGCATACTGTAGGGGTGCTGAGCCATCTCCACCGCTTATTGAGGTGGTTGGTGTGGGCAGTGACATGCTACCATGAGCACCATGTTGATTAGTCACCTAGGATTTTTATTTGCATATTTTTGAGAGACATGTCGTCTCGGGATGTCACTAAAACAAACATGTATATTTTTTGTTTTATATGATGCACACGTTGAAAACACTTGACATATATATATACATTTATTTTCTACATGGTTATTTATTTACATACGTGATGATATTTTATATTTTATGCAAATGTCTAATACAGTGTTATCTAATGTATCAGCTAAATAATATTCATAAATAAATACCCAATGGAAAAGTTAAAAGTTCGCAAAATGCATCAAACCAACATATTTTATTTTTACACAAGATTAAAATCACAAACACAAACTATGCATGAGAATAAGTTTTATGTTTTATGCAAGCTTAAAACAAAAATGTAAACTATGCTTGAAGATGAGTTTCATTTTTACACAAGCTCGAAACACAAAGTAAAGTATGCTTGAAATGAGTTTTCATTTTTATGCAAGCTTGAAAACACCAAATAAACTATGCTTGAAATGAAAAGGAAAACCGAGCATGCCCCTAGCATGGTGACTCAATTCAAGGTGTACATTCCCTCCAAGCTTCATTCCATATGAAAAATGGAGTGAAGGTTCAAATTATGAGTTCAAGTGAAAGACTCGACTGGGATTTTACGAGATCTAATCAAAGACTCAAATTGAACAGGGTCGTGTTTCATTATTTTAACGAGGTTGACACACTAAAAGAACTATCCTCATAACCTAATTCATTTTTTAATGAGGTTGAAATATAAAACGAACCATCCTCAAATTCGAATTCATTTTTTAACAAGGCTGAGATAGTAAACGAACCGTCCTCGGAATGACCTTGTTTCATTTTTAGGGAGATTGACACAAGCAGGCGAACCATGCTCCAAGAGAACTTGTTTCGTGGTTTAAGGAGCTTGACACAAGCAGATGAACCATGCTCCAATAGACTTCATCATAATGAATAAGAAGTCATATCTTCCAATGGTTTCCCGTCTGATGGAAGGAAAACATCTTGGAATTCTGGACCCAATGCCCCCAGAACATGACGTACAATGGCACTATCACTGAATACGGGCACAGGACAAGTAGCCACATAATTGACATGTGATGGGGATGACACAACCGACGGATAAAGATCCGGTAGGGATGATGGTGGGCTAGCTGCCATAGTAGGACCAAAGAACGCAAGCTGATCGATGGTCATGATCTGACCTTGGTGCGGAAAACACATCACACGAAAGAGGGAGGAGACAAGCGCTCCCATGGCATAATTATAATCGTGGCCCAAGAGAAAATTAAAGTCTAAGGGGCTAGGAACAACTATCACATCCATATGGTCAGTTTTCCCTCCCAAATTAACAGGCAACTTCGGAAGGATCCCTAACGGTTGACTAGTTCCTTTGTTAAACGCCAACAGATTCTGTGTAACAGGCATAAGCGGTGGCGAATCAAAAGCTTGCCAAGTAGTTGAGGATAAAATAATAAAAAATGCGCCTTCATCTATAATGGTGCTGGGTATGACCAGATGGGAGGCCTGTACTGTGATCTCAAAGGGCACATAAGAAGGGAGGCGATAACCTGCGAATCGACCCTAATCGAAGGAAGTGACCCTCTGCTCATCTCCTATTGGTCTTCTCTATTCTTTTGTGTCCTTGCATCCACTGCCCAATGGTAATATTTTTGCACCATAACTATACAACCAGGGTAACTTTGTCAGTTCATTCTATTAGGTCGGCTCTTCCTACACTAGTAAAACTACTTCCCACTGTTTCCTTATCATCCACTTCTACCATGTCCTCCATTTATCCACTATGATAGGGTTTACCACCAATTTTTACACTTGTTCTAACATTGGAAATGCGCCAAAGGCTCACCCAACGAATTTTAATACTGCTAATTTGACTTGGGGTCACTAACTTTGACTGGCTCTAACTTTCAATCAATGAGACAATTTCCAGAATTCCATATACCACTGAAAATCTCTTTTAGGTCTCTTTCTATTTGAGTGTGTTTCACCGGCATTTGAGATTATTTACTCTCCAAGAACTGGATCCAAAGTCTCTTCGCCATTACCGATACCATGTTGATCTTCTTGTGACCAATCCTTTGACAATATTTTCCAGTTCCTTTACCTTTGCCTTTGCTAACAAGGACAACATATTTACTAATTCATTTACAGTTTCCAATGCTTTCATTTTCAAATCTTTTCCATTTCCTTTACCTTTACCTTTTCCATAAATGAAAACATATTTCCAGCAATATCCCACATTGACATTGATGGCAACACCAAGATCAAACAAAAAATCATTGCCAATGATCATTAATTTTATTTGATACTTATGATTTTGATTTACCAATTATCATTTATCATCTTGTTTTTTTATCAAAAAAATGATTAGAAATACTTCTGCCCATTTTACATCAATGGTAAATATGCTAATGTGCTCCCCCTATCAAAAATCTACCTTTACCTTATGAACTTGTGGATCTGTCAACTGCATCTTATTATGTTTAACACCTCAGGTACCTCTGATCTGATCCAAGAAATTACTTCCTATCTATTCTATGAAGAATATTTAGTTGAAGGGAAAGTAGTATTTACTCCCAATATCTTACTCAACAAAGAAAGATGGATCTCTTGCTAAAATAACACATGTTTTTGCAACTGAGTCATGAAAAAATGATTCCTTCTAGTATGAGTCTCAACTAGGATTACATTCATAATATGCCTACCTAGACACATACACCTAACCTATAGGAAGAAGATAAACCTTTCATATTAATGACACCATAAATTCTCAATTTATGAGCAAAAAATTACAAAAATTATAAGTGCTTGCTTGACAAGAATTGAGGGACTCTCATCAATTCATGTATAGACAAAAAACTTAACTTGTATCTCTCTTGGAAGACTTGTAATTACCAAAAATTCATCATGATTATTTTGACTTATCATTAAAAATAATCACAAAAATCATTACTTTCATAGGAACACTTGGACTTATAGACAACATGAATTTCATACTCTTGACAAAGAATCTAATAACTGTAAATACCAATTGGTAGTACCTATGATACCAATTTAAAATGATGGAAATTGTTGAATCGATGCTACTTTTAGATTTTTTTGAGCACTTGATAATTTAGTGTGCTCATTTCACCACTATCTCTAATGCTAATTACTAATTGGAACAACATCATAAATTCCAATCCATTTATCATATCAGAAACTCAAGATAACATGTAACAAAACCATTAACCTCTATCATGCAACACACAAATGATGCCAGTTAATGATACCAATTGTCAATGCATAAGATGATACTCAAATATTTTCTTGATTATTACTCCCCTTATGGCCATGGTTCCTCTTTGTATTAGGAATCTATAAACAATACTTGCATTAGTAGTAAATAGATCATCACCATCTATCTAGCAATTTGGTTTGACAACAACATTTAATACTTCTAATGTCATTTAGATGCATTATGTGGTATGTTCCTTTTTTATCCTTGCATCTAACCTTTCTGGCCTCCCTTGAATCTAAACTCTTCTCTTGAATGAAGAGGAACAAGGTATCAACTCCCCCTGAGTAGACTATCTTCCTTTTTCTTCGACTCCTAGATATGCGTTGATTTCCTGCGCTAGTTTTCCTAAGTAAGTCACTGACTACCATTTCCTCAGCATACAAACCACTAATAATTATTCTCGTTAGCACCAATTAAAGCCAATTTTCAATTTACATGTTTCTCTTATTTATAATTGTATTCCCTTGGATATCTTTCAGAACTTGTGCTTCTTCTTTTAACTGATTGAAGTCTCTTCCCATTACTATTTATATAGGAGAGATAAACCATGGGAATTTTGGAGTCTGATGTGCCAATATTCTATTGATTATATTGGAAGCCAAAAATTGTTCTGCATTTCCTCCAAGCACCACTTGATATGAATTTCTTCTGAGTGGTGAAATAGATCTAATGCAGTTTTCTTTCCTTTCTCTCATCATACTCCATGCCTCTGATTGTAGGGTTCTTAAAAGAGTTTTTCTTTCCAAATTTGCATGTAGCTGCTTTATGCCCATATTTATTACACCTATATCATTAAAAATTATTCAGTAATTATTATTCTTACCAAGGCTTCCACTAGTATAATTTCTTGCATTTATACTCCTTATCTTACTATTATTGTGCCATTGGTCATATTGCCTTTGAGAGGAATGGTTCTGTATACTTGGTTGTTTGAATTGATGTGAACAACTTGTCATTGTGTCTGGAATGGGTCATTCCACATATGTTGTTGCAGTTTTGTTTTCCTCTCTAGAGAGTTGGTGGAAAAGTGCCTTGCGATATTACAACAAACTCATATTAGGGGTTGCATGCCTTTTATTCTATTTCTGGAATTATTTTGGCCTTCTTGTGGTTGCGTTGAATTCTTTACTACAATAGTATTGTTAGGTATATCTTTAACAAGGTTGGTGGGTCCCTTCAATGCTACTTTGGAGTAAATTTCACCTTTATCTATTGTCTTTTCCTCAGGGGAAAAACATAAAGTTTGTATATCTTTAAACATATCAAAATTATTTGCATGCTCATGAGGATTCAAAAAATTCTCTTTTAATATCATATTCTCCTTCTCTAGATCCATATTGTTGGATATTATTTTCTTGATCTCCTCAAGAGACGATATGAGCTTTGTTGAGCCACAATTTTGCCCAAATTTTCACGATATTTATCACATCATTACATGCTTGTACCTAGTGTTTTTAATAATTTTTAATTGTTATGTTGTTAATTAGAGGAATTTAGAAACAATAGTTATTATTCTTGTTATTAGTTAATTTGATGAGTGTTATTAATAAATTTCTTCTTGGTTGCAAGAAGGTTCAGTGCAGTAATGCATTCGAGTGCGAATTCATCAAATGCATAAAAGAAGAAGATGGGTAGTTGAATTGATGTAGGTGAAAATATAAAATTTGTGACCAAATGGAGCAAAATCTCTAAATTATGAGACGTGGGTTGTGTTCAGAACACCATGTTTCTTATAACCAAGAAACCGTTTGGCGAAATTCAACTTCGTGAAAGAGTCATCATCAGGGGAATATTCCACTAAAGATCACTCCTGAACATGAACATATTGGGTCTCTATGAATATTGCTACTCTACTTATCTCTAGGATTAAAACAAATCTCAATTTACCCATCAAATTACGAAGAGCAAGAAAAAGATAATACTAAGGATTATGGGAAAAGAAGATGTAGACCCATCTATAAATCAAACCTATGGTTCCTTTTTAACTCAATCAAGCATATTTCCCAAAGCTAGTGTTGGTTTCGGGCCTTTTAGTGGCCGAAATTTCCATTCTCAGGTTACCGATAGATGTTGAAAATCATCAATCTTGCTCAAATAATATATATAATGGGGCCTGTAATTTAACACTTCGTATGAAGGATCTATGGTTGGCAGTATATATCATTGATATGGTGCCAGTATTTTTTTGTCACACCATTTGACATGTTTTATTGTGAAGGTGATCAAGACAAGCGCTATGGGAAGAGGGTTTTTAGTGCTTTGATGTGGATCACTGTGACTGCTGTAGTTGTTGGTCTCACGCTTGGCATTCTTTATTCCATTGTTGGTAGAAGTTGACTTTACTGTACGGAAGATTTCTTATTCAACAACTAACTTTCCCAGTAGTTAGTCCAGTCTTTCACTTTCAAAAGAAATCATCCTTGTTTAGCAGGGAAAAAATGGCAATACAAATTCATGTGATGCTTACATAGGTGGTGCATCATCACAGACTACATGGACCATGTGCAAAATTTTTCCTGAATATGTCACTATTCTTGCTACAATTGTTGGATCAATATTTTTTTTTATATATATTTGGTGGAGAAGGTATTACTTGTTTACCTTTGGGTCTTATCTCCTCCTTTCTTCGTCAACCAAAAGCTATTGTTTGAGATTATGCATGATGTTGATGCTGTGGCTCGAAGTTATTGAGATTCTTAGAGGAATTTATCGTCGACACGGGATTGATGTGTTAGATACCATTCAGACAGTTTATACAAGATTGGGCATTGATTTTTTCAGTCTTGGGTCATACTCACATGTTGCAGTTGCAGCTTTAGGTGATGACTATGACATTTTAGAAGAAAGTGTAGGAGAGGGTCGGATTTTCTTTGTTGGAGAGGCTACTAATCGACGATATCCATCAACCATGCATGGTGCATTCTTAAGTGGCTTGCGGGAGGTAGAAAATATTTCTAATGCTGCAACTGCAAGGTCAATTCCATCAAAGGTAGAATGGGGCTTATCAAAATACATTCATTCTTATGCAGCTCTTCTAGCTGATTTATTTAGACACCCCAATCTAGAATTTGGGAGTTTTTCTGTACTCGTTAATCCACAATCGGATGACCCTAAATCAAATGCACTCTTGAGAGTCATGGTGGGTGGAACAAGAAGGAAAGGCAATGATAATTCAAAATCATATCATAATATTGACTCCACCAGCTATACCTCGAATTTATTCCAAAAGCCAATTTCATATTCTAGCAACAGAAGAATCCCACATAAAGGGGAACGAATTCCTAAATTTAGCATTCTGTCTCAAGTTAATTCTGGCAAGTAATCCAAAAAATCCGGAAATCGATTTTTTTGATATATCAATTGTAACAAACCCTGCTATGTAAAAATACCGTTCTGGGCAAACAAGAGCAGCTCTGCTGCGATAAAATGTGTATTTGTGCATTAGAGAAGGGGTTATAAAGGGAGAGATAGGAGAAGTTGATTTTCTGGAGTAGCTAGAGGGATATGGAGTAGTAGCAGTAGCTGGGAGGAGGTCGATATGTAAACTATAGAATAAAGGAAGTTGATAGATAGAGCAGGGTAATAGTTGTAGAATGAAGGATTCATTATAATGGATGAGCGCTGTGTGCATAAGATAGATAGGAGAAATCGATTTCTCGGATTTAGAGAGGGCATAGAATCATTGAGTCCGCTCAGCAATTAGGGAGAGTTCTCCATGTCAAGTCGATTTTCTTAGATGTATCCGACATCAAATTTTCCAGCACAATAATTGTAATGCAACAATAGATAATGTATTTATTGATTTAGATTTGATTAGATGTTCTGATTTAATTTATTTTGGCTTTTTCATTTTTTTGTTTTCATATAAGAATTGTAATTTTCCTTTTAAGCTTTGAGTTAATTTAGGACTTGCTCCAGGGAGTGGCAAGGATCCACCGCAACTTGGAGTCGAGTCCTTATTCTTCATAGTTTTAGGGTTTGTTTAAATTGTAGAATTATTTTTCGTTTTAGATTTTTTTTTTAATAATATTTAATATTTCTTAATTCTACTTAGATCATTGTTTTGTTTTTCAATTTTTAAGTTTGATTCAGGAGTTAGAATAGATTTTAATACTTCAAGTTTAGTCATGGTTTGCCTTACTTAATTTCTTTGAATATTTGCAGAGTTAATGTTCATTTGATTTAATGTTAATAATTAGATTTTTTTTTAATTAGATTTTTTATTTTTTTTTTAAATCATTTCTTCATAAGAGCTTTTGATTTCTGATTTGATCATGTAGGTAGCACTGATTTAGTTTTCATTAATAATTTATCTAACTTTGATTTAGTTTTAGTTAGTGAGTGACATTATTTTGATGATTTTAAGAGCTTGTTTTATTTCATTAAAATATTTGAATTGAAGGTTATTATAGATTTCTTTCAATAGGATATTTTTAAGTATTATTTTACATAAAGTAAAGTAGTTGTCCTTTAACAATAGTCAGGATTGTTTCTTTTGTTGAATTTTTTTTAACAAGTAGTTTTAGCTAGTTTAAGGTGTGAATTTGTAATGTGTGGTCTTTTTCTTATTTCAAGATTAATTTGAAGTTTTAGTTCTTAAGAGGAATAATTATATTAAGGTTTTCAAAGTTATCATAGGAGATTTAAAAAGTAGAATGTGAGTGCGAGAATGTTACATGATTGAGGATTGCCTTGAATTTCATCATAGCTTAATTACAGTATGGAGTTTGCAGTGAATGGCATTGGTTAAGTAGGTCTCCTTTTCAATATGGTTTGTTTGCCAGCAAATGTGTGTTTCATTTCAGCATCGAGTTCATCATTAATAAGGAAACTCATATACTCTGACTAGTAAGCTGAGCCAATACGTAGTACAAATCGCATTTACGACTCTCAGATTGATAATTAATATTGAGAGGTTTAATCCGACAATTAAACTGACCAAAATTTCAGTGCCGTTGCCGGGGAGTTGTATTTTGGCTCAGGTTAAATTTTCTCACAGAGTTTCAAGGATACTGCAGGACGTCATAGGGTGGAGAGTGTACAATAAGGGGTGAGTGAAGAGCCACGCATCCACTATTGAGGGGTTGCTCCAAAGTCTAGCCATCTTGCTTATCTCTTGAACATTTATTTCTTTATCTTGGTTATGTGTAGAAGTAGAAGCAGGCTTTAGAAATTTAATTTCAAAATTGTTTTGTTTTTAATAGATTAAATAGCAATTTGATTCAGCATTTTCCTTTCATGCAAGCGTGGTGAGATTTATTTCAGTCAAATTTTAAAAAAAAATCCATTTTTTTTCATAATCTAGTCTTCAATGATATATCATTTTTGGGGTATTGTAAGAACCCTTGCATAATAATCCATGTGATGACAGAATGTACTAGTTTTCTCGTTGAAGACCAGAAGATGGTATTTTGAGGAATCATTCAATGACGAGATTTTATGTTTCTAAAGAGACGAACAACTCACCCGATGATGAATTCACAAGTGATGAATTTAATATCTTGCTTGAACATAAATTTAAATCTTTGATTTCAAAATTGGATGATTTGCAGGAACAAGAGAAGGACGAGGAACCACTGCTTATCCTATGTGCCAACTGTAGAAAGAAACATTTCCTTGGAAAGTGCCCACTTAGTGGTCTGGAAGTTTTCAAAATTTGCAAGGATGATCATGCAACCGAACATTTCCCATCACTGCCACAATTACGAAAGGTACTCACAGAATCAAGTAAGGAATTGAATCAGCCGCCAGGTATAACTCAAAACCTAACACCATTTCATACTTGTAATAACGATTATTTTCGTGAGCAGGTTCGTGAGCAGGTTAGAATTTCATGGCAAACTTCTGATCCTCCTCCAATTGAATATCCAGCTTCATGGCCGTAGTGTCCCTCTCCATGGCCTTCATCCTCGAGCAAGATATCTCCATGGCCTCAAGAATCATTTGGACCCTTATCTCTAGGGCAATCTCTCATGAAAATTCAATCATATGAGCACCAACAACAACCAAAATTTCTTTCCAGTGCACCATTAAGTTATCCTCCTCTATGGTCCCAGTCGTATGTGCAACCTTACCCTATCCCTTATCCTTACCCTAGCCCAAACCCTAATCCATACCCTAACCCTAGTTCATATCCTATTCCATACCCTAGACCTAGCCTTAATCCAAACCTTAGCCTTAACTCAAACCCTAGGCCTAATCCCAATCCAAATCCAAACCTTAGTCCATGCATTAACCCAAAACATAGTTCAAACCCTAGCCCAAACCACATCCTAAACCCTAATCTAAACCATGAGGTTGCACAAAAGTTTGAAACACCTATTATTTCTATTGATTCCCGTATTTAACATAATGTTACATCGTCCATGTTGGAAAAGGAAATAAATTCGGAAAATTCCCCCATTATTACAGAGAATTCACCCCGGGAATATGTAATTGAAATACCACCAAAGGAGCAATCTATAATTGGAATTTGTTCTAAAAATTTTGTTAAAAATCAAAACCCTAGAATCTCTCAACCATTCTTGTCAATTTGAAAATCATATATTTGAACCTGAACTTGAGGGATTTATCTTTTCTCTTTCACCAGATTCTTTGTGCCTCCAAGAGAGTGGCTATCAAAATGTGGAAGACTTGCATCTGTTGGAAAATCATAAATATGTGGATTCCATTGAATCTTGGTTTGAAGAAGTCATTAATCCATCTTATTTCCTCAGCATTCGGAAACTCTTGGTACCATATCAATTAAAGCAACTAGTTTCTCATGCTTACGTATGTCTTTAAATCTATTCTTTAAAACTAAGCATGAGTATAATCAACACTTTTTTACGCACATGGCTTCACTGGAAATACTCATATACTTGAAGATGAGTCTTTTGCCTCTTAGAGTAAAGTAGGGTAGGAGAATAAATGAATAAAGCAGTTGCAATGCTATTAGGGTTTTTCATTTTTAAATAATTCCTATTGAAACTACTTTTGATCCACATAAGTTGTTAACACAAACATTTGTGACGAATATTCTTGAGTACAATTCACTCTAATGCCTCATGACTTTGCAAAAAGTAACCATGATTAATCGCTCTAATAAGTTATCATCTCGGATATATATTTTCAGTTTCCCTTAGAAGGTACTATTGGAAAACCCCTATGGTGGACCATTGTTACAAAGATCATAATGAGCTATTCGAGAGAACACTAGCATTCTTAACTCAAGAATATTTTGCTCATTGTCTGGGATATCTTTAACAAGTCTTCAGGGTAGAGGAATTAGCCAGCAATGATTAGTCATTAAAAACTTTTCACGCCATCCTGTACTCTTAAGGATTAGATCCGTCTGCCCACTTATTAAGTAACCTTTAAGGTTAATCATAATTAGAGCTTACAAAGATTTAGGGAAGGATAGGAGGTCTCATGATGAGGTGACCTACCACGATAATAGGATCTAGCATGCATGACATTACTGCTACTGGTCACCGAGCCAAAGTAATTTATTTTAGCCAAAAAGCTAGAAGACAGGAGGTCTCATCACGAGTCGACCTATTCATTCATGTTACCTCTTGTGAGTGGCACTTCCATCAGCTGGTTACCAACCAAGACAATGGCCTTCATCTAAAAATTCAAATAAGCTAACTCTGAATATGTATCTAGTAAGTGGGATACTGACATTTCTCTAGGTTAAAAGACATCCCTGTCAAGGTTATGGACACCTGCGGGTAACAGGGCCATGTATGTGGTATTAAAGTTAACTCCATACTATTATTTGCTTGGTTATCCTTTTCTTTCCCTATCACTCATAATTTTTCTTGGACAATGGTTTTAAGACAATTTGAACATGATGCTTTGAGTTCTATCTTTCAAAATTCAAGAATATTTGAACGATGTGGTACCCTTAGTGAAGGTAATCCTTTGTACTATATTAAGAGGAAATTTATTTTTGAATCCGGATAACAAAGTAATTTAGAGTGATCGATAAAGAGGTTGCTAACTCACCTTAATTTTCATGGTATTCAGAGTGATGAATTTCTCAATGATGACTACTCACAAGGTATTGGTTTCCCATAATGTGTATTGATTGTAGTTTTCTCCACATATGTGCTGAATGACCTAGGTACAAGATTACTATAGTAGGTGCATGAAACCTATGGTAGTATTTGTTAAATTGCACCTCTTCAGTAAAATTTGATCATAAGACTTTGGGAAAAAACAAAATTTGGGACAAGGTAACAAGTATGCGCGATATTATTTTCTCCATCATGTCTACTTTTGGTACCTGATCTTGTTTCATCTTTTTGCATGGTTTTAGATGTTACGGGTGAAGGAATGCATTACAACATCAGGCCTTTTCATATTTACTTACTAAACTCTTTACTCACATTTTCCCTACCTTATTTCATCGTCTTATGGTTTTTCTTGCATGAGGATGTGGAAGACGTTTAGCGTGGGGGGATGTTGAGCCGCACTTTTGCCCAAATTTTCATGATATTTATCACATCATTACATGCTTGTAACTATTGTTTTTAATAATTTTTAATTGTTATGTTGTTCATTAGAGGAATTTAGAAACAATATTTATTATTCTTGTTATTAGTTAATTTGATGAGTGTTTTTAATAAATTTCTTCTTGGTTGTAGGAAGGTTCGGTGCAGGAATGCATTCAAGTGTGAATTCACCAAATGCATAAAAGCAGAAGTTGGGTAGCTGAATTGATGTAGGTGAAAATATCAAATTTGTGACCAAATGGAGTAGAATCTCTAAATTCCAAAATGTTGGTTGTGTTCAGAACGCCATTTTTCCTATAACCCAGAAACCGTTTGGCGAAATTCAGCTTCGTGAAAGAGTTATCATCAGGGGAATATTCCACTAAAGACCACTCCTAAACGTGAACATATTGGGTCTCTATGAATATTGCTACTCTGGTTATGTCTGGGATTAAAACAAATCTCAGTTTACCCATCAAATTACGAAGAGAAATACAAAGAAAATACTAAGGATTATGGGAAAAGAAGATGTCCACCCATCTATAAATCAAACCTATGGTTCCTTTTTAACTCAATCAAGAATATTTCCCAAAGCTAGTGGTGGTCCTGGGCCTTTCAGTGGCTGAAATTTCCATTCTCATGTTACCGGCAGATGCTGAAAATCGTCAAGCTTGCTCAAATAATATATATAATGGGGTCTGCAATTTAACACTTCCTATGAAGGATTTGTGGTTAGTAGTATATATCATTGATATGGTGCTAGTATTTTTTTGTCACACCATTTGCCATGTTTTACTATGAAGGTGATCAAGACAAGCGCTATGGAAAGAGGGTTTTTAGTGCTTTGATGTGGGTCATTGTGACTACTGTAGTTGCTGGTCTCATGCTTGGCATTCTTTATTCCCTTATTGGTAAAAGTCGACTTTACTATACAGAAGCGTTCTTCTTCAACTACTAACTTTCCCAGCAGTTGGTCCAATCTTTCACTTTCGAAAGAAATCATCCTTGTTTAGTAGGAACAAATGGTAATACAAATTCGTGTGATGCTTACATAGTTGGTGCATCATCAGAGACTACATGGACCATGTGCACAACTTTCCCTGAATATGTCGCTGATCTTGCTACAATTGTCTGATCAATATTTTTTATTTTTTATTATATTTGGTGGAGTAGGTATTACTTGTTTACCTTTGGGTCTTATCTCCTCCTTTCTTCATCAACCAAAAGCTATTGTTTGAGAGTATACCTGCTACTGATGCTATGGCTCGAAGTTATTGAGATTCTTAGAGGAATTTATCATTGGCACAAGATTGATGTGTCAAATCCCATTTAGACAGTTTGTACAATATGGGGCACTAATTCTATTAGCCTTGGGTCATACTCACATGTTGCAGTTGGGGCTTCAGGTGATGAATATGAAATTTTAGCAGAAAGTGTAGGAGAGGGTCGAATTTTCTTTGTTGGAGAGGCTACTAATCAACGATATCTAGCAACCATGCATGGTGCATTATTAAGTGGCTTGTAGGATGCAGCAAATATTTCTAATGCTGCAACTGCGAGGTCAGTTCCATCAAAGGTAGAACGGGGCTTATCAAAAGACATTCAGTCTTATGTAGCTCTTCTAGTTGATTCATTTAGACAGCCCAATCTAGAATTTGGGAGTTTTTTTGTACTCGTTAATCCACAATCGGATGAACCTAAATCAACTGAAATCTTGAGAGTCATGGTGGGTGGAACAAGGAGGAAAGGCAATGATAATTCAAAATCAGATCATAATATCGACTCCACCAGCTATACTTCGAATTTCTTCCAGAAGCCAATTGCATCTTCCAGCAACAGAAGAATCCCACAAAAAGGGGAAGGAATTCTTGAATTTGACATTCTGTCTCAAGTTAATTATGGAAATTAATCCATGAATTTGTGAAACCCGATTTTTTTGATATATATATTGTAACAAACCCTGCTATTTAAAAATACGGTTCTGGGCAAACAAGAGCAGCTCTGCTGCTATAAAATGTGTAGTTGTGCATTAGAGAAGGGGATATAAAGGGAGAGATAGGAGCAGTCGATTTTCTAGAGTAGCTAGAGGGAGATGTAGTAGTAGCAGTAGCTGGGAGGAGGTCGATATGTAAACTGTATAATAAAGGAAGTCGATAGACAGAGCAGGGTAATAGTTGTAGAATGAAGGATTCATTACAATGGATGAGCGTTGTGCGCATAAGATAGATAGGAGCAATCGATTTCTCAGATTTGGAGAGGGCGCAGAATCATTGAGTCCGCTCAGCAATTAGGGAGATTTCTCCATGTCAAGTCGATTTTCTCAGATGTATTCGGCATCAAATTGCCCAGCACAATAATTGTAATGCAGCAACAGATAATGTATTTATTGATTCAGATTTGATTAGATGTTCTGATTTAATTTATTTTGGCTTCTGCATTTGTTTTGTTTTCATATAAGCATTGTAATTTTATTTTTAAGCTTTGAGTTAATTCAGGACTTTCTCCAGGGAGTGGCAAGGATCCACCACAATCTGGAGTCGAGTCCTTATTCTTCATAGTTTTAGGATTTGTTTAAATTGTAGAATTATCTTTCGTTTTAAATTGTTTTTTTTAATAGCATTTAATATTTCTTAATTCTACTTAGATCATTCTTTGTTTTTCAATTTTTTTGTTTGATTCAGGAGTTAGAATAGATTTTAATACTTCAAGTTTAGTCATGGTTTACCTTACTTAATTTGTTTGAATATTTGCAGAGTTAATGTTCATTTAATTTGTTCATTTGATTTAATGTTAATAATTAGATTTATTTTTAATTAGATTTATTTTTGTTTTTTTTATAAGTCATTTCTTCATAAGAGCTTTTGATTGCTGATTTGATTGTGTAGGTAGCATTGATTTAGTTTTCATTAGTGATTTATCTAAGTGTGATTTATTTTTAGTTAGTGAGTGACATGATTTTGATGATTTTAAGAGCAAGCTTGTTTTACTTCATTAATATATTTGAATTGAAGGTTATTATAGATTGTTTTCAATAGGATCTTTTTAAGTATTATTTTACATAAAGTAAAGTAGTTGTCCTTTAAGAATAGTCAAGATTGTTTCTTTTGTTGAATTTTTTTTAACAAGTAGTTTTAGCTAGTTTAAGGTGTGAATTTGTAATGTGTGGTCTTTTTCTTATTTCAAGATTAATTTCAAGTGTTAGTTCTTAAGAGGAATAATTAGATTAAGGTTTTCAAAGTTATCATATGAGAATTAAAAAGTAGAATGTGAGTGCGAGAATGTTACATGATTGAGGATTGCCTTGAATTTCATCATAGCTTAATTGCAGTATGGAGTTTGCAGTGAATGAAATTGGTTAAGTAGGTTTCCTTTTCAATATGGTTTGTTTGCTAGCAAATGTGTGTTTAATTTCAGCACCGAGTTCATCATTAATAAGGAAACTCATATACTCTGACCAGTAAGTTGAGCCAATATGCAATACCACTCGCGTGTATGACTCCCGGATTGATAAATAATATTGAGAGGTTTAATCCGACAATTAAACCGACCAACAAGCTTCCTCCTCAAATATATCTTTTCATTAAAGATCTTTAATGTCACTAGAGGAGAAACTGGATCCATGACAAGTGTCATTTTAACTCAAATATTGTTCAAGATTGTTCACCCTTGATGACTCTAGGGATTATTTTACTAACACAAAAGTTGTCAGTTATTACTCTTCACTAGAGGTGGACCCATTGTCTTATTAACCATTTTTAAGGTCTTATATTACAATCAAGGTGGTCCTTTCTCCAGTAATAATTTTTGAGAAAATCTCACTGTCACTAGTACTTGCAGGTGAGAAATTTGAATATATATGACCTACAGTGTGACAGTAACAACAAAAAAATAACTCACTTATAGATTACATATCCTATGAGTTCTCATCATCGACTTGGCCTATTGATGGAGAATATTCATCATTTTTTTCTTGATATTCAATTGTCTTTGAATATTTTACTTCTTCATCCTCCATGGAAAGCCTCTTGACACCACATGCAAATTTCATGTCTACTTCGTATATGGCCTGCAAATTTTCCCATATCTACTTGGAAGTTTTAAAGGATATTATTTTCTCAATATATGACTTGGAAAAACCTCTCATGATTTCCTTCTTGGCTTTTTTATTAAAATTATAATTTATTAATCCATACTCCACATATAGCGATACATCCAAATCAAGAGCTTGCAATTATATGCTCATCCTTACCATCTAAGTTGTATAATTGGAGCCATTAAAAAATGGAACCCCATCTGAGGTAATCCAGTCATATTTCTCCATGATCCCTAATATTCCTTTCAATTGTTAAACTGGTCGTGGAGAAAACTGGCTCTGATACAAATTTTTAGAAATAGTGGAAACAAAGACACTACAGAGAGGGGGAGTGAATCAATAATGTTGTCAAAATATACAATTCTTCACAAATTACATTTTTCAATCACTTAAACAATTATTCATGGATTAACAACACAACTCAATCATGTAAAACATAAAATCAAGCACATGATAAACATATATACAAGACATCAATATTATTTTTATTACAAGCTTCAACTTGATTACATAAATGCCCTAGAAGCTACTACTTGTAGCTTTATCAACTACTACTGAAAGGAACTTATATCCTTGATTTTTTATCAGCTACTACTGAAAGGGAGTGATGCCCCTACTCATTTACCAGTACTCATTGGAAGGTACTCTTGCCCCTCATCATTTACTAGCAACCACTAGAAGAGATACTACCCCTGATTTTCAAACTATCACTTTCCAACCTTGCTGATCAATATTTCATTTATTTTCAAACTCATATCAATATGCCACTTATGTAACAATCAAATAAATGTTTCTCACTACTAATGCTCACTAAATTCACCTTAAAAACACCTTCAACAATATTTTATTACTAATAAAATCACCTTCAGCAATCTCTGATTATTGATACAAACCACCACGACCTTCAATAATTTTTCATAAATGAACAATTCATTAAAATTTATGCACCAGCAACATCAAAATTCTTCAAAAACTGAGGAAGGAACTGTACCTGCAACTTCTTTGGTGTCGTAGTGGAGTTTCCAATAGGTGGACTGAATCACCCATTGCTTAAACAGTGCGAAGCTCCTGGTAATATAACGATTTAGGAGGTGCAGGAAGTTGTTGATTTAGCGGTTTCAGAGGGAATTATGGGACTTATCAGAGTGGTGTTGAAAATGCTTTGGATGTACATTGTGGCGCTCGTTGGACAGAGAAATTTTTGGATGTAAAGAAAGCAGACGTAGGGTTCGCTGGGCCAAGGCAATTCCATTTATTTGTAAGAAGTATTGTTTGAGCATGGCCACATTTGTGCAACGAAGGCAGATGCTGACCTACCACGCAGGCAAATAATCCGAGTCCCTGGGAGCAAAGAATCATATGCCAATTTGAGAGTGATAATAAATTCGACGTGCCGCTGCCAAATATGCCTTGGACGAAATCCCTTTGATTTCTCCAGTGAGGAATTTGAGGATGTATGGCAACCCCAATTTCCATTCTTACAAGGTTGAAGCTCAAGAGAGGAGAAGCGTTTATTATATTTAGGGGACTTACAGTACATGTCGCTGTAACAGTGTCTAATATCAAAGGGTTGATGCATAATGGATTAACTGAAGGAATGGAAATAGCTGGTTCCCAATGAGGAAAATTTTGTTGCTTCTGGTGGCTATTGCTGACGAGTTGCAGTCTTTGATGTTTGTTGGAACCCATTGTGGACAATTTTTGTTGATTTTGGTGGCTATTGCTGCATCATGAGTGATGTAGTTTTAGTTTGTTAGCTGGAACCCAAAGTGGACAATTTTGTCGCTTTTGGTGGCTATTGCTAATGAGCTGCAGTTTTTTGATGTTTGCTGGAACCCATGGAGGACAATTTTGTTGCTTTTGGTGGCTATTGCTGCGGAGAGAGCTAGGCCGGGAGGCATAAGGAGGTGGTTGCACTATGTGGACTTCTGCTCTTTGTTGAGGTGTTGAAATACTGTTAAAAAAGTTTAGAATATCTTGTTCTTGCGATATTGACCACTGTGTTATCATATAGCTTCTCACAGACAAGTAAGTGTTTCCCTTTTCTTCCATATCTGGTGTAGTGTTGGGTATTCACTTGAGGGGATTTTGATCAAAAGAGAAGTGTGTCTTTGGTATGGGGCAATCCCACTATTGTAATCTGGATTAGTTTTAACATTATCAGAGCCAATTTGTCTTGGTTTTTATTAAACCAGACAAACATTGCCATTGGACTTATGGTAGTTCAAGAGAATAACAATGAGAATTCATCCTCATCGTTCCTTTCTTGTTCGGATGACACACATCATCATTCTAAATGGGTTTTTTCGTGGCGAAAGCGCATGGATTTTATATTCATATCTCGCCCATGTAAGAGCATAGGATTCAGGTTATTCAGAAGGTGGTGGTCTTTACCAGGGTGTGTTTGTTGCTACTGCTGTCAATCTTAGATGGGTTGGAATGGTCGGTTCTGGACCGTTATTTCTGAGAAATGTGTTGTCATTTATGATCAACAATTTGAAATTTTAATTTTTCGGGCAAGCCTCGATATCCTTGTTCAATATCAAATCCTATAGTGGCAGCGGGGGGTGATCAGGTAAGATCGCTGACAGCGGTAGAGGATCAGAGATGCTCAGTAGTGGCTGCAGGAATTTCATGGTGCAATTTATTGCGACGTACATATGAATGTAGGTTTATATGCTGGATTATACTGGATATGACATAGGGTGATGCAACCTTGCTATCCCGGTCTTATAGTCATTTATGGACTTTTAAGTAGAATTTTTGGTTCTCTGAATTTTCTATATCGTTCAGGGTTGGGTGGTGGGCACGCTTGTCATTATAGGTTGGTGGCCATTGGAATCATCATTCATTACTCTTGAATGGCACATGTCTCTACTGGTCACTAAATCTGCACGACATTCCCAAAGATATTCTATTAAATACATCTTTTAGTGTAGTCGAAGTTTTCAGGAGTTTTATTCTTAAGTTGCTTTTATAAGTAACTTATTGTTGTCTGACATAGTGATCGTCACTCTGATCGGGCTCACAATTATATAAGGTGGCGGAATTCTGTACACGCAGATGAATTGACTCCTGTTTTCGTTTTGATGTAATTGCAATATGAGCGGCAACAGACATGAGTCATAGATGGAGGATAAGGCCGAAGGTGGCGGTTGTGTCCACTCATTTGATTTCGAAGCGAATGATGCTATCATCAAACAAGCATTACAGGATTGTTATGATCCTAAGGTAAATACACAGCGTCAGCCCAGAGGACATTATCTACGAGGTGTTGGTCGTGGTAAGAGAAAAATCTTCAAACAGAAGATGGATATCAAAGAAGTCAGTCTGTACTACGAAGATCTTTGTATTAGAGTGGCAAGCTTACAACGTAGGGCTGTTATGTGTAGATGGGTGTTTCCTGATCGCGAGGATTTCGATTCAACTTCATGGGTCAATCATAAATGGAACTCTATTATTGGATATTCTCCCAAAGTCAACAAAATTCTCAATGGATGGTTCAGCGTCCACTTTATGAATGACAATGACGTCCACAAAGTCACAGGCAGGACTTGGGTACGTGGTAGAATTTTCTTACAGATCATTCCGTGGTATCTAGGTTTTAATCCGGTTCTGGAGGCACCATGAAGTAGGGTGGTTTGGGTCAAGATTCCAGGCCTGCCATTAGAATTCTGGACTCTCAAGGCACTGTGCACAATAGGAGACTCAATTGAATCCACCAAATACATTGACCCTAGTATTGTGGGGGCAGCTGATAAAAGGATTGCTTGGCTTCTTATTGAGATTGATTATGTGGGTGGTCTTTCGGGTGACATAAACTTGCTCTGGTGCAACAGAAGGCACCGTCAACGTATTTATTTTTGGGGAATACCTTTTCGATGTCTGATATGTCACAAGACTGGCCATCTCAGGGATCATTTCCCTTTCAGGCTGCGCATTGATAGGATGGATCAGGGTCATAAGGTGGCGGGTGATGCCTGTCAATGCAACGATGGTTCGGGTACGTTGGGCAGCTTCCAAACAGGTAAGACAACTAAAACGTCCTCTGATGATGAAGCATACAAATCTTCAAAAGGTCAACATCACTTTTCTATTCCTGATTCTATGGTTCCTTTTAATATTGCTAGCCATCCATCTATCAGTTGTAATTTGTATAGAGTTCTTCAACCCCAGACAGACAATATGCCAAACTCTACCCTCTCACATTCCATAAACATACAGAAGGATATAGATGCTCCGGTCCCATGTCCCTCCTTTGCCCCCATTGAATCCACCTTTTTTTATAATAATCCCATCTCATGCTCTATTCATATGAAATCCTTTAAAGGGACAGCGTCCAATTCAAACAATGTCGACAAACAATATAAGGTT
This sequence comes from Pinus albicaulis, assembly GCA_034641835.2. NCBI lineage: Eukaryota > Viridiplantae > Streptophyta > Pinopsida > Pinales > Pinaceae > Pinus > Pinus albicaulis. Next base: position 603,580,549 of record CM076576.1, read on the forward strand.
CCTGTCCACTCTGGAGAATTTTATTCTCCTACAAATGACCCACCTATATACAAACTGGCAATGCTATTTGGGGGGTAGTCATCTCGTACGCCTGCTGGTATTTTGTTAGATGATAGCTCTGACTACGGGAAAAATCATGTGTCTCCACATACTCCTCCTGACAAATCTGGTCCTATTAATCTATCTGAATCTCCTAGGAACTCTATCGGTAGTGATATAGAATCCCTTTTGGGGAACCCCAACCTCGACCTGGCTGCTCTAACAGTATTCGACAAATCTATAACCTCACCAGCAAAACATTCCTCTGGCTTGTCGACTACTATTATTTCTATCAAGAAGAAGGCAAAGGCAGCTTGCCGACTGAATAAAGGCAAGATAAAGTCTATCTCCCTGTTCTCCAATGATGATGTGGGTCTTTCAGAGGTTCCCATTGCCAGATATGATGGTCTAGACAGATCCTCCAGGGCACTTAGAGCAAGCCACCCTCAGACATCTTCCCCATGACTCACATCATATCATTGAATCTAAGGGGGTTGGGCGATGCTCCCAAATACCATTGCCTGAAAGATTTTATCACTTCTAAGAAGCCTATAATATTTTTGGGACAGGAGACTATGTCTAATCGTTTGAAGGCTATTAATCTGGTTTTAAACATCAAAAAAGGTTGGCAAGCGGTTGCGACCAATTCAAATGGCCGATCTGGGGGTATGGTTGCTATGTTGAATCCTGATTATGTTTCTTTCAAAGATTTCAGTTTCTTCGGGGGTATTTTATTATCTGGACAACTTAGAGGTTTGCAAGGTATTTTTAATCTCATCAATGTATACACTCCATATTCAAATAGGGCAGTTTTCTGGAACAGAATGCAGGAGGCAGGTATTTTATCTCTTCCAAATCTCATTATGATGGGCGACTTTAACTGCACGCTTAATGCGGATGAAATTTGGGGCAATGATGCTCGGTTGGACCCCATGGCTGGGTATCTAAATGATATCTTTTTAGCACAAGGGTTGAAGGATATAAGACCACATCCAATTGCGCCCACATGGTCCAATAAGCGAGCGGGTGATAATTACATTGGGAAACGACTTGACAGGGTGCTGGTCAAAGATTCTATAATGGATATCATGGGGAACCCCAGATCTATGATATTGGCATCCGACATCTTCGATCATATGCCAATTTCCTTTACATGGTCCAAAAATGTGGCAGTTTATGGGCGACCTTTCAAGTTCAACAGAATATGGCTTGAGGATTTTGAATACACAAGCATTGTTGATGGGATTTGGCGGGCTGAATATGATATGCAGTTCTCAGGGGAATGGGAATTCTTTCACCACAGATTGCAGAAAATAAATATTGCCTCTAAGTCATGGGAGCACGAGAAGAAATTGAAACTTAGGAAGGAATTTATGGAAATACAGAGGCAGATGGAGTCAATTATATCTTCTTTCCTTATATGCTACCCTGATGAGCACATATTAGAAAACCTCAAAAGGCTGGGTGAAAGGAAAAGAGAAATCTTGAGGATTGAGGAGATCACTTGGCGATTGAAGAGCAGAATTACATGGCTGGCCGAGGGGGATCAGAACACAAAATATTTTCATAAGTGCGCAAATGGCTGGAAAAATAGGAACACCATTTGGAGTATTAAGAGAGTGGATGATTCTGTGGCTCATACAAATCATGACATCCAAAATGAAGTGCTTGCATACTTTTCTTCCTTCTACTCAAAGCAGGATGGGATCAGCAATGACAATCAGGTATGGCTGCTGGAACATGTCAATCGATTCTGTGATGCTGATGCCATCTCGTCATTGGATTGTGTTGTCACAGGGAATGAAGTTTTAAAGGTCCTGAAATATTTTTCCTCGGATAAATGTCCGGGGCCTAATGGGTGGCCTGCGGAATTCTTTATCCACTTTTTCGAATTGATGGGGGAGGAATTGACAATGGTTATTGAACAAATCAGAATCAGAGGCTTGATGCCGGCCAATCTTAACTCCACTTTCATTGCTCTAATTCCTAAGTCGGATGCTCCCCAAACTTTTGCTGATTTCAGGCCGATTTCTCTATGTAATGTCCTCTACAAGATTACGTCTAAGATTATTTCTGAGCGTTTAAAAGGAAAATTGTCGGCCCACATCTCAAAAGAGAAATATGGCTTCCTTAAAGGTTCTTCCATACATGACGCCACAACGATTGCACAAGAAATCCTACACTCCATTCACACAGAGAAAAGGGAGGCTATTATGATGAAGGTGGATCTTCATAAAGCCTATGACTCTATTGACTGGTCATATATAAGGCTGGTGCTTATGAAGATAGGTCTCCCAATCAGGATTATTAGATGGGTCATGTCGTGTATCTCCACGGTTCGATATGCAGTTATTATTAACGGTACTCCAACACCTTTTTTCGCTGCCGAACGTGGTCTGAGACAAGGATGCGCGCTTTCACCTTTAATCTTCATTCTAATTATGGATGGTTTCAGCTGTATTATGCACAAGGCAGAGCAACGGGGATGTACAAAGGGTTTCTCTTTCTCCAACGAAGTCTCATGCTCACACTCTTTATTTGTTGATGATCTATTGTTATTTGGTTACCTGAATAGGAACCATTGGTTCTATATTCATCTCATGTTTATTTGTTTTGAATCTGCTGCGGGTTTGACTATTAACAAGAGCAAATGATTCATCATATATGAATTTGGAGACCTACAGGAGATCGCGTTCATAGCTGATTTTATGGGGATCGATTTTAGAGAGGCTTATACTGGGTTTACATATTTGGGTTTCAAGATCAAGCCATGTGGATACAAGATCTAGGATTGGATGTGGATGATTGACAAAATTCGAAGAAGGATCTTCGGATGGACACATAGATGGTTGTCCATGGGGGGCAGGCTTATTATGATCCAAGCGGTGCTCTCCCAGATGTTGGTATATTGGGGTCACTTGTATTATATTCCAGATGGTATTATTGGTATGATAAATCGTATTATTGCTAAGTTTCTGTGGGGAGGTGCCCAAATGTCTCACAAAATACACCTATGCAAACTTGAGCGCCTCTGCAGATAAAAGGAACATGATGGATGGGGTATTATCAACACAAGGATATTTAATATGGCGCTGCTCATAAAGTATTTCTGGAGGGCTATACACGGAAATGGCATTTGGAATGCTATCAAAAAGTGTAAATACATTATGGGTGATATTCTACAACAAATACTCTGTATGCAATTTTCTCACCCTCATTTCATCTCGGCCATCTGGTGCAGCTTCAAGAAGATCGTGATCCATGTGTCTGGCAGGCTAGCATGGCTTTTTTGGGACGGCGGCAATATCCCTTTCATGTTCAAGAAGCTAATCGGGTTTCCTCCACTTGATGGAACGTCTCCGCTACTCGTACACAGACTAGCATACAGGGGTATAAATTATATTGCACAGAAAATACAGGTTTGGTCCTATGGTGCTCCAGAATTTAAAAATGCGATCCAACTGGGATTGACGGAGCCAGAGGCTGCTGAATGGGAAATGCGACGTGATGCTTTTCGGGCTGCGGGCTTTTGTTGGGATACAGGGGGGGACACAATAGTATGGAATGGCCCCATGAATGCTGACGCTCCTATTGTCAAAGACATATACAGAGATCTAAATATTGCTTCTTATCGGGGACAGATGTCTACATCTTTCTTTCCATTCTGGAGGAGGAAAATGCCTACAAAGATTGTACTCTTTGGATGGCTGGTATGGAAAGGAAAGATCCTTACTGGTGAAAATTTGATTAAGAGAGGTTTTTCTGGTCCTTTCAGATGTCAAATATGTTGTGCAGATTTGGAGTCCATTGATCATTTGTTTTTTTGATGCCCAATTATAACGAATTTGTGGCGTCTTTGCTCAGACCACTTCATGGAACCATCATGGTCTCCAGATGACTTCATATCAGCAGCCTTGGAATGGGACAAGCTCCGGGGAAAATTTAAATCTTTGCCTTTTTTCCTCATATGGGAGGTGTGGTTGGGAAGGAATAAACTGATATTTGACAATGTGCCTTTCCAGATTCCTCATATTTTCTCTGCAATTTTAAGCTGGATGGAGGATCGTCCCACTCATATTCTAACTATATCGGATTGCTCCATCCGCATAAGACCACACGAGATGGCAATACCGACTGTCTATTTCGACGGTGCTTGTGTGGACAGGGTAATGGGGTGTCGGGCATGGATCAAAATATCATAGAGAGAGCGGGTTCATATACATTGGAATGCTAGCAAGAGCTCCAATAACAAAGCGGAGATTATTGCCCTATACGGTGGTCTTCGTCTTGCTGTCTACTTACAGATTCATAATATTCATGTATATGGGGATTCACAGGTTGCTATTGGGTGGGTTTCTAATTCCATGGTTATGATGCGCCCTGATATACAAGGTTGGGTGCATCGGGTTCGAAGACTATGGTCCCTTCTTAATAGTCCCCCAATCAGCCATATCTATAGAGAAAACAGTACTAGGGCTGATGGACTCTCTAAAAAAGGTTTAATCTCTGATTTTGGGATCATGCAGGTTCAGCTGTTTAGAGATGGCCTCTCTTTTTGGCAAACTTCTATTCCAATTCCATAATATGGTCCTGCTCGAGTTTTTTCTATGACAATTTTGTTTCCGAGACATTTTTGCAATGATATATATTCCTATATCGACTGGGTGATCAGATAATCAAGCATGTCAGAGACGTTAAATCAAGCGAGCCTGTTGGATAATTATCTTATATCAAGCGAGCCAGTGCCAGTTCAATTATAGGCCAGATGACAGATCTACAAGCAAGCCAAGATTTTTAATATCAAGCGAGCCTGTTCAAATACATTCACACACATCTAACAATGCTCCTTCCATTTATACAGGTCTAAGAATGTTCTTCTGCAAGTGGACCGGTCATTTGAATTCAAGCGAGGCTGCTTATCTTTTACACGCCAGATCCATGGACATTATCTGATAGATGTGCACAATCAAGATCATTCAAACATGCTTTTTTAACGATCTCTCAGTTTTCGGTCTGTCATTTCTTTTAGATTTACATCTCATCTTTGACAGATCATAAATCGAATGGATTGGATACTCTTATGACGATACATCTTTTGTTATTTCTACTATCCCATTTACAGTTCATAATTTGTCATATCATATGTTCTAGTTCAAAAGTTTTATTTTCTGAATATTTTTCTGTCAAGTCTTTCGCTCGCCTAACAAGCTGAGCATATATGTAAAGGATGGATCTTATCCTTCTATGTGGTGGCCATCGTTATATTTCTATGCTCTATCTGTTGGGAGCAACCATCAAATGGCCAATATATGTTTCTTTTCTCGCTCCGATTTCACAGCTTGAGAATTATTAGTCCATGTACTGCTTATATATAATATAAACAACGTTTTTTTCTTCTGAGAAAAAAAAGGTACATGGCTGGTGCAAGATGGATTGCACACGTCCATGGGATTATTCCATGTTATTCAGCTGCTTGGAGGATGAATTATGATTCTATCGAGTTATAAGTTGGAAGATGCAATTTCCTATTATCTATGTGTTGCAATTTTAAGACATAATGATTATCATTAGAAGTGAGAGACAAAACAAATATTTGGGAACTATATGCTACCTGCATGCGAAAAAAAATGTATTTTATAAACAATGGCTACACTCATTGTTTATCTCTACATTTTTTAATAAGAATCACATATAGTTATGAGATATAGTCCTAATAAAATAAAATGTATATCTATTAAGTAGATATTTTCAATTACATTCATAACTATTGCTATACATTCCATGTCGCATGGTACCTTAACTGAAAATGTTTCAGATTGAGAACATTTGATATTGAGAATCAAAACTTGGTCTATGGGGAGGATAATGGATAACATGCATAAAATATTAGATTGGAGGTTTTTGTGGTGTAGTTTTTCAAATGTAAAACTCGAAATATCTACGGTAGTCATTTTCAATCTAAGTTTCGAGTCTAAATGAAGAGTCATCATCAGGACAACCTCCTAAGAAAAGAGGATATTAGGCTTAATAAATAGTGGAGAGAAAGAAAAATGAAAAGGACAACCAGGCTTAATAATTGTAAATTAATTAATGTATTATTTCATATTTTATTTATATTTGTTACTTTTTTATGTAGTAATAATTAAAACATTTATAATTTAAAGTTACTTATATTTAGAATTGTATGTTAATATTTCAATTTTTAAGGATAATGCTAATATTTATTATAATAGGTGAATAATAAAATATAGAGATTTTTTAATTATTAATAATTTATATTTTTAATTTATAATTATGTCCTTCTCAAGTAGTGAAATTTTTGTAATTGATGGTTTATTTAAGTTATTAATATAAAATTAGAATTTTATGATTTTATTAGATTAATTATATTAAAATTTTATTTATTTATTTATTTAATGCAAAAAAAGGGAAGGTTTGTTTAGATTAAGAAGGTTGTATATTAAAACTAAGGATAACTAAAAGGGTCTATTTTAATAAATATATTTAAGAGAGGGGTTTATTTAATTAGTAGTATCAGAGGGGTTTAATTAGCGAGTTTTAACTATAGAGTTAAATAGTAAAGGAAGAAAGAAAAGAAAAAGAGGGAGGGGAAAAGGTAGGTCAAGGAGAGTTATTAATTAAAAGAGGACAAGAAAGGCAGTAGGTTAGAGCAGAGGGTAACTGTAGATTATAAAGGGGAGAAAGGTGGGTAGAAGGTAGAGGTATAGCGAGCAGGTCAGAGTATAAGAGACAAATACAACAGGCAAACACGGAAGGGACACTGTCAAGAAGGAATAAGGGTAAGGTGACGACATATAGCGCCGGGGAGGGTAAGCTTATTTACGGGAAAGACTATGGGTCCAATTTTTTCTAATCTCTAAGCCTCCATCTCTATTAATGTTGTGATGGTGTTTAATGATTTCAAGGGCTTCACGTAATTTGTGTTTAAAATGATGTTTCTCATTGGTAATGACCATTGCATCTTCAAGGCATATGTGGTGATGTGTTTTATTGGAGTGTTATGCCAACGCTGAGGTTTTGGTACACAGATGAGCATATGGAAATACATAAATCTAGGCTAATGGTGGAATTCTAATTAATGGAATATTTGCATTGGAATCTCAAGAAATCAACTAAATTCTACTAAGGTATATGTTCGACGCGACCAACAAGCACTCAAGCTACGTTGAGTGAACCCAATTTAGTTTGTCTGTAGGGGATGGTCAAAATAATGAAAGATAGTTAGAGGTATGTAGAAATATTAGATGTATTCACTACTATCCAATGAAAATGGCTTTTCCCTAAACATTCTCGAAATAAAATTCAATAGTGACTCTATCAACCACTTAGGAAGTGAAAGGAATCGTTTGGGAAAATTGTCATGGGATATTGGTATCTGGTAAAAATCCCTAGTGTAATCAGTATAGAATTGATTAGTCTAAAGACTACCAGGAAGTGAAAAGTGTAACAGATAAATAAAAGCATAAATAGAACCACAATTAATAACACCATGTTCCTAGATGGAAACCATACACCATATGTGCAAGTAGCACTATTTTTTTAGTAGTTCTCAGTTTATCGGCAGAGTGAAAATGCGAATGAAATGCCATACTATAAAATCCTAAAGATTTCTAAGACTATTAGGAACACAATTAATTCATATTTTTTAGAATATTTTATTAAAGAAAAAGAGAAAAATGTAAACATCACATCATGGAAAGGAAATGATATTAAACGATAAATACCCCCCAATGGCTGTGGAAAACTCCAATAATACTTTAACAATGCCAACAATATTCATTTAGTCTCAGAAAATGATTATATTACAAGAGATACGACTACTTAGGACTTTAAAGTCATCAAAAACAATATATAGCTTCATCTGGATACACTAACCATTGTCATGGCCCTACATGTCAATCCTCACTTCTCTGGTCACCAACCCTTGTTGCATCCCTTTCTTAGCTAAGGGTGTGGGGGTAGCTCCTGGCTCTATGTATATTTTTGAGTGGATGCCTTACTATGTTTCATTTCATTCCAGGAAATGATTGATATTATAAAGGAAAAATACTATTAGAATTTGGTATTTTATAAAATACTATTAGATTTTGGTATTTTATGATAAAATACCAAAATCTAATAGTATTTTTCCTTTATAATATCAATTATTTCCTGGAATGAAATGAAACATAGTAAGGCATCCACTCAAAAATATACATAGAGCCAGGAGGTACCCCCACACCCTTAGCTGAGAAAGGGATGCAACGAGGGTTGGTGACCAGAGAAGTGAGGATTTAAATGTAGGGCAGATGAAGCTGGAGTAAGCATAGTACTTTAAATTATACAAGTTATATACCTGAAAAAGACAACATGGGATGATAGGTCGATTAGTTCTATTGACCTTACTAAGGGTTTCATTAAAAAGTAACTCAACAAAAGAAAAACTGCTAAATCAAAGCCACAAAATGGATATGGAAAGATTCTAAGAGTACCCATATACCTGAGAGGGAGGAGAAATCTATGTATGCCAAGCCGGGGAAGCCTTAGAGATATAATGACGTTAATATTAATTTAACAAAGTTAATTTTTCTTATATGAGGTTCATTAATATAAATGGAATTATCCTAGTAAACTGTAACAAGAAAAGAACAGGGTGTTATCTAACCTACATACCAATTCATACAGTTGTATGCTTACAGGTTAACTAGACTGGAGGAAGCCACCTAGAAAAATAATACTACCTAGTAAGTATGACCTACACCGAGCATAGAAGAGAAAATGTTGTGAGGTGAAACTTACCTACCTAATCTAGATAAGTTCCTCATTTTAAATAAAAAAAATAAAAATAATTAAAAAAATCAAGTAAACAGCCGAGAATAGGTGTATCTAAACTTACGAAATAACCGTGATTACTAGCTGTGGGAAGCGACTGAGGGACAGGGGAAGAAAATTATTTTTGGGACAGAACAAGAACCTAGGCATTCCATATTTTTATTTCCGCGAAAATCTGAGAAAACCCTCCATCCAATAGGTAGTAACAGAGGTTAAAAAAAAATTACTTGGAGGTAGCTAAGTCAGTCATGTGCATAAATAGGATAAGAAAACAAATTAAGCCGTAGTAACACTTACCTGCTTAGCCCAAAACTTTCAAAAGTGTCCACGCGCTACTGAAGCTAGAAGGGATACGTTCAACCAGCACGTGCCGATTCTCCTTGGCAGCGTAGAGAGAGTAAGAATCCTTTGTAAAGTTCTTGCAGGTTCCAAATGAGAAAGGATAAAAACAAAAATAAAATCGCTTCGGTTTTATCAGATATCTCCATTGTTATTTTTTGTAAATTATGTGGGACCACGCTATTTTCTATTTATAATTAAAAGGATAGGCTACAACATATAAAATTCAAGTTGTGACCTCAACCTTCCCGCAGGAAACTAGGTCTGTTGGCCACCTGAAAGCATAAAAAGCATACCAAAATTGAAATTGTTTCATCCGTCTGTAATTTTCGTTAGCTAGATGTCCTACTTCTGCTGATTGGCCATACATATGACATGAAGAAATTTCATATAAAACTAAAAAGTGCATCAAAAAACTGAATTAACAAAGCATCTTTCCATCTGAGGAGGAGACTGGAGCTGGGTCTTTCACAGTAGACCCTGGCATGTCTACTTGCTAAAGCTGCTAAAGCAGCTTCTCCATTCTGCCTACTTGATCATCCAACCGACTAATTCGATCTGTTGCTTGGTACTGTGTTATCCTAATATGGTGCACCTGGTTCTAAATGTCATGTAGCAGGTCCTGTAAACCGGGTTCCTTCTTTGCCAGGTCCGTCTGAGTATGGTCAGGTGGAAGACTTTGAATAGCTTTCACAATAAGACATTTAACTATCCAATATGTATGAATTGTCTGATTGAACAAGGTAAGATGGCCACGGGTATTGCCTGGGTCTGTTATAAAATTTAAAATCTCTGCTTCTGCCTCATTGTCTTCAGGATCAGTCTGGAAATCTCTCTCCCAACCACGAATTTCTTTACGGACTTTGAATGAGTTGCCCATCACATAATTTGTAGCTAAGGTTTCCAAATGTTCCTGATTACTTTTACGCCCATGTTTCTTTGAGTCAGGTTCATCCTGCACTTTCTGCTTTCCTTTAGCAGACTCGTACCTGGAACCTCTCTTCCCCATCACGGAAAAGTTCCTGTGCATGACCAAAAATCGACAAGGAGGGGCAGCACATGTGTGAGGAGCCATATTAATATAATCTACTCGCAGTCCATTGTGAGTATTGAAAATTTTTGCAGCATAAAAACAATGAAAATGAAACCACCAGAATCGGTTCTGAAGCCAAAGTTGGAAACCAACAGTTCCAAATAGAAAACAGAGGGCAACAGACCGCTTGTCCCCTTATGAAAACTAGTCAACAAAAAGGATGGACCTGGGAACCTTTATCTTAGTAGACCTTATACGAGAGAAGATGACCATGCATCCAGAATTGGAGGGTCCAGAGTTAAAAGAAGACTGAGCATGGAAACTATGTTGATTTCGGGCGGCATTGAAAGAGATGAATGGGGGAACAACATATTTGACTACATGGGGCGCCTTACCCCTATTAAACTTCACCCATTTTAAAGCTATATAGAGTAAAACCATGCATAAACGGAGTCTACCCCCTCTCCCACTATCCCAACGTTTACCAAAAACTACTAACAATAAATGGCTCAAAATTATGTGTGGGTTGCATAAGCACATATGAACCAAAATCAGAAAGGGATTAACATAGAAAGTAAACAATAACCAACCCGAAACTTCCTTAACAACCTTCAAGCTATCCAAGACCATAGAAATTCAGTTTTTAAAAGCACAGAGATTAATATAGATAGAGCTGGAAAACCTTATACAGGGGTCGCGGAAGCACGGGGGAACCAGTTGAGGTATTGGAAGAACAGAACAAGAAATTGAAACGTCCTTAACATACTTCATTCTATACGGAACCATGGTAGTTGGCGCTGTAAAAACAGAGAAGAGAACAGATACATACCCCAGCAGTATTGCAAAGTTGACAGAAGGATTTTTGCTTGGCTTCCTCCGCAGCAGTCTCCAGAAGTTTGCATGCATAAACGAATGAAGTACGGGAGGAAACCACCTACCTTAACAGAAACTTGCCTCCGGGACTCTGACAAAACCAGCCTGGCCATATTGCAGCATAATGAAAATCGAGATGCTGGCACGCTTCGTTGATCTGGGTTGGCATAACTCATTATTTTCTTAAATGCCTAGGGGATGGCCACTCGCCAGGTTTCCGCAGCTAAGATTGTCGTGTTGACAATTGTACACCCCAATCGGGGGCAGATATCTCCATTGTTCTATGAACATATCATATCTTAACCATTCATATTTCCAAACTTTGACATATCACATGGAGACCATTGGTGTTGTGAGTAGGTGGCATCCCTTTCTTTGCGCACAAAGGTCGATAGTGGACAGGTATGCCTCGTAAAGCCATCCTGAATAAATATAGGAGTTAGTACATGCTAGAGGTAGATAAACTAAATTGTGTGTAGGTATTGGAAGTAGGTAAGCAACCATTTCATTGAAATATTAACCATGCATTGCGACCTTATGACCAAACCTATGTCCAAGTGAATATTAGAGCTACATAGGACAAAACATTCTTGTAATATATAGGTAGTATAAAAACAAAAAAAATAATCACTATGGTGGGATTAAAATAAAATCAACCTCATGAGTGCATATATAGAGATGTATAAAACCAAGTAGGAAAATTTTAATGTGAAAAGAAAAAAAAGGTTTATGACATATAGAGGCTACAAAAATTGTTTCATATCATACTTATGACATTTTCAGCATTATTATGATGTCGCCACTTTTGTTTTTGTTCGAAGCAATGCACCCTAATGCATTTTCTTGGAAATAGTGTGTGGAAAACAAAATAAATGGGTTTATAGTTTATCTTTCCTACATTGCATGTTTGTAAGTAAAATTTGTCTCTTTTGTCTTACAGAACTTGTTTCATATCATATGTAGGAAATTTCAAGTATTGTTATAGCTTGGTTATTTGACTATCATCTTCAAAATATAATTAATTTTTCATGGGAGGAAAAGTAACTTCTCTAATTATTCCCCCAATATTTATTTTCCATCACAAATCAAGAAAATAAGATCATTTAATCAAAAATTTCACTTACAAAATCATAATATGTAAGATTCCCACTTGAATTTCGCATGTAAATGACATTGGTAAATATATTATAAATATTTCGCAACATTTAAGAAAAAAAGGGACTAAGTCCAAGGACACTGATTCTAGAGTTGGAGGAGGTGGTCGCTTGTTTGGGACATCATGTTTTTTTATGCGAGGAGAATTTGAAAATGTAGGACAACCATTAAAGGCTAGCATGTGCATGAATTTATGAGGGGGCTCCTAAAATTAAATAAGCTCCAGAAGGAGGTATGTAGGCCCATGTTTCTTAGGAAGAAACCACATGAAAATTTCCATGAACTTTAAGGAAGGATTGTGCATTGTAGACCAGGAAGGATGCAATAATAATGGTGGGTGAGGAAGAGACCAAGAAAAGGCTAGACGTGAAAGAAGAAAATGAGAGAGATGTCGATATTCAAAAGAAAGAGGAAAAAAGTGGGATACAAAGAGAGTAATTTTGCATAGAAGTTAAAAATTATTTTGAAGAATTTCCAAATCACTTGAGAGAGAAAAAATATGAAAAAGATGGATACTAACTAGATATTCCACTTGATCAAATGAACCAATAGTTCAGATCAATGAATTAAAACAATTGGATCAAATCCAACCAATACTTCCTTTGGTCACAATACTTACTTTAAATTAATTATATTAGTTAGAGTTTATACCTACCTCAGAATTTTGTTTTCATTGCAAAACTCCTGTCAAACTGCCAATTGAATATCCTTTAGCAGATTATATTTTTCTTACAAACCCGATAAGTAAATTTAAACCCTAAATACTCATTTATAGTGAAAAAATGCTTTTGCATTGCTCTCGCAAACCATCATATATTGGTTTAAAAATTCCTTACCTAAATAGGAAGTGTCGTACCCATGACTATTCTCTAGGCCAGGCCTACATGAACATTTCTCTCTTTAATACTACTTCTCTAGAACATATGAAGATATTTTGGACAAATACCCTTACACAAGAACCATGAGAAGGGCTCAACAAGAAAATAAACAAGGGGCTAACAAGAATACTTAGTAAGGACAATGGTATAATTAACAAGGAAATAGTGAATACAAATGTCACAAAAAACTCGAGGGAACAATCACATGATAAAAGAGAAGTCATATAGAGCCCTAACATAACCATTTTTTATTGAAGAAGAAAACTTTGTAAGACCAAGTCTAAGACTATAGAAATTATGAGGGGAAATAATTCCAAATTGATGATAAAATGGAAATATGGGTGTTTCAGGTCATTCCTCTTCAATCAAAAATGAAATATCCATGGATAAAATCCACCCCTTCCTCCCCTACCTCTTCAAGGCTCAAAAAACATCTATGGTTATATTAGTCTTATGCTTGGCGTGTTATGTGTAGCTTCATCACAAAAAAAGTGATCTAGTTGTCCTACTCTCATGTGAGCAAGTTATCGCTATTTAAAACCTAGAATCTAAGAAAAGTAGTGGAGTAGGAACACAGAAATGGATCCATATATGGAAAAAATATATGATTAGGGAATTATAGAACACATATATGCACCTAAAATGGATTAAATTCCTAGATTTAATTTGTCTTTCATCGGGACAGGGATTCCGGTGCGAGTTTTGCGAAGAGGGTAGAGGAAAATGATGATTTAGATATAAAAACATTTAGAACCAATTACTGGGTAAAGAATGTAGTGGGGATTGGTGGTGTAAAGTCAGATCCATTTCAATGATATAAAATCCCTTTTATTTGGTGAGAGAGAAAAAAAATAGATATTAAATATTAATTAAAATAAATAAGAGGTAAAAAAGACAAGTTGAGATGAAATAGTTATTTCATCTTACACTAATGTCTTAAAACGCCTTGCCATGTAGTAGTGTAATGCCTTTGGAAAGGGGACATTTTATAATTTCCAATGTATTTAAAACTTGATTTGGAATAAACTTCTTTATGGGTGGTTCTGTTATTGACTTGTAGACAAAATGTGGGAATGTGGAGGAGGCACGCAATGTGTTTTGTGATATTATTGGGCATAAAATGGTCTCATGGACAACAATGATTATGGGATATTAATGGAATAGTTCAAGTTAAATGACATTAATGTCCCATTGTAAAAAAATTAAAATTCTTTACATTCCCCTCTAAATCAATCTATTCACAATGATCATGCTTTATTACCAAGATGCAATTTGTTGTTATACAAAATATTTGCAAGAAACAACATCTAGGCCTCATTTTATTTTTGATTTTCCACTAGAATAACTCTTTTTCTTTGTCATTTCTTATCCTTTTTAGTAGACATCACCATTGGAAAGAAGGAAGGGGGAACCAAATTTGGTGATAATGAAAATATTTTTTATAGTAAAAATTACAATAAAATGTTAGAGTTTCTAAAGGTGAATGCTCTATAGACATGTTCACTAGAACATTAGCTCATAGAGGAGTAGCTTATCTAATCATGAAATTATGTGCAGGTTTTAATGCTATTTCATGGAAGGAAGTTCCATATTCTATAGTGATGGGCGCTCTAAAATTTAAGTCTACACTTGGAATCTATTAAGAAGTTAATTTCAAGCTTAATAAAACAAAGTCAAGTAGGGCTAGGTTAATAAGGCTATCATTAATTCTATTCTATAAGAAGATATTATGGTATCGCACCAAGCATGTAACACTATGTGTGCACGATGGATATTCCTAGTCATGTTCGATAGTTGGAAGAGGTAATATATATTATCAGTGAAGTATCATTTTAGTATTGTTATTTGGGGATGAATCTTGCTTGCTACTTGTAATGTCCAAGGTGATGTAAAAAATAGAAAACATATGAGAAAAATCTTTCTTGATTTGGTGCCACATGATAGACCAACATATTTTCTGCTTTAAAATGCTTATGCAATGACTAGAAAAAGAAATGATGCAACACAAATAAGGAGAAAAATGAATAACCGGTCCCTCCAGAAAGAACCCGCATGTAGTTGGATTGAAGTTAAGGATCAGGTGGATTCATTTGTTATAGGGGATATTTGACATCCAAAAAAAAAAATAGATATACATAAAGCTAAAGGAATTTCCTGAGAAATTGAAGGAATCGAGATATGTGGTTGAAAGAAATTCTATGCAAGAACTATAAGAGAAGAATGATGAAAAACCTCTTTGTTACTATATTTAAATTATATGGGAATAACTTGTGCAATTCACCATTCCACAAGAAATATCCATTCATGTTTCCAAAACTTATCATTTATTTGATGGTTGTAATGGTGTTATAAAGCTTGTTAACAATATTCTTGTTCAATGAGTTATTGTGAGAGATACAAATGCATTCCATTATTTCAGGAATGGGTTACTATGAAAATTATTGGAGATATTGATGACATCCAAAAAAATAAATTATATATACTCAAATCTAGAGGAATTCATTGGGAAAGTGAAAGAATGCCACATTAAAACATTCAATTAATTGAGGGAATTAACTCAATAGTTAAAAATTCTATGATAGGTAGGACTGACATATGAACTAATAGGTAGAAGAAAAATTACACGCTATGTTTAAAATTTTTTAGGAATTAGGATGCAACAATTATCTCTTAAACATATTGATTTCTATTAAGGTTAGCATAAAAAGGTGAATTTATGAGAAGTGGCTACCTCCTATCTCAAGTGGTATTTACACATTAATGTTGTCATCAACTATGGTACTGACATATTATCATACTTCACAGAGGTATAACAGTGGATTTACTATTAATATGGCACAACATAGGAATGACATTTTAATAATTAATTCGTGCTAAGAAAACAAAATGTGAATTTATTGGTTTCAAAATAATTTTATTTCCTAGTTCTTGAATCTGAAGCACTTTATTTGAGAAAATCAAGGGAAGAGACAAAAATGCTGAAGTAAACGGTTAACCAATCTTGGGTATCATCATGAACATAATTTACCTTGTAATGAAGTGCCCATACCCGAAGATAAATTATTCAGAGGGATACTACAGGACCGAATTTCAGATATTGAAGATCCAAAATCACAGAGATAATTCGATTTCAATATCGAGTTTCTTAAAATCAAGAAAAAAGTGTGTATTTTTTTCAAATTGGATAAGTCTTGCTTCAAAAATTAGTTTGAAGTGATTCTAAGTGCATATTGAAGCTTAGATATCAGTATCGGGAGCTAAAATCCCCCCTAAAATTAATGCAACACCCATTAAGCTCTCATAAGACTCTACTATGACTCATGAAGAGTAAGAAGTGCAACATGATATATCAAAATTACAAGAGAAAGTGAAACAATTTTTTCTCTCACAAAAAGAAACAAAAAATGAAATGGAAGTTTTGAAGAAAGGAATGGAATCTAATATGGATGGTTTGAATAATGGCATGGAAGACATGGAAGAAAAAATGAAAGACAACATGGAAGACATGAAGAATGATCTAAAATAATACATGGAAGATTTTAAGGAAGGTTTCACAAAGTTGATACAAGAAATAATTCCTAATGGCGAAAAGGTAGTAGAGAAACTCATAATGAGAACAAAATAAATGTTAATAGTGATTTTATAAACTCCAAAGTTGGATTGAAGACCCACCATATTCCAAAGGTCGTTATGAGGAAGTTTGATGGAAAGGATCTTGTAATATGGATACTACAGATGGAGCAACATTTTTATCTCAATAATGTGCAAAACAAACAAAAGGTATGCATTGCAACATTATATTTAGAACATAATACATTTGTATGGTATCGATGGGTTTGCTCCCATAAAACAAATCACTTGGTCAATTTTTATGGAGGAAATGATGGCACGTTATGAGGATACGAATAGCAACACCTTCTTTAGCCCATTGACAAATCTCAAACAAAAGGGTTTAGTGGTGGAGCACATTGAGGACTTCCAAAAATTAAATATAAGGGTAGTTGATATTACATATGAACACAAGATTGATGTCTTCATAGGGAATTTAAAGGATAACAATCAACATGAGGTTCACCATTGGGAACCTGATTCATTGGAGAAGGCATTCAAGTTGGAAAGAAAAAATAAATGTAAAATTATGGCGACAAGGAAGCCTACTACTCACATCTATAAATATGGGAGTGTTGCTACTCCTAGACTTCCATAACCTATAAGGTTGATACAACAAAAATTGGAATAAAAAAGAGAAAAATGTATTTGCTATAGTTGTGATAGAAAATACACTAAACGTCATAATTGTGCTGAGAAGAAATTATTTTACATATATTGTGAAGAGAAGGAAGAAAATGAACAATAAACTTCTAAAGAAGAGGATATACACCAAGAACCAACCCTATAGAAATAAGAAATTAGTCTGATCATATCCTGTAATGTATTGATAGGAATTACCACTCCTTAAAATCTCAAGGTAGAAGGACATATCAAGAAGAAAGGTAATAGTGTTGATTGATTGAAGTAGTACCCATAATTTTATTCATTGTAAGGTAGCCAAGGAATTGAATTGCTTCCTATACCCAGCACTAGAGTGTCAATTGATGGTTGAAAATGGAGGAACTATAAATCTCTTTAGAAAATAGCATAATATCAAGCTAACCATGGGGGAATATGTATTGAATATTCCAATGCTTTCCATTCCAATGGGAGGTTTTGATGTTATACTAGGAGTACAATGGTTACAATCTTTTGGGATGGTAGCTTTTAATTTTCAAGAATGTTTCTTCAATTTTTTTTCGAAAGGAAAGGAAGTTGAATTACGTAAATAATATCATCACAGGATTCTTCATGATTAATGAATGATAATAGAAGCATCTCTAACAACATTATTGAAGAAGGATGCATCTTCATGGACTCCTGAAGAAACTAAGGCCTTTGAACATATTAAAGAGGAAATGTGCCTAACATGAGTCTTAGCTATGCCAGAGTTCACAAAAACCTTTATTGTGGAATGTGATGCCTCATGAAATGGAATTTGTGTTGTTTTAATGCAAGAACGAAGATCCATTACTTTTTAAAGTAGTCCAATCAAAGGAAATTATTTATAGAAATTTATTTATGAGAAGGAAGTGTTGGAAGTACTACATGCACTAATGAAATGGTGACCTTACCTAATGGGAAGACACTTCAAGCTAAAAAATGATCATGATAGTCTTAAATACTTTTTGGAACAAAGACTATCTTTAGAAGAGTAGCAAAAATGGGTCACAAAGATGTTGGCTTATTAATTTGAAATCATCTACAAAAAAGGGAAGCTAAATTTTGTGTTAGATGCACTCTCAAGAAAGGATGAAGAGGTGGAAGAATTTATTTGTGCCATTTCTATTATCCAACCAGATTGGATAACTGAAGCAAGGGATGAATGGAAGAATAATGAAGAAGTGCAGACAATCATTCAATATTTTCAACAAGATCTGAGTACATATGTTACATTTAGTTGGAAAAATTATTCCTGATGGTACAACGATCGCTTATATCTTTGTAAAAATTCCCAACTAAAACAAAAGATTCTTTTGGAATTTCTCACCTCTCCCTTAGGAGGACACTCAAGGTTCTTAAAAAATTACCACATAGTGAAGAAGTATTTTTTTTTGGATGGACTTAGATCTGATATTCAAAATTTTGTGGCAGATTGTTTGGCTTGATAGCAAAATAAAGTTGATACAATTAAGGCCCCAAGTCTTCTGCATCATTTATCCATTCTTAGTCAACGTTGGGAGGAGGTTTCAATGGATTTTATCATAGGTTTACCTAAGTTTGAAGGAAAGAGTGTCATCATGGTGGTATTTGATAGGCTTACCAATTATGCACACTTTTGTGCATTATCTCATCCATTTAAAGAAACTATAGTTGCTACTGCATTGATGGAAACAATTCAAAAGCTACATGGAAATCCAAAGATTATTGTAAGCAACAATGATCCCATTTTTACAGGAAATTTTTGGACAAAACTATTTTCTTGTTTGGCTATTTTCTTGTTTTACTCATCTAGCTCATAGCTCATCTTATCATCCTCAATCCGATGGGAAAACTGAGATAGTGAACAAATGTTTGGAAGGATACCTTAGTTTTTTTGCATATGATAAGAAAAAAATGGGTCAAGTGGTTACATATGGCTGAGTGGTGGTATAACACTTCTTTCCATACTGCAGCAAAAATGACCCCATTTATGGAAATTTATGGATATCATCCACCGTCAATAACATCATCTTTAAGAGAAAATTATTAGGTTCAAGTAGTGGAAGATCACATCAAGAATCAACAACAAGTTCTCCAACTCTTAAAGGATAACCTAAATTTGGCACAAAATTGAATGAAACAACATGTAGATCAACATCACAATGAGAGAAGTTATGATGTAGGAGTCTAAGTATTTTTACGGCTACAAACATACAAACAAATGTCCCTCGAGAAAGCTAAGAAGGATAATAAATTAACGCCAAAGTACTATGGTCTTTGCAAGGTGTTGAAAAAGATTGATACTATGGCATACAAATAGGAGCTTCCTGTTTCTTCTTGAGTGCACCCATTTTCCAGGTTTCATGCTTAAAGAAGGCTATAGGTGACAAACTTCCAGTTCAAACAATATTTCCATAACTTGATGAGGAAGGAAAAATCATATTCAAACCAAAAACAGTAACGGAAACAAGAACTCGACAGTTACAAAATCGATTAATTTCAGAGTATCTCATCAAGTGGAAGAACTTACCCACTAAATATTCCACATGGGAGGATGAAAATTTCTTACAAAAGCATCTAGAGTTGCTCAAGCATTGAGGATGACACTTTTTTGAAGGAGGGGCATGTTAGGTCCCTATATTACTAGTGTAGTTCATTATTATTGTTAGTGTATCCCCCTTATATTTATTGTTGTACCCCTATAGCCCCCATATTGTTATTATTATTCCCTAGGAAAAGCCACTATTGTTATTTTTGTGCCCTTACATTATTATTGTTAGGTTGGCTATGATTATATTGTGACCCCATGAACTCCCATACATAGAAATGAGGTTTTGTCATTTGTATCATCCAAGAATTTTTCATTTATGTAATGTAAAGGAGGTTTCCCCCTCGAAGTGGTTGATTTATAAGGCATTGATCTCTCTTTTCTTCTATTTTTGGAGCTAGTTTCATGACAGATTGTCCAATTTCCTTTGAAGTGTATGATTTTAAGGGACATTTGATATCCATTTACACATCCACCTTTGAAAATTTACATAAGTTTAATCATATAAAGGATTGAAAATGCTGGAGCAATTTTTATTTTTTGGTACATAATAGGTTGAGAATAGAAAATATCCTTCCCATTGGTTATATCATAGTTCATTTTATCTCTGGACTAAATATCATGTATCAGCCTCCCAATATGTAGTTTTAAGAAATAATGATATGGATAAGGTTGACTTGCAATTAGTAGAAATATGAGTAGTAGTAAGGATAGTGGATGCACGTATGAATTGTTTTCCGAATATTTTGTTGGCCAAAATCACCTACACTTTTTATGTAAAATAAAAAATAAATTGAGGTGACTTGGTGAGCTTTCTTTCCAACACACCTTAATTCTTGAAGATTACCATGACTTGTAGCGGATTTTCTTTCCAATCAATACTTCCAACTTTAATTGTTTTACTATTCTTGTTTCTTCTCATACGCAGAAAAAACGTTTAAAGTTTTATTTTAACCCTTTTTCATTGTAAGAGGGTGAGTTCATGAGATTCAAATCTATAAAAAATGTTAATAATGTATCCTACACTATTTTACTTTGATGTGGAGCCCCCAACTTGATCAAGAGGTTTCCTTTTAGATTCGAAAGGAGGATATATTAAAAATGACAGTAATATATTCTATATTAAATTTACTTAAATCACTACTGAATACAAGGGAAAGACCCTCTAGAGGAGGTTATAAAGGAGGTTTTTAGTGTTATAAAATTGGTCAAAATTTTCCAAAAAATATTTTCTACAACATCCCTTTCGTAACGGAGGTTTTGAAAAATCTTCTAATGGAACTTCAACATAATTAAAAAAACCTGGGTGGCTAGAGGGCTTTTACGGATGTAATTATTATCGGCGCACACTTCATGTGTGAACGCACTGGTGCGTTTTAGCCTATACACACCAACACTGTAAAGATACCAAGCAGCAGGATGGAATTTTTTTTTTTGAAAGCCCTGGGGCATTCAACAACGTCCCGGTGCATGTCACCCAAAAATACGCACTGTGCCAAAAGAGGGTGCATGCAGCAACACCGTGAAGTTATAAAAATAAACCAGGTCATTAAGGTGTAAAAACGCATCAGGTCGTTAAGTTATAAAAATGCACAGGAGCATTAAAGGCAAACCATACCGCTGCATGCAACACCTATCTGCCTGGGTTATAGTCTTCGATAAAGTGCACTGGGAATTCTAATTAGTACTGGTATTTGGTGTGGTGCTCATAGGTCGTAGAAACACAACAGTGCACAATATCATACAAATGCACCGATGCACAGTATCATACACATGCACCAGTGTTCATTTTCTACTTTTTTAAACATTGACCTGTGACAGTGAAAATATTGTGGTTATTTTTAATTCATTATTCATCAAAATTTGACACATATCTTAGTACAGTATTCATATAAATTAAATTTTTATTAGTGCATTTGAATGTGATGTTTGGATGAATTTTTTATACCATATCATCAGATTTCGCATCTCTTCTTTATCATATTTAATCATCCATATATTTAATCACTGGTGTAACATTTCATAGCGACAATAGATAATGAAATAGAATAAATTAAAACATATTTTATTATATGTATATGAATAAGACACTCTTTGTCATACAAAATGGGATAGTTATTGATATCCTTTGTCTTTCAATTGGGACACTATGTCCTTTACATTAAACAAAATTTCTGATTTCACAGACAAATATTTCAAAAAATACAATGCCTTGCTTTGATATGCAAACATATTGATCACCATTCTTCACTGGAATTGCTATCACTACTCGAGCTACTTACGCAACTTGCGTTATTTGGAGGAATTTTATGTTCATTGTGTTGATTGTTTTCTTCTTGTTCAAATTCCATCTACAAACATAAAGATAAAGTTTAATGAGTGTATATACATTGGTGAGAACAATGAACATTCCAAAAATAGATAACATACATCAATTTAATTTGAAAATAAATGTATAATAGCAAGAATTGATTTGTGAAATATACACATTCTTTCGAAAAATAGATCATGCCATCTTTCAACAATGCATTTGTTAGCATAGTACCATACTTTGTTTCCTTCAAGTTTTATACCCCGTAAAAAATCATAGATTTAATATAAAATATTTTTTGTTCTATTAATTATAGACAGAGCTAAGTAAAACACGATAGATACTTACAAATTCCACAATTAATTTTTGATATGCCAACAAATACTGACAACCCATATTTAACCCAATGTTAATCAATACTTCTGATGGTTCTTCTTTGTATGTTAGCACTTGTTTGAAGACATTCAATGATGACTTCTATAAAAAAAAATTAAAATATACAAAAAATGAAATCTAGTTAAGTTGTTACATTCTTATTTCATATTTCTAATATCAACTTGTTCATCCTTTGAGATTTTCATAATCTTCCTGAAAAAGTAACATGACAATAAAATATTTAATTTTTATATTGATATATGAAAACTAAATATAACAAAAGTGATATTTATAAATGATTGCTCTGTAGTAATATATACATATAATTCTAGAAAAACATTTAAAGGAATACTACTTTTTCAATCTTTCTTTTTTGTTGTTGTACGTTTTCTTTATTAAAATTCTGACATGTCTCATTGACAAATTATTTGGAAATTATTCCTGTAATTTAAATAAAATTTGGTTCTTGGAATCATTGGATTTATTTTTGTATTGTAAGTGGAAATAACGTTTATACATTCATTCCACTAGATCCCTAAATATTTTGTAAAAGTTTTTTTCCCTTTCGTTCACCTCCTGCACCATTCTAGATGAGCTAAGGAGCAATTCATTTTCATCTCCATGTTCTATTTTTTTCGTTTCTTAGAACAACATTCATTTTCATTGTTGTTGTTCCATGTAGAACATTAAAAATATCCGAATTAATATATTGTTTGAAACATGTTATCTAATATTTTTAAGTATATTATTAATGAAAATTCAAAAAATAAACTCATATTGGATCGATAGTATTTTTTTCATTCACCTGATTCATCCTTCTACAATTTTTCCATCAAGCATTTTCACTCTTCTAGTATTAGATCAAAAATAATATTATCGAGCTTCGTCATTTTGTGGCTCTGCATGATACACACTAAACAATACATTTTAGTTAAACTTACATATAGTTTAAAAATAATAATTTTTGAAAATAATTTACAAAGAAAATTTATTTTTTGATTTTCTAAATGTGATATCAATATTTTTGTTACCTGAGCTCTTATCAATCATTTCTTTATCAATATAAAATATGTACCATTCATTAATATATTTTATAAATAAATAACATTATTTTCATGTAAAAAAATAAAAAGATCATGAAAACGATCAGTCTATCTAAATTAAATGCCTGGTGCGACTTTTGCAACTTACACACCGAAAATGGTGTGGTAGATTCTTATAAATGCACCTCGAATATAGTAGAAAAAATGTATGATGGACGTTTTCAATAGGATACCCAATGCGTTATATTAATACTGGAGCACCGATTAACATAAACATAAATTAATAAAAAATTGTTTTTATCAAACAACGTTTTTTAACAATACGTCCTATTTTTTGACAATACGCTCGATGTGACCTTGACAACTTACACACCAAAAATGGTGCGGTAGGTTCTTATAAAGGCTCCACCAATATAGTAGAAACATTGTATGATGATCTTTGTCAATAGGAGACCCGATGTGTTATATTAATACCAGAGCACCAATTAACATAAACATAAATTAAGAAAAAAATATTTTTATTAAACAATGTATTTTTTAATACCCTCCGAGTGTGCTATACTAGAATCACTCATCGGTGCTCTATTTTAAACAGTGTGCACCGATTAACAAAAGTTTTTTTCTTAAATTGTGCAAGGGGCAATGGGGATTGGGATCTCACTCTACAAGTGGCCCATGGGTTATATATATATATATATATATAGTAATACAAGCCCTATAAATATAAAATGAAAATCCCTAATTGTGAAGTCACATAAACAAGAAAAATCATTAACGTAAAAAATGGATATATATATATATATATATATATTCTGAATTCTAATTAAATGTACATAGGAATAGAGATTGTAAATGATTTTATTAATAAAATGCACAGTAAAATTTTAAATTTGTACTATGCATGTATTAAATCTAATAGAAACTGTAAAAAAAAATTATTATAGTAAAATTTAACAATTTTACTATACAACAGGGTTTTTGTGTGAATCACGAGATGTTTCAAATTCTAGTTCTCTGAATAGTGTTGTTGTTCGAAAGTATTTTTTTGCTCCACAGTGATCTCGTGCTCTCTTGCTCTAGGTATGTTTCTCGTCAGAATCCCTCCATGATTTTTTTTTCAAAAATAATGGAATAACGAATAGGTTTTACTATTTAAAGAAATTTTTATGAAATTAGATTTCTGAAAATCATTTTCCGCTCATTTTTCATTTTACCGCTTTTTTTCACTTTAAAAAAATAAAGTTGTGCTTTCTCTTTCCCCATATTCGGTGTGTTTTTTAACTAATAACATCAGTGCATCTAGTAATAAAATTGCACCAGTGCGGTTAATAGTACAATAGCATCGATAACAATAACTCCTTTTTTAAGGCACCAAAATTACTTTTAGGTATGTACACCAAAATTTATTGTTGATTTTGCTCAAATGCACTGAGAAAATCTCATAACTATATCAAATGGAAATTCTTCAAAATCTAGCTTGTTCCATAATATTTTTCAAAGCCCATAATGGAGTTATCCCTATCCATCTATGGACATAATTACTTTATATTTTATTTATATTTTCATTATCTAACTGAATTTAATTTTTTATCCATGTCAATCAGCCGAATAAATTAATGCATACAAATTTGCAGGTTCATCCAGATTCAGGATCGAGTCTAGATGAAAAAAATATTCAAACGATTCCAAAACATTAGATGCTCTTATGAGGAGGAGTATACCGCAAGGCGGGGTTGGTAGATGAAAATGGACAACTGCTTCACCATGCCAATTTTAACCTGCCATCTTCTAGCCACAATCTTGGGATAGTGATGGTAACAATTGTTAGGTATAATGTATTTTTTCAACGTCAAACCAATTAATCATGCATTGAAGTGCTTACTAATTGATATCATGGAATTTTAATTAATCATGTTCAAATATATTTTTTGAAATTATTAGGATTCTAGTGATGATGACATACCTACAAACCATCTTCTGCTGCACCCCACGACAATGTCAAATTGAGAGAAGGTTGAATTAAGATAAAAACATGGATAGGAACAATACGAAGAATGGTTGATTCAACCATCTATTCAATTCCCACTACGTCCAGATTCACCAATTAGGAATGACTACAACAATAGTAGTTCTTCACAAGATGGAAATGGAGGCAATAAAATAGAGGTTGGTATGGATGATTACTTAAGGGATACGACTGCCATGGAGATAATGTTGTTAGATGCATTCCAGAAATGATCATTAGCTAGTGGATGATGCTCATATCATTGATGAATTTTTCGAAAGCCTTAAAAATGCTTCCACCACCCTTCTCTTTGGAACTGGCAGTCAGTCAAAGTCTACTAGGTTGCGACAACGATGTTATTGTAAAACTTAAAAGCAAAGTTTGGATTGTCGAATCCATGTTTCTGAGAAATTTTGAGGTAATTTCTCAACATTAAAAATGGTCAATTTTATAAACATCAGTAATTATTGGCATTGTACATTTAATATTTTCCACCAACTACAGGTTATTCAATGATAAGGTTCTTCCAAGTGATAATGTCTTGCCTGGTAGATACGAAGAGGCAAAGAAATTGTTGAAAATTTTGAGTATTGAGTACATATCATATCATGCATGTCCAAATGATTATATTCTATATATAGGATAATATGCAGACAAAGAGATATGTCCGAAACATGGGCATGACAAGTATGATAAATAAAAAAATAGGGGTAAATCATGTGGTCCTCCTTTTAAGATATTGACTCACATGCCTATAATCCCAAGGATTCAAAGTCTCTTTCATTGCAAATAATTAGCTATGTTGCAGGGGTGGCATGCGTCAGACAAAAGTGAGTTGGGAGTTATGAAAAACCCAACATATTCAATAGCCATGAAGCATATAGAGGATAGATGGCCTTAAAAATTCAAGGATGAAGTGCAAAGTCTACGAATCAACATATTCATGGATGGCATCAACCCATAGTCCCTCCTGAACACCAAAAATTATGTTTTTCCGGTAGTAGTGATCAATAACAATAGCCCTCCATGGATGTCTGTGAAGAGTAAACATCTTATGTTCGCTCTCATTATCCTTGGCATAAGACAAGTGAAGAATATGGATGTCTACTTACAACAACTAGTAGATGAATTGAAGGAACTATGGGATGGGTTAAATGTATATGATGTATCAAGGCCCATCGCAATAGAGAGGAGTTTTATGTTGTACGGGATATGTGCTTACATGACACATGATTATCTAGGCTGAGGAATTAGCTCTAGTAAATTACATGCTTATTTATTTGTTTATATATGTAACAATATTATTTTGCATACTAGTTTAATTTTTTGTAATTTTTATGATCTTCATGATATTTTTTAAAGTGCCATGCATATTGTATGCAATAATTTCGTAGGTCTTGTAACAAAAGGGTATCATGGATGTAAATGTTGTGGACCTTCTCTGAAAGCTAAATGGTCCAAGGACCTACGAAAGCGAGTGTATGACTGCTCCAAGGTATTCCTCCCAAAAGAACACCTTTACAGAAGAACATCATTTGATTTCAATGGTAAACGAGATAGAACCAAAATTATTGCAATAATGATCTAGGAGGATCATACAAGTCAAAGTACAAGTGGCTTAAGTACAAAGGCTCGAAAATAAAAGTGTCAAAAATGTGGCAAATTCACTATCATGTTGAAGATCTCGTCGTCCTGATCACATGAGTGCAAACGATTTTTCAGACCAAGCTCGTATGCGAAAGTTAGCAGAAGAAAAATTTTGTGGGTTGACTTAGTGATGGGGCAGCTTAAGGAGGCAAAAAAATTGTAGAAATCTGGCCACTGGATTCCGGGCAAAATTGTGGGACAGATAAAAGCACTCCTTCGGTCAAATTCTAGAAAATTTAAAAAGGGCAGGTTGTTATTATGAAATAAAATAAATATATATAAAAAATGTTAGGGTGGGCCATTAACCCCGCGCTACACCAACGGATCAAACGAAATAGTATTAAATATATCAGTGGGCCAACGGCCATGACGTAGCCACCCACCATACATATATATTAAACAAATAATACGGGTGGGGCGCGGGGTGTCAATCTCACCGCCCCCCCATCCGATACCATACACATGGCATTTAGTCAATGGGCGGGCCACTCGATATGGGTCCGACCCCCCAACCTCCTAAATAATGCCCTCATTTAAAAATATATGCCACGGGGTTAAAAAAAATGTTGCCTTTTTATGGAGGAGGCGGGGTTTGACGGCCCGACCCCCTCCCTAAAACCTTGGATCTCAACCAACTCGGCTAGCAGCAACCATGGGGTGTCTTCCCAACCTTCATTTATTTAAACATGCAATTGAGAAGTGTGCTAAGGAAAACGTGGAGTGACATGCTTACCAAGACAGAGTGGAACCATGAGGGGAGCGAAACCATGAATTAAGCTCATCTTCAGAAGGCCTATATTTGTCTGGCATTAGAACCAGGAAAATTTTATATGGATTCTGCACCTCTCGGCGATGCAAGTTAAATGGTGCTGTCCATTTCTTCATCAGAGGTCTCTAATTTTTAGGCACTTTCAGCTATGGAGGTATAAGGGTGTAATTTGCATTGATGGTTGTAATTTCATTTTATTTTTCACTTAATGAAAGAGGGCCTCCCCACTAACTGAGTAGGGCCCTGAGACGTAGTCCCTCCTGGATGAAATTTTTTATCAAGTTCTTTTCTTATTTTCCTGATTTCATGTGTTTCTCTCTTCTTATGTTTGTTCCTTCTGAGTTTCATGGTTAAGATGCAATTTTACATGTAATTCTTTAATCCATCTCGAAGCTAAAGATTTCAAATAAAGTGGTAACAGAGCTATTCTTTGTAGATGTTAGTTGCATGTTTGTATGATAACTGGAAAAAGGCTACGAAGAGGCGAAGGGAAGCTAAAGTATTTTGATCTCGAAGTGGGATGTGCACATCGAAGAAGAAACATGTATGATGATATTAGAAATGAGGAGGAGCTAAACTTCCACAAAAAATTCTACATCATGGCAGATCAGGTCGAGAATTTTTTCTCTAGGCTTGAGAAACTATAGAAAGCAGGGGAGAATGCTTCAGAGGGACGAGGTTCAGCAGATGGAGATGATGGGGGAGATTAGCCTCCTTCTCCTCTCACGAGTGAAATTTAATCCTCCTCTTCTCACCATCATCATAGGAGTTCAAGAAATGCATATAATAAACCTTTCTTTAAGTTAGATGTCAAATTTTATATTCCCATGTATAATGGTGAAAGTAATGCAGAGAATCTTAACAACTGATTAGGCGGATTTAACTCTACTATAGGATTCATCAGATTATGGAGGATGAGGCAAATATCTAGTGACTTCTCTTCGACTGAATGGCACCGCTCTTATCTGGTGGGAGAGAAAATTTCAAGGATGAAATAATTTGGGTATCCTTCTTTCCTTATGGTCAAACTTTATTTTTGCAATAAAAGATCAATTTTATGCCTTGGGCTATAAGAAAAAATCCTTAGTGGAGTGGCAGTATGTAGGGCAAGGTAAAGGTCGAAACGTGCAAAGCTTTACCGAGGAATTTAGAAAACCAGCACTAAGTTTTGGCATTTCATTAGATTCAACTAAAGTGGTAACTAAGTATATAGGGTCATTACATCATTATAATAGACATTCATTGTTAAGGTTCTAACCTACAACTATTGACTTGGCTAGTGGAAAGGCCATTCATCTCGAGAATAGGGGCAGAAATGATAAATATGATCATTAAAAGAAACCACCTTCCAAACCTTCAAATGGAAAATTCAAGGGAAAATGAAAGGGAAAGGAAAATAAAATGGAATCAACAAAGAAAGATGAAGGAGAAAAGCCTTATTGCATGCACTACAAAAAGGAAGGTCATGAAAATGATCATTGTTGGAAGTTGTACTTGGACAAGAAGCCAAAGAGATATGGTGGAAAGGATAAGCAAAAGACGATAGAAATCGCGCAACAAGACCTTAAATCTAACTTTGGCGATGAGGCATTGATCATAACAGTAGGCACAGAAGGTACTCTTTCTCTTCATGTTAATTTTGAATCACAAGAAAGCACTAGTTCAACAGATGAGCCTCTTCCTAATGAATGAAAGAGAATTGAGTTTTTTCATATTAAAGCTGTCATAAATCATACAAAAGTAGAAACTCTATCCCCACAACCATAAAGCAATTGCGAGGATTTCTCGGGTTAACAGGGTATTATCGTAAGTATGTTAAGAATTATGGAAGAATAGCAGCACCTCTAACAACATTATTGAAGAAAGATGCATTTTCATGGACTCCTGAAGCAACTAAGGCCTTTGAACATCTTAAAGAGGCAATGTGCCTAGCACCGGTCTTAGCTACGCCAGACTTCACAAAAACCTTTGTTGTGGAATGTGATGCCTCAGGAAATGGAATTGGTGCAGTTTTAATGCAGGAAGGAAGACCCATTGCTTTTGAAAGTCGTCCAATCAAAGGAAAGTATTTACAGAAACCTATTTATGAGAAGGAAATGTTAGCAATATTGCATGCACTAAAGAAATGGAGAAATTACCTAATGGGAAGACACTTCAAGGTAAAAACTGATCATGATAGTCTTAAACACTTTTTGGAACAAAGACTATCTTCAGAAGAGAAGAAAAAATGGGTCAAAAAGATGTTGGGTTATGACTTTGAAATAATCTACAAAAAATGAAAGCTTAATGTT
The DNA here is from genome assembly GCA_034641835.2 of Pinus albicaulis. Lineage (NCBI taxonomy): Eukaryota > Viridiplantae > Streptophyta > Pinopsida > Pinales > Pinaceae > Pinus > Pinus albicaulis. The sequence goes on from CM076576.1 coordinate 603,610,920, forward strand.
GTTGCAGATGCACTCTCAAGAAATAATGAAAAGGTGGAAGCATTGCTTTGTGCCATTTCTATTATCAAACCAGATTGGATAACCGAAGCGAGAGATGAATGGAAGAAGGACAAAGATGTATGGACACTCATTCAAAAGTTGCAGCAAGATCCTAGTACATCTGATACATTTAGTTGGAAAAATGATTCCTTATGGTACAAAGATCGCTTATATCTTTGTAAGAATTCCCAACTAAAACAAAATATTCTTCTGGAATTGCACACTTCTCCTTTGGGAGGACACTCAGGATTTTTAAAAACTTACCACAGGGTGAAGAAAGAATTTTTTTGGGATGGCCTTAAATCTGATATTCAAAAGTTTGTGGCGGAATGTTTGGTTTGCCAGCAGAATAAAGTGGAGACAATTAAGACCCGGGACTTCTACAACCTTTATCCATTCCAAGTCAGCGTTGGGAGGAGATTTCAATGGATTTTATCACAGGTTTACCTAAGTCTGAAGGAAAGAATGTCATCATGGTGGTAGTTGATAGACTTACCAAGTATGCACACTTTTGTGCATTATCTCATCCATTTAAAGCAAGTACGGTTGCTACTACATTTATGGACAGAATTCAAAAGCTACATGGAAGCCCAAGGGTTATTGTGAGCGACAGAGATCCCATTTTTACTGGAAATTTTTGGACGGAGATATTTTCTTGTTTGGGTACTCAATTAGCTCATAGCTCATCTTATCATCCTCAATCTGATGGTCAAACTGAGATAGTAAATAAATGTTTGGAAGGATATCTTCGTTGTTTTGTATCTGATAAACAAACACAATGGGTCAAGTGGTAACCTCTCGCTGAATGGTGGTATAACACTTCCTTCCATACTGCAGCAAAAATGACCCCATTTATGGCACTTTATGGATATCATCCACCATCCATCACATCATCTTTAAGGGAAAATTCGAAGGTTCAAGCAGTGGAAGATCACATCGAGCATCAGCAAGAAGTTCTCCAACTCTTAAAGGATAACCTGAATTTGGTACAAAATCGAATGAAACAACAGGCAGATCAACATCGTAGCGAGAGAAGTTTTGATGTAGGAGATTGGGTATTTTTACGGCTACAACCATACAAACAAATGTCCCTCAAGCAAGCAAAGAAGGATAATAAATTATCGCCAAAGTACTGTGGTCCTTACAAGGTGTTGCAAAAGATTGGTACTATGGCATACAAATTGGAGCTTCCTGCTTCTTCGCGAGTGCATCCAGTTTTCCATGTTTCATGCTTAAAGAAGGTTATAGGTGAAAATCTTCCAGTTCAAACAATATTGCGAGAACTTGATGAGGAAGGAAAAATCATATTGGAACCTGAAGAAGTCACGGAAATAACAACTTGACAGCTACGTAATTGATCAATTTCAGAGTATCTCATCAAGTGGAAGAACTTACGCACTGAAGATTCTACATGGGAGGATTATAAGTTTATACAGAAGCACCCAGAGCTTCTCAAGCGTTGAGGACAACATTTTTTTGGAGGAGAGGGGCATGTTAGGTCCCTATATTACTAGTATAGTCCCTTATTGTTATTAGTGTAACCCCCTTATTGTTATTATTGTACCCTTGTAATCACCATTTTTTTATTATTGTGCCCTTAAATTATTATTGTTAGGTCGGCTAGGATTACATTGTGGCCCACTAGGATTACATTATGGCCACATGGACTCCTATATATAGAAAGGAGGTTTTGTAGATTGTATCATCCAAGAATTTTTCATTTATGTAATGTATTAGGGGTTGCCCCCTCGAAGTGGCTTATTTCTAAGGCGTTGATATCTCTTTTCTTCTATTTTTGGAGCTGGTTACACAAAATTTGGTATCAGAGCTTTGGATTCTAGGGTTTCACTGCTCCAAACAGGTCATCATGGCATTTTCGCTATAAATTGTTTTCTACGAAGTTTCAGAAGCTGAAATTTTTAGGGTACGAAGCTGAAATCCTGAGGAATATGGTCAATTAAAAATAGACCCCTCCAAAGTTGAGGTGATTCTAAAATGGCCTAAGCCTACCAATGTAACAGAGGTCCATAATTTTTTAGGTGTAGTATAGTACTGGAGGAGTTTCATTGCCAACCTCTCCATTATTGCATCACCACTAGATGCACTGACAAGTGTAAAACAATCCTTTCAGTGGGGAGGAAGGCAACAGAATTCATTTCAATCAATGAAATATAAAATTATCACTGCACAAGTCATGGCTTTACCCAATCTTGAACAGAATTTTGAGATAAAAAATGATGCGAGTGCATACACCATGGGGGCTATACTGTTGCAGAAAAAGAATGTGATATGTTACCATTCGAAGAAGTTCTACCAAGCTATCATCAATAACCCCACTTATGACAAGGAACTGTATGCCTTGGTGCAAAGTGTGAAAAAGTGGAAACACTACGTGACCGGCAAGGAAACCATTATCCATAAGGATCACCAGACCCTGCAATACCTTCAGTCACAGACCAAGCTACAACAAGCTCGTAATTTTAGGTGGATGGGTTTTATACAACAGTTTCATCAGGTAGTAAAGTATAATAAGGGCACTAGAAACAAAGAAGTAGATATTCTCTCTCGCCCTCCTATTGTTTCTTCTATTATTTTTCATAACGCTTCATTGTATTTTCAAAGTAATGTTGAAAAATATGGTAATGATGATGAATTTAAAGAAATATTTGAAAAGCTAACTCATGGATCACAGGTGGAAAACTATCATTTGCATGGGAAGTTATTGTATCACCTTAGCAAATTTTGCATACCCATTGTAGAATGGGTGCATGTAGCTCCAAAGGGACACACCTCTCTTGTGTCAGATCACTTTGGTGTAAAAAAAAACTTATGTCATTTACAAAGGTTTTTCTTTTGGCCTCGTATGAAAAACATTGTAACCTGATTTGTAAAGGGATGTGTGATGTGTTCTATTTCAAAGCAGTATAATATAAAACTTGGGCTCTTCACACCACTCTCTATTTCGGGTTGTCCATAGGAAAATGTGTCGATGGAATTTGTAGGAGGTTTGCTTATGTCTATAAAGGGTCACGACTATTTCTATGTTGTCATAGATCGTTTTAGAAAAATGTGCATATTAATACCTTGTAAAAAGCAGGTTACTGCTGAGAAGACTGCTTATATTTTCTTCCAATTTGTTTGGGTCCACTTTGGGTTGCACACATCGATTGTGTCAAATTGAGACTCTCAATTCCTTGGAGAGTTTGGGACCATATTGTAGCGGATTATGGACACCAAGTTGAAGATAAGTACGACATTCCATCCACAAATCGACCGACATAGAAAGGTCATCAACCATATTGTGGTACACTTATTGCAGGGCTATTGCAGAAAACATCACAATTTGTGGGATGAACATCTTCCATATGTGCAACATGCCTACAACCAATAAGTACATTCTTCTACACATCGCTCACCATTTGAGACATGTTTTGGTTACCTACCAAAGACCCCTTTTGACATGACCTTTGGAAGGGATGAAGATGTTAGGTCCCTATATTACTAGTATAGTCCCTTATTGTTATTATTTTAACCCTCTTATTGTTATTATTGTACCTTTGTAACCCCCATTTTGTTATTATTATGTCCTTAAATTATTATTGTTAGGTTGGCTAGGATTACATTGTGGCCCACTAGGATTACATTATGGCCACATGGACTTCTATATATAGAAAGGAGGTTTTGTAAATTGTATCATCCAAGAATTGTTCATCTATGTAATCTATTGGAGGTTTCCCCCTTGAAGTGGTTTATTTCTAAGGCGTTGATATCTCTTTTCTTCTAGTTTTGGAGCTGGTTACACAACATTTGGTATCAGAGCTTTGGATTCTAGGGTTTCGCTGCTCCAAACAGGTCATCATGGAATTTTCGCCATAAATTTTTTTCTACGAAGTTTCAAAACCTGAAATTTTTAGGGTGCGAAGCTGAAATCCTGAGGAATATCCTCTAAAAATTTGAGATCTTGGTTCGCAATATTTTTGGAGATATGATCTGTGGAAGGTAGTGCTTTTTTAGGCTCCTGAATTTCATCTCAAAGAGGTGATCGTGGGAAAATATTCATAACTCTCTCTCTGAGCATCAGATTGGAGTTCTGTAAAAAGTGGTCAGTATTACACAGACTTTAGTTTCTTGGCTATCAATTTCAGAGCTGAAGGATGAAACAATGACACGTGGCAAGTCGTAAAAGTTCGTTGTACTGAATGAGTCCATAATTAGGTCATTGTTGGAGATTGGACACAACTTTGTCTTGGAGAATCCAGATCAGGTCAGAAATGTGGCATTCGAAAGATGATTCAGAGGGCTACGTCGGTACCAAAATTCAAATATTGGAATGTTGCAATTACAGAGATAACCCAATTTCAATATCGAGCTCCTGAAAAGAAAGGAAAATGTGTGTATTTGTTTTTGCGAATTTCATAAGTCTTGTTTGAAGAATCCATTCGAATTGATTCCAAGGGCATATTGTAGAATAGATATCAGTATTGGGTTCTAAAAGATGCCACGTAAAAATAATTCAACACCCATTAAGCCTTCAGAAGGCTCTAATATGACTCATGAAGATGAAGAATTGCAACATGATCTATCAAAATTACAAGAGAAAGTGCAAGAAATTTCACTCTCGCAAAGAGCAACCAAAAATGAAATGGAAGTTTTGAAGAAAGGCATGGAAGCGAAGATGGACGATTTGAAGAAAGGTGTGGAAGCTAAGATGGATGGCATGGAAGCTGGCATGGAAGCTAAGATGGATGACATGAAAGACAACATGGAAAACATGAAGAATGATCTAAAAGCAGACATCGAAGGTTTGACAAAGTTGATAAAAGAAATGTTTCCTAATGGTCAAAAGATAGTAGAAGAACGTCATGATGAGAAAAAAATAAATGTCAATCGTGATTTCATAAACTCTAATGTTGGTGGGAAGAACCACCATATTCCAAAAATGGATATGAGGAAGTTTGATGGAAAGGATCCTGTAACATGGATGCTACAGATGGAGCAATATTTTGATCTCCATAACGTGCAAAACACACAAAAGGTACGCATTGCAACTTTACATTTAGAACAAAATACATTTGTATGGTATCGATGGCTTTGTTCCCGTAAAAAAATTGTTACTTGGTCAATTTTTACGGAGGAAATGATAGCACATTATGAGGATACAAAGAGCAACACCTTCTTTACCCAATTGATAAATCTCAAACAAAAGGGTTTAGTGGGGCAGCACATTGAGGACTTCCAAGAATTGAATATAAGGGTAACTGATCTTACAGAGGAACACAGGATTGATCTCTTCCTAGGCACTTTAAAGGATAACATCCAACATGAAGTTCGCGTTTTGGAACCTGATTCATTGGAGAAGGCATTCAGGTTGGCGAGAAAAGTTGAATGTAAAATTATGGCGACAAGGAAGCCTACCACTCAATTCTATAAAGAAGGAAGTGTTGCTACGCCTAGATTTCCACAACCTACAAGGTTGACACCACAACAATTGGAAGAAAAAAGAGCAAAAGGGCTTTGCTACAGTTGTGATAGAAAATACACTAAAGGTCATAAGTGTGCTTAGAAGAAATTATTTTACATAGATTGTGAAGAGGAAGAAGAAAATGAACAAGAAGAGGATATACACCAGGAACCAACCCTAGAAGAGGAAGAAATGAATCTGACCATATCGTGTAATGCACTGGCAGGAATTACCACTCCTAAAACTCTCAAGATACAAGGACAAATCAAGAAGACAAAGGTAATAGTGTTGATTGATTCAGGTAGCACCCATAATTTTATTCATTGTAAGGTAGCCAAGGAATTAAATTGTTTCCTATACCCAGCACCAGAATGTCAAGTGATGGTTGCAAATGGAGGAACTATAAATTGCTCTGGAAAATGCTGTAATATCAAGCTAACCATGGGGGAATATGTGTTGACTAGTCCAATGCTTTCCATTCCTATGGGAGGTGCTGATGTTGTACTAGAAGTACAATGGTTACAATCTTTGGGGACGGTAGCTTTTAATTTTCAAGAACTTTTCTTGAAATTTTTTTCAGAAGGAAAGGAAGTCGAATTACGGGGTATTGCAGGGAAGCCGGGAAAGATAATAAGCTATAATGTCATGACAAAGCTTCTAAAGAAAGAACAACGAGGCGTAATTGCACAATTATGCTCACTAGAAGTTCCAACATCAAAATCATCTATTTCTGCAGATCTCCAACAAGTCTTGGACAATCATTCCAAGGTGTTTGAAACTCCCAAAGGACTCCCACCTGTTCGTGATCATGATCATGCTATTCATTTGATTCCAGGAAGTGTTCCTCCAAGCATCAGGCCTTATAGATATCCTTACTTCCAAATAAGCGAAATTGTACGCATGATTGCAGAAATTTTAGAGGCAGGTATAATTCAACCTAGTCAAAGTTCTTTCTCTGCTCCTGTAGTATTGGTACACAAGAAGGATGGATCATGGCGAATGTGTCCGGATGAGCTCAATAAGCTCACCATTAAAGATAAATTTCCCATTCCTGTGATTGATGAATTATTGGATGAATTACATGGAGCAATTTATTTTACCAAGTTGGATCTTCGTTCAGGATATCATCAAAATAGAATGAAGACTGAAGATATTCCAAAAACAACATTTCGAACTCATGAGGGTCATTATGAATTTTTGGTCATGCCTTTTGGCCTTACCAATGCACCTTCTACATTTTAAGGGTTGATGAATTCCATTTTCAAACCCTTCCTTAGAAAAAATTTTGCTAGTATTTTTTGATGATATACTAATATATAGTAGGTCTTGGAAGGATCATGTTGAACATGTCGACAGGGTGCTCAAACTATTGCAGGAAAAACAATTATATGCAAACACATCCAAATGTTTCTTTGGAGTACAAGAGGTGGAATATCTGGTTCATATTGTATTTCACGAGGGTGTTAAAGTAGACCCTAACAAAATTAAAGCCATTAAGGAATGGAAAATACCCACAACCATAAAGCAATTGCAAGGATTTCTCGGGTTAACAGTGTATTATCGCAAGTTTGTTAAGAATTATGGGAGAATAGCAGCACCTCTAACAACATTATTGAATAAATATGCATTTTCATGGACCCCTGAAGCAACTAAGGCCTTTGAACATCTTAAAGAGGCAATGTGCCTAGCACCGGTCTTACCTACGCCAGATTTCACAAAAACCTTTATTGTGGAATGTGATGCCTTAGGAAATGGAATTGGTGCTGTTTTAATGTAGGAAGGAAGACCCATTTCTTTTGAAAGTCATCCAATCAAAGGAAATTATTTACATAAACCTATTTATGAAAGGAAATGTTAGCAATACTGCATGCACTAAAGAAATGGAGAACTTACCTAATGGGAAGACACTTCAAGGTAAAAATTGATCATGATAGTCTTAAACACTTGTTGGAACAAAGACTATCTTCAGAAGAGTAGCAAAAATGTGTCACAAAGATGTTGGTTTATGACTTTGAAATAATCTACAAAAAAGGAAAGCTTAATGTTGTTGTAGATGCACTCTCAAGAAAGAATGAAGAGGTGGAAGCATTGCTTTGTGCCATTTCTATTATCCAACCAGATTGGATAACCGAAGCAAGAGATGAATGGAAGAAGGACAAAGATGAATGGACACTCATTCAAAATTTGCAGCAAGATCCTAGTACATCTGATACATTTAGTGGGAAAAATGATTCCTTATGGTACAAAGATCGCTTATATCTTTGTAAGAATTCCCAACTAAAACAAAAGATTCTTCTGGAATTGCACACTTGTCCTTTAGGAGGACACTTAGGATTTTTAAAAACCTACCACAGGGTGAAGAAAGAATTTTTTTGGGATGGCCTTAAATCTGATATTCAAAATTTTGTGGTGGAATGTTTGGTTTGCCAGCAGAATAAAGTTGAGACAATTAAGAGACCGGGACTTCTACAACCTTTATCCATTCCAAGTCAATGTTGGGAAAAGATTTCAATGGATTTTATCACAGGTTTACCTAAGTCCGAAGGAAAGAGTGTCATCATGGTGGTAGTTGAAAGACTTACCAAGTATGCACACTTTTGTGCATTATCTCATCCATTTAAAGCAAGTACAGTTGCTACTACATTTATGGATAGAATTCAAAAGCTACATGGAAGCCCAAGGGTTATTGTGAGTGATAGAGGTCCCATTTTTACTGGAAATTTTTGGACGGAGTTATTTTCTTGTTTTCGTACTCAATTAGCTCATAGCTCATCTTATCATCCTCAATCTGATGGTCAAACTGAGATAGTAAATAAATGTTTGGAAGGATATCTTCGTTGTTTTGTATCTGATAAAAAAATAGAATGGGTCAAATGGTTACCTCTCGCTGAATGGTGGTATAACACTTCCTTCCATACTGTAGCAAAAATGACCCCATTTATGGCACTTTATGGACATCATCCACCATCCATCACATCATATTTATGGGAAAATTTGAAGGTTCAAGCAGTGGAAGATCACATCCAGCATCAACAAGAAGTTCTCCAACTCTTAAAGGATAACCTGACTTTGGCACAAAATCGAATGAAGGAACAAGCAGATCAACATCACAGCGAGAGAATTTTTGATGTAGGAGATTGGGTATTTTTACGGCTACAACCATACAAACAAATGTCCCTCAAGCAAGCTAAGAAGGATAATAAATTATCGCCAAAGTACTATGGTTCCTACAAGGTGTTGCAAAAGATTGGTACTATGGCATACAAATTGGAGCTTCCTGCTTCTTCGTGAGTGCATCCAGTTTTCCATGTTTCATGCTTAAAGAAGGTTATAGGTGAAAATCTTCCAGTTCAAACAATATTTCCAAAACTTGATGAGGAAGGAAAAATCATATTGGAACCTAAAGCGGTCACGGAAACAAGAACTCGACAGCTACGGAATCGATCAATTTCAGAGTATCTCATCAAGTGGAAGAACTTACCCACTGAAGATTCTACATGGGAGGATGAGAATTTTATACAGAAGCACCCGGAGCTACTCAGGCGTTGAGGACAACACTTTTTTGAAGGAGAGGGGCATGTTAGGTCCCTATATCACTAGTATAGTCCCTTATTATTGTTAGTGTAACCCCCTTATTGTTATTATTGTACCATTGTAACCCCCATTTTGTTATTATTGTGCCCTTAAATTATTATTGTTAGGTCAGCTAGGATTACATTGTGGCCCACTAGGATTACATTATGGCCACATGGACTCCTATATATAGAAAGGAGGTTTTGTAAATTGTATCATCCAAGAATTGTTCATTTATATAATGTATTGAAGGTTGCCCCCTCGAAGTGGCTTATTTATAAGGTGTTGATATCTCTTCTCTTCTATTTTTGGAGCTGGTTACACAACATTTGGTATCAGAGCTTTGGATTCTAGGGTTTCGCTGCTCCAAACAGGTCATCGTGGCATTTTCGCTATAATTTTTTTTCTACGAAGTTTCAGAAGTTGAAATTTTTAGGGTGCGAAGCTGAAATCCTAAGGAAGATAGTCAATTAAAAATAGACCCCTCCAAAGTTGAGGTGATTCTAAAATGGCCTAAGCCTACCAATGTAATAGAGGTCCGCAGTTTTTTAGGTGTAGTATCGTACTTGAGGAGTTTCATTTCCAACCTCTCCATTATTGCATCACCCCTAGATGCACTGACAAGTGTAAAACAATCCTTTCAGTGGGGAGGAAAGCAACAAAATTCATTTGAATCAATGAAAGATAAAATTATCACTGCATCAGTCATGGCTTTACCCAATCTCGAACAACATTTTGAGAGAAAAACTTATGCGAGTGCATACACCATGGGGGCTATACTGTTGCAGAAAAATAATGCGATATGTTACCATTCGAATAAGTTCTACCAGGCTATCATCAATAACCCCACTTATGACAAGGAACTGTATGCCTTTGTCCAAAGTGTGAAAAAGTGGAAACATTACCTGATCAGCAAGGAAACCATTATCCATAAGGACCACCAGACCCTGCAATACCTTCAGTCACAGACCAAGCTACAACAAGCTCATCATTTTAGGTGGATGGGTTTTATACAACAGTTTCATCAGGTAGTAAAGTATAATAAGGGCACTAGAAACAAAGAAGTAGATATTCTCTCTCGCCCTCCTATTGTTTCTTCTATTATTTTTCATAACGCTTCGTTGTATTTTCAAAGTAATGCTGAAAAATATGGTAATGATGATGAATTTAAAGAAATATTTGAAAAAATAACTCATGGATCACAGGTGGAAAACTATCATTTGCATGCGTAGTTATTGTATCACCCTAGCAAATTGTGCATACCCATTACAGAATGGGTGCATGTAGCTTGAAAAGGACACACCTCTCTTGTGTCAGGTCACTTTGGTGTAGAAAAAAACTTATGTCATTTACAAAGGTTTTTCTTTTGGCCTCATATGAAAAACATTGTAACCCTATTTGTAAAGGGATGTATGATGTGTTATGTTTCAAAGCCATATAATATAAAACTTGGGCTTTTCACACCACTCTCTATTCCGGGTCGTACATGGGAAAATGTGTCGATGGAATTTGTAGGAGGTTTTCCTATGTCTATAAAGGGTCACGACTATTTCTATGTTGTCATAGATCGTTTTAGAAAAATGTGCATATTAATACCTTGTAAAAATCAGGTTACTGCTGAGTAGACTGCTTATATTTTCTTCCAGTTTATTTGGGTCCACTTTAGGTTGCACACATCGATTTTGTCAAATCAAGACTCTCACTTCCTTGGAGAGTTTTGGACCATATTGTAGTGGATTATGGATACCAAGTTGAAGATAAGTACGACATTCCATCCACAAATCGACCGACATAGAAAGGTCATCAACCATATCGTGGTTCACTTATTGCGGGGCTATTGCAACAAACATCACAATTTGTGGGATGAACATCTTCCATATGTGCAACATGCCTACAACCAATAAGTGCATTCTTCTACACATCGCTCACCATTTGAGACATGTTTTGGTTACCTACGAAAGGACCCTTTTGACATGACCTTTGGAAGGGATGAAGATGCCAATGGATGTGATCATTGGGACGAAGCACAATGGTTCCTCCAATAGATACAAACAATTCACCAAGTAGTGCAAGAGAAATTGGAAAAGGGTCAGGGTTGATATAAGGCTCGACATCATAAGCATAGAGTCAACCACAAATTTTAGGTGGGTGACAAGGTGTGGTTCCATATCAGCAAGGATCGAATGAAGGGGGAAGGCAGGAAGCAGGAAGAAGCAGGAAGCTCCTATTTGTATGCACCCAGGCAGAATTGGAGTGGTGTGCTTACCAAGATAGAGTGGAACCATGAGCACCTTACAGGAGCTAAGTGGAACCATGAACTGAGCTCATTTCCTAAGGGCCCATATTTGTTCGATGTCAGAATCAGGAAAATTTGATATGGATTTTGCACCTCTCGGCGACACGTGTTCAGTTGTGTTGTCCATATCTTCATCAGAATTCTCAAATTTTTGATAATTTTTAGCTATGGAGTTATAAGAGTGTAATTTTGCATTGATGCTTATACTTTCATTTTATTTTCCACTTAATGAAAGAGGGCCTCCCCAGTGATTGTGCAGGGCCTAGAGACATAGTCCCTCCTGGACGAACTCCATTATCAAGTTCTTGTCTTCTTTTCATGATTTTAGGTGCTTCTCTCTTCTTATCTTCATGCCTTTTAATTTCGTGGTTAAGATGCAATTTTACATGTAATTATTTAATCCATATCGTAGCTAAATATTTTGGATCAAGTGGTATCAGAGCCTGTATTTGTAGATGTTAATTGCATTTTTGTATCCTAACTAGAAACAGACTACAAAGAGGTGAAGGGAAACTAATGTCTTTTGATTTTGAAGAGGGATGTGCACATCAAAGAAGAAACATGGATGACGACGTTAGAAATGAGGAGGAGCTAAAATTTCACAAAACATTTTACACCATGGTAGATCGGGTCTATAAGTTGTTCTTTAGGCTTGAGAAACTAGAGAAAGTAGAGGATAATGCTTCAGAGGTACGAGGTTCAAATTTTGGAGATGATGGAGGAGATCCATCTCATTCTCCTCCCAGGAGTGAAATTTCTTCCTCATCTTCTCCCCATCATCATAGGAGTTTAGGAAATGCATCTATAAACCTTTCTTTAAGTTAGATGTCAAATTGGATCTTCCGATGTATAATGGTCAACGTAATGCATAGAAGCTTAGAAAATGGATTATGTAGATTGAAATTTACTACAGGATTCATCAGATTGTGGAGGAAAAGGAAAATATCCAGTTGGATTCTCTTCAACTGAATGGCACATCTAGTGGGAGAGAAAATTGCAAGGAAAAAATAATTTGGGTAACCTTCTTTCCTCATGGTAAAATTTTATTGTTGCACTAAAAGATCAATTATATCCCTTGGGTTATAAGAAAAAATCCTTAATGGAGTGGAATTACGTAAGGTAAGGAAAAGGCCAAAATGTTCAAAGCTTTACCGAGGAATTTAGAAAACAAGAACTAATTTTGGGCATTTTATTAGATTCACCTGAAGTGGTAACTAAGTATATTGGGTCATTACATAGTTACATTAGAAATTCATAATTAATATTTGAACCTAATACTATTGACTTGACCTATGTAAAGGCCATTCATATTGAAAACAGGGGCCGAAATGATAAAGATGATCATTCAAAGAAACCACCTTTCAAACCTTCAAATGGAAAATTCAAGGGAAAAGGAAAAGGAAAGGAAAAGAAGATGGAATAAACAAAGAAAGATGAAGGAGAAAATCCTTATTGCATTCATTACAAAAAGGAATGTCATGATGAAGATCATTGTTGGAAGTTGTACCCAGAAAAGAAGCCAAAGAGATATGGTGGAAAGGGTAAGCAAAAGACAGTAGAAACCACGAAGCAAGACCCTAGATCTGACTCTGGCGATGAGACATTGATCACAGCAGCAGGCACAAAAGGTACTCTTTCTCTTCATGTTAATTCTGAATCGCATGAGAGCACTAGTTCAACAAATGAGCCTCTTCCTAATGAACGGATGAGAATTGAGCTGTTTCAAATTAGAGTTGTCATAAATCATACAAAAGTAGAAACTCTATTTGATTCAGGCTCTCAAGAAAATATAATCTCAAAATCATTGGTTAGAAATTTAGGCTTAGAAGTTAAGCCTCATCCAAAAACTTATCCCCTTGGATGGATACATGAAAAAGTAAAATTAAATGTAACCAAGAAATGTAAGGTTAAATTTGTAATTACTTCTTAACTAGTGGATGAAGTAGAACCAGATGTCATACCATTGGATATCTATGGTATTATGTTAGGGAGTCCCTATATTTACGACAGGAAATCAGTTTTCTTTTGACATAAAAATAAATACCAAATCACAAAAGATGGGGTATAATATATTGTAAGATCTCATCAAACCAAGGTTAGTGCTAGTTTTGTAAGTGTAGGAAATATGAAGAGATTACTGAATTCCAAAAAGGGGTGTTTTCTGATGGCTGTCAGATAAAAATATGCAGAAACATCTGATGCTTTCCAAGAATGTGATCCAGCTCATAAAAAGGAATTATGTGAATTTATTTCTGACTATGATGAGTTGTTTCAGGAACCTAAAGGATTTCCTCCAAAATGATAAATCCAACATGAGATCCATTTGCAACATGATGCTCAATTTCCAAACATTGGTATGTACAGGATGTCATATATCGAGATGTAGGAGATCAAAAAGTAGGTATAAGAATTATTGGACCAAGGGGTCATCTGGCCAAGTACGCCTCCATGCGGGTCGCTGATCGTGTTAGTGCCTAAGAAAGATGGCACATGGAGGATGTGCCTAGATTATCAGGCACTAAAAAAAATCACAGTGAAGAAAGAGTACACTCTCCCTTGAATTGATGATTTTTTAGATCAATTAAAGGATGATATCTATTTCACCAAATTGGATTTGCATAGTGGTTATCACCAGGTCATAATTACAAAGTAGGGCGTGTGGAAAACAGCCTTCAAGAACAAGCAAGGGTGGTTTAAATGGATGGTCATGCATTCGAATTATGCAATGCTCTAGCCACATTCATGAGGGTCATGAATGATCCATTTAATCGTTTCATTGATGAATTTGTCCTTGTATATTTAGATGATATTCTTGTCTTTAGTAGAATTTGGGATGAACATATATGCCATGTAAAGAAAGTTCCTGATGTATTAAAACATGAAGAAATGTACGTAAAATTGTCAAAGTGTGAGTTCTGGAAAACCTCTTTAGTTTACCTAGGTCATATTGTCGATAATGGTCAATTAAAAATAGATGCCGCCAAATTTGAGGTGGTTGTAAACTGGCCTAAGACTACCAATGTAATAGAGGTCTATAGTTTTTTAGGTGTAGTACAATATTGGAGGAGTTTCATTTCTAGCTTCTCCATTATTGCATCACCCTTAGATGCACTAACAAGTGTAAGAGAAGCCTTTCTATGGGGAGGAAAGCAAGAGAAGTCCTTCGAATCACTGAAAGAGAAAATTAGCATCACACCACTCCCGGCTTTACTCGATCTCCAGAAGACTTTTGAGATCGAAACTAATGCTAGTAGGTACACCATGGGAGTTGTACTGTTGTAGCAATAGAAGCCAATATGTTACCATTCAGAGAAGTTCTCCCAGGCTACCATCAATTACCCCACTTATGACAAGGAATTGTATGCCTTGGTCCAAATTGTGATAAAGTGGAAACACTACCTCATCGGCAAGGATACCATTATCCATACGGATCACCAACCCTTGCAATACCTTCAGTCATAGACCAATTTACAACAGGCTCGTCATTTTAGGTGGATGGGTTTTCTACAACAATTACATCTAGTAATAAAGTATAATAAGGGCACTAGAAACAAAGTAATAGTTATTCTCTCTCGCCCTCCTATAGCTGCTTCTATTATTTTTCATAATGCTTCATTGTCTTTTGAAATTTATGCTGAACAATATGCTAAAGATGATGACTTTAAAGAAATATATTGAAAACTAACTCATGGATCACAGGTGGACAACTATCATTTTCAGGGAAGTTGTTGTATCACCTTGGAAAATTGTGCATACCCAAAATGGAAAGGGTAAATGTAATTCGAGAGGTGCACACCTCTCTTGTGTTAGGTCACTTTGGTGTCGAAAAAAAATTATGTCATTTACAAAGGTTTTACTTTTGGCCTCATTTGAAAAACGTTGCAACCTGATTTGTAAAGGGATGTGTGATGTGCTCTGTTTCAAATCCCTCTAATAGAAAACTTTGGCTCTACACACCACTCCCTATTCCAGGTTGTCCAAGGGAAAGTGTGTCAATTGAATTTGTAAGAGTTTTTCCTATGTCTAGAAAGGGTCACGACTATTTGTATGTTGTTGTATATTGTTTTAGAAAAATGTGCATATTAATGCCTTATAAAAAGTAGGTTATTGCTGAGCAGAATACTTATCTTTTCTTCCAGTTTGTTTGGGTCTAATTTTGGTTTCCCACATCGATTATATCAGATCAAGAGTCTTGCTTCGTTGGAGAGATTTGGACCAACTTGTAGCGAATGATGGACACCAAGTTGAAGAGAAGTATGACATTCCATGCACAAACCAACGAACCGACAGATGTCGTCAACCAGACCATGGTACACTTGTTGCGGGGTTATTCGAGCAAACATCCCAAGTTGTGGGATGAGCATCTTTCGTATGTGAAGTATGCCTACAACCCAATAGTGCATTCTTCTACACAGCGCTCACCATTTGATACATCTTTTGGTTACCTACCAAAGGACTCTTTTGACATGATATTTTTGAGGGATGAACATGCCAATTGAAGTGATGATAGGGACAAAGCACAACGGTTCATCTAGTGGATACAAAAAATTCACCAAGTAGTGAAAGAGCAGTTGGAAAAGAGTCATTCTCGATATAAGGATCGACATGATAAGCATTAAGTCAACCAAAAATTTCAAGTGGGTGACAAGGTGTGGCTCCATATCAGCAAGGATCGAATGAAGGGGGAAGGCAAGAAATTGTGGCCAATCCAATATGGTCCATTTACCATATTGGAGAAGATTGGGAATAATGCTTTCCGACTCGATTTTTCTATATACATGCAGATGTACTCGGTCGTGAATGTCGAGAATCTGAAGCTTTATGAACCACCATTGATTATGGACACCGAGGAGGTAGAATCAGTGCCTATAGTGGATGACTTTTCACTAGAGTATCTCGATGAATTTATAGAAGACATCATTCTCGGTCGAAGGACTAAGACTTCATGATGGGGACATGTGGAATATATCTATGTTGGTTCCAAAGGGATGCACCCAAGTAAAGCTAAGTGGCTGGAAAGAGAAATTCAGTGAGAAATTCCCTCACTTGCATGTTGATTGATAAGGCTTTTGGTGGTACAAAATATCTTTAGTAGGGAGTAATGATCTAGGATGATCGTACAGGTCCAAGTACAAGTGTCTTAAGTACAAAGGCTGAAAAATAAAAATTTTAGAATTGTGGAAAACTCAGTGTCAAGTTGAATGTCTCATTGTCATGATCGCAATGGTATGAATTACTCGTCAAACCAAGCCCGTATGCGAAAGTTAGAGGAATTCAAAGTTTATGGGGTAAACTTGTGATATGGTAGCTTAAGGAAGTGAAAAATTTGCAGATATCCAGGCCCTAGATTCCAACCAGCTCTAGCCAGATTCTGAGTGAAATTGTGGGACAGATAAAATGACTCCTTTAGTCAAATTCCAGAAATTTTAAAAGGGTAGGTTGTTATTATAAAATAAAAAAAACTATAAAAAGAGGGTAGGTCGGGCCATGGTCCCCACCCTACCCCAATGGATCAACCGAAATAGTATTAAATATATTGGTGGGCCAACGACCATGACCCCACCAATCACCATACATATATTTTAAACAAACAATGCGGGTGGGGTGCGGGCTGTCAACCCTGTTGCCCCCCCACCCCATATCGTACACATTAATGACTCCCTCATTTGAAAATATATGTCGTGGGGTTAAAAAAAATGTCACCTTTTTATGGAGGTGGCGAGGTTTGACTGTCCAACCCCCTCCCTCAAACCTTGGATCTCAACTAACTCGACTAGCGGCTCCCTTGCGGAGTCTGCCTAGCCTTAATTTATTTAAACATGTAATTCAGAAGTGCGCCAAAGTAGAATTGGAGAAGCACGCTTACCAAGATAGAGTGGAACAATGAGCGCCTTGTATTACGGGAGTGGAACCATGAACTAAGCTCATTTACAGAGGGCTCAGATTTTTCCAATGTCAGAATCAGGAAAATTTTATAAGGATTCTGCACCTCTCGGTGACACGATTTCAATGATGTTGTCCATTTTTTCATCAGAGGTCTCCAATTTTTGGGCACTGTCATCTATGGAGGTATAAGGGTGTAATTTTTCATTGATTCTTGTGCTTTCATTTTATTTTCCACTTAATGAAATAGGGCCTCCCCACTAATTGAGAAGGGCTCAGAGACGTACTCCCTCCTAGATGAACTCCATTATCAAGTTCTTGTCTTCTTTGCATGATGTTATGTGCTTCTCTCTTCTTATGTTCATGCCTTCTAAGTTTCATGGTTAAGATGCAATTTTACATGTAATTCTTTAATCCATATCAAAGCTAAAGATTTTGGATCAAATAATGACACCATATGAATGGCTTAGAGCATATGAGAGAGAGAAGGAGAACGAGTTCATAGAAATGTTAGATTCAAATGGGGAGCCTATGTTCAATGATCTAGAATTATTAGAAACATATGTTGAGAAATTTCCCATTTGGATGAAAAGGAAATCTATCTTTTATAACATCCCATATTGGGAACATCTTAATATTTCCCACTTATTAGATACCATACATATATTCAAAAATGTTTCATCTTCTTTATGGAGGAACATATCATTGAAATAAAGTGGCATATTGGATGTTAGGAAATATATTATTACTTAAAAAACTAAAAAAATACATTCGCAAAGACAATTAGAAAGTACAGGATCAGAGGCTAGTCCCTCTAAATGGTATTTCAAAGAAGGTGATGACACAAGGATTTTAAAAAAAGATGATCTTTCTTTGGCAAAGGAAGTTATAATGGGTGTGATGGTGCCATATTCATATGGGTCTTCACTACAATGTTTCTTCACCATGGAACACCATTTGTCAGGGTTGAAATCGCATGACCATTTGAATCTTATAAGAGTACGTATAATAAAAGCATGATTTTATTATTTTTTATATTAATAATTTTTATCCCATACAGGATCATAAAACATAATGAATTTTGTATATTACTGGATTTGTTTAGAAATTTGCAGTGTCATTATCCTTTGTTCGTGTGTGGGTGTGTGAAACATGACTTCTACCAAGACCTAGGACATGCCATATCTAAATTATATACATTTTTACGTTCGATCACATTAAAGGAGCTTAATGTGGCTAGTATTCCACTATGGCGTCAAGATATAGTTGAGATTGTTTGTATTTTTGAGAAGCAATTTCCAACGAGTTTCATGGACTTGTAGGTTCATATTCTAATGCACGTAGTAGATGAGGTTGAATTAATTAGGGTGGTTTCTTATCATTGGATGATCTTCTTAGAGAGGTACATGAAGAATTTGAAAGGTTTTTTTGACAAAGGGAAAAACCCGAGGGGCTATAGAATAGGGGTACATATCGTATGAGTCTTTCTATTATGCTAGTGAGTACATCAAGTAGATTGACAAAACACTAGGTGTGGTGATTTGGGACGATGTAAAGATGAAGAAAAAAGATAAGGGGAGCTTTTCCAAATGAATGGAAAAAGGTGCTTCATAAAGAGTAAGCGATTTATAATTTTTCAAATTTACACAAAGTAAATATTGAGATTGAGCTTTGATATAGTGTATATTTTGATGTCAAATGTACTACATGTCGGTTTGATTTTTTCTGTGAATTCATAAATTGAAGCACTCAATAAATTATTTGTTTACAATTCCGAATTGAGATAGTCCTGGGTTGCATTGTACGAAGAAAAGAGGATGAAATGGGAAAGTGAAAAGAAATAATTTATATAGTTGAATGGTAGAAGTGTGCCATGTCCTGAAAATCTAAAATAAAATATTCCAATTGTATGCAGCAATAGTTGGGTTGTTGACCAAGTTAGAGATAAATACGGCGCAGTTGATCATTATCCGTGTGTTGAAGAGGATGCGCTAAAAGTAGGGATTGGGTGTAGTAACTCGGTAATAATCTATTTATGTACATTTTAAACTTAATAATGCACCTTTGAAATATAACACCTATATTTTATAATTTAACAGTTGGGTTATTAGACACATGACACTATGATTTTTTAACCTTTTTATAGGTGCATTTGTTCCCATCTATGTGGGCATATAGACACCATTTTTGTATAGAAAATGCTGATGATGGACATATGACACAAGATTGTGGAGTTGAAGTTGAGTTTGATCAATCTAGTCGAGCTAGCCACCATGATCAAAACCTATAACGAGGGACGTTAGGTTACGTCGGAAAGATACAAGAGATCATTGAAGTGGAATTATCTCCTTTCCAATGTGTTATTTTTAGGTGCATGTAGTGGGATAAATTTGATCGGAATAATGTAAAGGAAAATCGCGATAGTAGGCTGATATATATCAACTTTAGAAAGATGTGGGATGAAGGTAAGGAGCCTTATGTTTTCCCCAAAAATTTCAACCAAGTGATTTTTTATCCATATGTGTTTGATAGGGATTGATGGTTCGTATTGAGACATGACCCTAGATCAAAAAATACTTTTGAGAACAATAGTTTTATCATGCCAAGCGAGCTGGAAGATAATGAGTGTTATCATGAGAACATATAGTGATATGGTACATGTGTTATTCATCATTCATACTATTCAAGATGGGTTTTTATAAAGAAGAGGACTTAACCTTATAACTAAGACTCCTTTTTTCCTAACATTATAATATGTATTTTGATTTAATTGGTTTGCATTGTGTTAATGCTAAAATCATTTCACTTGATAATTTGCAATTATTTTGATCTCGAAAGCAATGCACTATATCAAGTTCTTTTTTTATGTCAATTCCTAAAATAATACAACTACTTGATTGCTTTAAATGTTTTTTCACTATATCATTACTTGAATAAATGCACCCCTATTATATCTTCAAAATCTTAAAAAATGTAATAATGTGCACTGTTATTTTTTGTATGCAAGGTCATAATAAAATAATGCTAATTATAAACATGAATTTATTTGCATTATTTTCTAAACTTTATTATGTTACAAAAATTCATATTATTCTATATTTATGATCTTATTATTATATATATTGATACAAATTTACAAATTTTACAATTTTAATAAAATTGAATCATAACAATACATACAATTACAATCACAATTACAATTTTACAATTTCAAAATATAATTACATTTTTATAAATATTTTACATACAATTACAGTTACAATTATAATTTTACAATTTTAGATACAATTACAATTAAAATTACAATCACCATTGCGATACACATAGCTACAATCACAATTTTACAATTTCACAATACAATTACAATTACAACTAAAATTTTACAAATAATTACAATCACAATACATACAATTACAATTACTATTTTAAAATTTTAGAAATTTACAAATTTACATACAATTACAATTAAAATTACAATTACAATCACAATACATACAGTTACAATTACAATTACACAATTTTACAATTACCAATACATAATTTTTAATAAATATCATGATTTAATATTCAAAATAAAAATCACGATCATGACGACCATCGTACAAGCATCATATTCTAAAATACACATTCAAATTCACTAACATGATCTAATCATTGTGATCATGATCATCTAACGAAACAAACATAAAATATACATCTAATGTCAAATAACTACTATCACATACACATCTATTTGCAAGCACATTAAATGATCATATCTAACATGACCTAACAATATACCCATCATGATTAACACCAACATGTAAATAAATTACATCAACATTAATATCAAATGCATGCACCATATATATATATAACTCTATAATGTCAAAAATATACAATTTTAATAGAACTACATAAAAATGTCAAATATGTGGTGGTACTACATCAATACTATGACTAGTACTCAAGGCCTGCTCAGTCCATGGTGACTTATGCTAATATGGATGTCCCTACTCAACCGAAGGTGCCTGCTCAGATGGTGTCTACTTAGGACTAGGTGCCTGCTTAGGAGATGCCTGCTTAGGACTATATGTTGGTTGCTGAAGTCCAACATGAGGTCAAGGAGGAAGAGGTGGAGTACTAGAATAATCACTCCCCTCGTGATCGTGATCATCCGATGAGTTTCTCTGTCGCACGTCCCCATGGCACATATCCTTCCTAACCGCTAGTAGCCTGGAAGCTCTGATGATATGACACATAGGGCTCATCATATCGTAGGGAATATCCCTCGAGAGCTTTGTGAGTGTATGACCAGCCTGGGTCAATCTGATCATAGTAGGACAGACTCCCTCATCAACTAGGGGTCTACAAATTCGGTCACCCAACTCCATCCTGAATCAGATGTCCTCCCTATGCCGCATGCCCACGGGTATCTGCACCCAAGGATGTCTGTCACCGTGATTTGCGGCCTCTTCCATCTCCTCATGATCTACAAGATCATTCGGTGGGGGTGGAATCATGTCCCCAATGAATGTGATAATATCTACAAAACATATAGTACACAACTATAATTAGACAATCTCATTAAACAATTTAATAAAACAGGTTAAATAACGTGTTAGAATAAATTTTATTCTAAATAATTAATACAATAAAATGAAACTATATTAATTTAAAAAAAACACTAATATTACATCTAGCATCCGGTGGCTCATCGTCTGTGAAGAGGATGTTGGTACACCCTTGCCAATCCAAACTTGTGTAAGGACATAACACCATCACCAATATGTGATCATCAACACTGGCTAGCAACTCCAATGTATCACTAGATATCCTGGACAGATACTCGGACAAGGCCTTCTTGGGCATCATCTCACCCCACATTTGCATCCGTACATGTAACATCTGCCTACGAGGCTAGTGGACAAAAGTAGGCCTCATCTCTGGAAATGTCTAAGAAAATTAACAAAATAACTCTGAAGAAAAATTGAAGGTCAAACTCCCACATGCTTGAGAATGACATCTATCTAGTTTTATAAAAAAAATACTACAAAAAAATGGCAGACCATCTCACAAGTCATGGCGTCTATAATAAAGAATCAAAATAAAATAAAAGAGGGCAACTGATGCATTTCCCATCACTAGTATAATGTGTAATGGTCATTAGTAGTAGTGAGAGGCACCTAACCTCCTCTGGACCAAACAAAGCAATGCGTAACTGACCACTAGACACCTAAAAAAATTCATTAGAAAGCAGATCATCCCTAATATATCTCTAGGAGTACGCCAACTGACTCCCTACTACATAACTGATGAGGACATGTGGGAACTAGGGAAAATAATGCCCTGTCCTATATAGGCCAGTAATAAAATAGATGTATTCCTAAGTTGGTTGGTACCACTCGCTAGGACCAACCCGAAAAACATGTTGGTGGGAATCTCACCTGTAGATCAACTGTCCTAATAACCCATGATGCCCCTTCAAGAATGTAGCCTCCTCATAAAAGTAAAGGAGGACTACCTCCCTTAAGAGAAACTGGGTGGTTGTCATAATAGGACAAGGGTACAAAATTTTCTTCCCCTCCTGTGCCTCTCATTGTTGTATCATGTTATAATTGTCCTCCCTCTACTCTTGTTGTTTCCTTGCCTCTCTTCATTGACGTCACTGAATGATTCACATATTAAATACATCAGCCTCCCTCATACATAAAACCTAATTTTTTTTATTAAATGAAAAATGTATTTAAAAATATATAAATATAACTTTTATTGAAAAAAAACATTTAGTGTGTCCAAAAAAATAGCCATGCATCGCCACTTATAAATAGCGGTGCAACTTATAAATTTACAGGGAGAACTGCAAATGGTGCGAGCCGAATAGATCCAGCACATTACACAGATTTTTTTTTTTTCAAATGGTGAATTTTAAGTCAATTTAAGAAATTAATTCGCTAAAAGTTTAAGTTTGTGAGAAACAAGTATACTACCTGCACATTTTCATGTTGAGGATACACCTTTGCAATGGAATACTAAAAATCAAAATTTCCGACCATTTTGCAAAATTTGAACTCCACACAGTGAGTAATGGATGGTAGCAATGCAGGCAATGGGACCACCAATGGCAGTGTGCCTCAGACAAGAAATACTCACACTGGTGCTTGAGAGCTCCACAAAACTGTAACAATTGAAAATATATTTTTTACGGTCAGTAATTTTTTAAAATTAGCCCTTTTTCGGTGCGCTCAATTATGAGACACACTAGGCAGTTGTATCAATGGGGCACTACACTTGTTTACAGTGCGTTGGATTACTGAGGCGCACCGGGCCGGTTTATACAGAGAGAACAGTGTCTCGGTGTGCCATTTCATAGTATGCACTGATGTGCTGGATTAGTAAGACACACTGGGATGGTTTGTATAGAGAGCACAATGTCTCAGTGTGCCATTTACCAAATCAAAATCAAAATCAAAATCAAATCAATCAAGTCCTAGGATCGCAGAATGTCTAAATCCTCAAATCCTAGGAAATCTACACAGAGTCCTCTACACAGTCCAACACAGTCCAACACAGTCCTAGGATCACAGCTACACA
Organism: Pinus albicaulis; assembly: GCA_034641835.2. Lineage (NCBI taxonomy): Eukaryota > Viridiplantae > Streptophyta > Pinopsida > Pinales > Pinaceae > Pinus > Pinus albicaulis. The sequence continues at coordinate 603,634,745 of CM076576.1, forward strand.
GCTACACAGCTACAAAATCTGCTCTGTACTTGTTGTTACCATTGGTATTTTGCCATT